>JAHREE010000179.1:1083501-1201295 GCA_033628505.1 Tringa tobata
GCCATGGGCAGGGACACCTCCCACCAGACCAGGTTGCTCAAAGCCCCATCCAGCCTGGCCTTGAACACCTCCAGGGATGGGGCAGCCACAGCTTCTCTGGGCAACCTGTTTCAGTGCTTCACTACTCTCACTGTAAAGAATTTCTTCCTAATATCTAATCTAAATCTCCCCTCTTTCAGTTTAAAACCATTACCCCTTGTCCAGTCACTACACTTGCTGACAAAGAGTCCCTCTCCGGCTCTCTCTAACAGGGAGAAGGGCTAGGATGGCGCCAACTAAGCAGAGAAGAGTTCTTACAGTTAAAACACAGCACAAGGACTTGGGGTACCAGGATCCGGTGTTTGACTTTGCCCACCCGTGGCAGCCACTCAGTTCTTGATCAGCTGTGGCAATGCCAAAGCGTGTTCTTGTGAAAAGTCTGCCTGGCTTCACAGAAATCCTCAGACTAGGCAGGGAATTGGATTTGCACTTGTCAGTGGAAAACGTGCCAAAATGTTTGTGGAATCTAGCATCTTTATGCCATAGCTCCCCATCTGTATAATCTCATTTTCCCTCTCTACCTCACAAGAATCTGATGAAGATAAATTCACAAACCTCTCTGAGGCACACCAATGTGACAATGATGGAGCTCCTGGAGCACATGCGCTGAGAGAGAGATGCTGCAGTTGCTTCCCATCCTCGCCCAAATAGGCATAAAGATAATATACACAAAACATTTTGAAAGGAAGATTTCTCCGGGGATGCAAATTTTCAAGGAAAGGAAAAGAGCGCAAAACAGCAATGTATCAGTCTTATGCTGTGGACTCGATGGCAGGTGTCTGCTGAGCTGGCAGATCCTGGACTGCGGCTCCCGAGCACCGAAAGGTGTGAAACGGAGAGCAGGTGATCAAACACAGTGGCTAGCCCTAACCAGGAACATTCATCACAAATCTTTCAAATTAAAAATAATAACAACCGCTACTTGGGGTTGAAATCTGAAATCATCTGCCAGAAAACACTGACTCTCTAGTTAGAGACTTTAACATCATACTGCCACACACGTTAGAAATACACACGACAAACCTGATATTTTTCACAGTGCAAATAAAAAGCAGCATTTTACTGAGCATATTATGCAAAAATATTGCTGATCAGTAATTTGTTCGCAGCATTAAAATCAAAGACCCGTCATTTTATTTATGCATCCACAAAAATAAACTTAACTTACTTTTATAGTACAGTGAGATTTACACAAAACTCCTCTAAATATAATTTACTGTCATAAACGGTATGACTTCCCATGTTTTTTCTGATTACCTCTTCTCTGTTACTATTTTTGTAAAAGTAAAGCTGCGATTTTTGTCCCTTTGCACCCAGTGCACAATAGCCTAACCACAGAACTAACCAACTTCTCCAGAAAGCAAACCTTCTCAAGGTTTCCCTCAGCTTTACTTGGCTCTCACAAACCTTTTAGCTTAATAACAGGAGGACCGTATGGCACTGAAATACGTGGGTGAAGCCCCCAGGGGAAACCCGAGTAACGGTACAAAGGCAGGTTTGTGCCATCCCAGAATAACTCTTGGGCAAATCTGCTGGGCTTCCAGGCTGGGCGTGCTGTGTCATGGCTGGGAGCTGTGACAACACGCTGGATCTGCTTCCTGCTAGCGGGACACCAGCCTCTCTGCACACCAGGATGTCGGATGTTCGGCTCGGCTCTCTAGAAAACAGCCAGGCAGCCAGGATGCCCTGCAGGAACGCAGGAGACCTCACACGTCTGTGGCTTTGGCAAGATTTTCACAAAAACGTATTTGTGATCTAGCTGTAGATTGGAGCCTACCACTTGGGTAACCTACAGTAGGGGACTGTGAGAGGAACGAGCAGGATCCAACCACCGTCTGCACTTAGCTGTGTCCTGATGAACACCAAGTGTGAGATTTCTGTTCTCTATCTTAGGTGCCAGCGCTCAAATCATACTTCCCAGTTCTGAGGTGTGGATACAATAAGGGCCTTGAATGCCACCCTGTCGTTATGTGCCCACGCAGCTACGCGCCTTTACGTTTCCCCTGCTTGCTAATATTACCTGCTAAGTCTCCTGCTGGAATTGCTGAAGCACCATTAATGGGTCTAAGAGCTGCCGTAAAGTAGGACCGAACTGCTGAAAGTACCTGTGTCCTCCTGTGGGTGGCATCAGAATATCTTCAGTGGACCAAGGCTTGCTTGGGAAAGGGAGGAGAGAGATGATATTCCTGCTTGCCAACAGCCAGTATCATTACAGTCTAAGTCCTGCTTTTGCTAAGAAGCTCACATAAACCAGTAGATCTTTAAATTAAATGAATGATTTGAAGCAGCAAGAATTACTTATCACTCCATCAGCCCTTTTAATTCTGACAAAGAAAGCTCTATCACACCTTATACGCGTGTCTCGTACCCGTTGCAGGTATCACAGGAGGAGGATGTAAACGCATGATTAAACCTCTCAGCTTCTGCAACTTCGGAAAAAATCAGAATTTTATCACCACCTGGAGTACTTTCATATCTTTTCATGTAGGCCTCAATGACACAGTTACAAACTGACGAACACGAGGGAATCACCACAGTCATCCAACAGGACACAGAAGTGTAAGTGCAAGCCAGGATATCAGAGCTACAGATTTATGTTCTCCGCTTGTGCCCAGAGGAGGGTTGTTCTGTGTTTTTAAATTGTCATGTTACAACTCATGCTTGTTGCTGGTAGCTGCATAGATCAGCAAAGACCTTATTATACTGAGACAAGTCAGTGCACACCCCCAAGCTGAAATGCATTCTTAAACACTCAAGTGCTAAGGTCCAAAGCTCTAGAGGTGTAAGTGCTGAACAAATGACTGCCTGCCTTACCTGCACAGGATTACACAGCCAATGTTTCATAATGCTATGAAAGATAAGAATAAAAGCTCATTCTTGTGCTAATTTTAGAATGCCTTCTTCAGAATTTGAGAGTGCGTGGTACTGTTCAGTTGCCCATATCACTAAATTGTGCGGCCTGAGATCACAATAAAACTTAATCAATTTACACTCAGCAACCAGTTGTAAATGGGGAAAACAGGAGCTTCAAAAACACATCAGGAAAATTTTTTTTCATTTTTTTTCTTCCCCTGCTTTAAGAGCATTTTGACTGATACAAGTTGGTGTTTGTTGGTTTTGCAAGCATTGGTCTGCTTACCTAACATTTATACCTGAATTTTCTACCAGACTTGTACCAGATTTTGCTTAGCAACTTCACTGACATTGTTGCTTGCAAAAGGCCTGGATTACTTGCATTAGAGATCAAATACTTGATCTCCACAATGACCCGTAAGGTGGGAGCCCTTTGTTTTAAAGCTTACGTATGTGAAAGAAGGCTGAGGTTCAAATCATCCACCTTCTGAAAAACAGGTTCTTTCAGAGTGTTTCCAGGATCAGAAGTCCCATATGCTGCCCTAAAACTCATCTCTGATCTATGCTGATATCGGATCAATGCCAGTTTTCCTTCTGCTCACATGAATTTATTCTTAATGCAGTTATTACTACAAAAAAAGTAAGATTCGTTCTCCTGAAATTTAGAGTTATGAATCTGTGTGTACGAATCGTCATCATGAGTAGGTAGCACAGAGACTGGGTGATTTTTCTTGTCAGCAGTGGTGCTATTCTTAGTTTTGTATGTGGTCCTTATCTGTGTCATAGATAGGCACAATAGATACACATTGGCAGCTTTGATAATATTCGGAGAGGAACTGATCTTCCAGTCCAGGAAATTATCCTAAGACTCTCATCATTTTGGCAGCAGAATTTTAACCAGCAGTTCCCGAGAGCCTCTGCCAGCATATCATTGCCTTTAGACAACTCAGAGCTACTAAACATATTAGAGAAAATTAAAGTGACATGGGAATTATAAAAAAAAAACCCAAAACAAACCACCCCACAAAAAAAACCCACAGTAAAAAAACCCAACAACAACTGGGGCTATGGCTATAGCTTTGGATCCCAATGGTTATACAAATCAACTAGGTGAATTTGTGATGTGTGGCAGAATCTGAACACTTACACTGGGATCCTCTTGGCTTCAATCTTTAGTCACTCTGAGGCCCCTTAACATAGCTTTGTGGCACCAAATAGCCATAAAGTTGATGCCATTGCTGTCGGCAGCATGTGGTACTGAGTAATATGACAGAGAATGTACACATTAGCCTAAAGGCAAGCACCATGCTTTCTAGCAAAGCTCCTTTGACCCTTCTAAGCGATACCATCTCTTGCTGCCTGCCACTGCTGTGTCAGTCACTCGTGCCTTGACACGACTGTAAGGAGTCTGGGTAGTGCCCAGCAGCTCCCAGGAGACAAGAGTTATCCCAAGCCAGACAACCACAAGCAATCACTGACGCAAATATTGATGTCAATGACTTGGCAAGATTATATTATCTTCATTATCTATATTATACCTGCTGAGCTATTTGACATCTCGGGGAAGCGACACCAAGCGGAAGAATGGGAAAAAGACAAAAATATCCTTGTTTCTCTAAGAAAGATTCACATCTTGAAGAAAATTATTTTAAAAAGGAAGATAATCAAAGAAAGTGATATGGGTTGAAGATTCTGAGATACAAAAAATTAGCTTCAGCTTTTCCTGCCCAGCCTGCTAATGTGCCCCAAGGCCATTTTGCCAGGAGTGGTGCTGTTACCCTTCTCCAGTGCATGCATCCCTATTGTGCAGTCTCACACACAGAGCCAGCCCTGCTTAGTGACATAAGTGAATCAACAGTGAAGACAATAAAAATAATCCTACCTCTGAATAAAAGCATTTGTCACTGCCCAAAACTTAACAAAGGAAAATTGAATCCTCCTTCATCCTCACCGGAAGAGTCATGGGGAATTTCAGTTACAGGGGCCACCAGTGATGCCAGAGAACATCTCTGGTCTTGTAGCAATGTAATTCATCTGCAACTGTAAGAGGACTGAAATGTGGAGCTTATGGCAATTGTGTTTCCACCTGTGGAGTTTAGGTCTTTAGTTCTACCAATTTCAATACCTGTTTGTGCTGTTCTGGCCTAAAGGCTTTACTTGCTGGTTTATTTATGAAGAACCATATAGTTCAGCAGAGATCAGGGTAAGCAGCCAACCAAGCACTTGGCACAACTCGTGGAACTTGTGGCCAAGTTCAGACTTAGCACTGCTTAAAACAAAGGAGTTCATGACAGAAGGGAGCCTATAGCTCCCTCTGTGTAACCATTTTCAAAACACACTCAGCTGCAGCTACTTTAATTTCATTCTAATTAGAGATCACAGAGATGCATTTCACAATGAGGCGATGCTAAGTGCCCTACTTATGTACATGTCACACTGGTCCCACACTCCACATCTTTCATGAATCTTCACATTACCAGACAAGTAGTTAGGAGAGGCTGTACCTCTCTGTCACTACAGTATCACTATTTTGGCTCCATTTAACCCTATATGGATTTTCAAGGCCAGCACAAGTAGCCAATATGACCTTTCACTAGCCAGTGAACCGGTGATGTAAGACCTACCCAGCAGGTAGGATGCTGTCGCGGCATCTGACAGCGCTGCAAATAGGCATCGGTCGGAGTGTCATCCACACAGTGACAAGGGAAGGAGGATGCAAGATCCCAGTGCATGGAAGGAAGCTGTTTGCAACCTTTTTTGTTATATCTGAATTTAATGGAGGGGAATTTAAAAGACAGTTAAACTGTAAACTAGCTATATGAAGATCACAAAAAAAAGTGAAAAATGAAGACAGATCATAGCATCTAGACAGAGAGATACTGTTTTAAAATGGCATTGTGTTACTCAAGAAAGTATTCCTTATAGGAATGGTAGAACTGAGAGAAATTACAGTAGGCCTCATCTAATATACTTTGGTGATGGTTTGGCAAGGATATGCTTAAATAACAACACTTTGAATCAAGAGTCTTACAGTCAAGTTTCGTGTTTCTCTTACCAGCCTCTTCTGTGTTTTGGCAGCCCATAATAGTTTTTCTGTGCCCCCTCCACTCCCACCAGTGCAAAGCAGGGAATGAGAAAAGGTCACAGTCTAAAACAAACTGACAATAATTGGTCAATTGTAGTCTTTTTTTCTGAATGAAACATAACATTTCACCCAGAGATAAAGATTCAGTTTAACTGCGGTTTGTTTACCCATGAGTTAAGAGAGGGCAAAGATTACGCTCGGTGCAACACTTTGGCCATGCTGTTGCCGAAATGTGCTCAGTCATTTGCCATTCTGGCTACTTCTTGAAAGATTTTTAGCTTCTGCATAGCATGTGCATTACTATCACTCGGTCAAATAGCAATTGATTATGCCAACCTCATGCTATTTCCCTTGGAATGGAAAACTCTAAAGCTTGTTTAACCGTAAGTGTCTGTCACTTTCTCTCACAATTGGCTGAGAGAGAGAAAAAGCATCTTTTGTTAGAAATAATGATTTGCTTAAAAACACCCAGCTCCTTTTGTGCTGAAGTTCCACACACAGCAGGAGACTATCTCAGTGTTTCAGTAATAAAATGTCCCCACCGTCAGGGTCAGAGGTGTTTCTTTACAAGGTACCGTGGTTCCTGGCAACACTTACAGCTTTCATATCATAGAAGATATTTAATATCCCATATTCCCTGTATCCTACAGATAGTGATTTTTATTATTTTTATAGAATATGAATAAGAAGGTACTGCACCAAATGGGAATTTACCAATAAAAATGTATTCAAAGTCCTTAAATATCTTGTTATTGTCACCATATAAAGTCACTGTTAAGACAGTGCTCTATAATAAGGTAGTACTCTATGAAGGTAAAATCAGTTTTTCACTGTCACTCAGTTTTTCACTGAGAAAACTCCTCTTACGCATATCCACTAAGCACCAAAAAGAGGAAGAACATAAATTCAGTATCTTCTGATACAAAGTGAAGTCTTCTAATTGCTCTGCATACTGTTTAATAGAGAAAGGGGACATCTTAATGTAGCTGATGAATTCTAATTTTATTGATAAGATTCTCTAGTGTTTCACTGCAGAAAAATGTTAATCTGACTTCTTCCTATAGTCTTTTATTATTTTTTATTTTAAAAGTCAGAAGTAGCTCTCCTACACTGAAATGTCCTGTAGTGCAACTCTCATGTAGTCATGCTATTAAGTAATGCTTTCTTTTTAGCAATAACGATTATGGAAACCATGGCTTCCATCTTCTTACCCTTTGCTGTGGAAAGCCAGTTGTGATGTCTAGAGGCCGTGAAGGTGTTACTCTGAACAGAAGAGTTGGCTTCACTACTGGAGAAGAAAGAAGAACATCCTTGTGTATTGTCTCTCTCTCACGGGCAAAGCTAGAAAGTTTTTGACATTCCCTGCAAAGCACCTGGGGATGTATGGAGAAGAACATCATTTTATCAACATCTCTTGCAAAGCAATTAAAGAATAAGAACTATATTCACCAGTGTCTGGCTGTGAGCATTCACAGACTAGTTACAATGACACCTCTCTTCCTGCTGCTTTCAACAGTTGACCCAGAAGCAGCCACAACCTCATTTTCATTTCTCTATTGTGCAATGGTATCACCTGCCATGTTGTTATTATTACACATGGCTGCTTCTGCTCTTCACCCCTTCTGCTTTAAAGAGGCTGACTAGTGGTGACCTGGAACAGGTAAGGGAAGGCTGTAGGAGGAGTAGCTGAATGGACAGCTACTGTTGTTTCTGCTCTCCTAGCAACAGAAGCATTTTAAACAGGTGAGTGATGCAAATCCAAGCAGAATATAAAAATATCCTGAGTGAAACCAGAATAAAGTGACCCTTACAGAGGGATTCTTGCTCCATCATGTTACAAGAGTGTTCTGCAGAATTTATCAGGAATCAATCACAACAAATCCCATGACAAGACAAAGGCTTGAAAAAAAACCCACTATATTTGTAACCACACTTTTCAGAACCTACGACTATTTAAAAATCTAGTTGTTTAGGAGTGCAGCAAATTTTCATGCAGCACAGCAAATCCCAATCCCTATCTGACAAGATTAAGAAGAAATTTTGCCTATGCACAGGTTATTCTGCATTAATCACCTGCCCACTGAGGCAATGTCGCCATTGACAAAGATGAGATGTTAGAACATGATGAAGCATCAGTCTGATTCAGCATGAAAGTTCTTACATGCTGCTGCTGCTTAAGGTTTTCCCCAAAGTGCTGACTTTTATCCTACCCGACTTTAGTTCATACACAAGTATTTAAAAAGGAAAGAAAGATTGTCATCCTCCTTTCTTTAGGCCAGTGTGTGTGCATGTGTTTTTCCAGCCTGTAACAGGGATTTCAAAAATGGCGTCTGTGATATTCAATGTTCCAGTCATTTTGCGTCATAAATAAAAGGCATGAGGAATCCTTAGATTTCCTACAGCACTGCTGAGCTGATATTTTTCTGCATAGTTGCTGAAGATGGAGGCTGAATGTAACGAGAAAAACTTCAAGGGCACTGTGATTTATACCTGTTTTAATGAGAAAGGGTTATCTCCTGGTGTGCCCCTTTTCAACAACTTTTTTTTTTTTCTTTTTTTTTTTTTTTTTTTGCAAGTTAACAAAATATTTCCAGGAGTCTACCCTGATGCACCTGAACCATTACTGTGAAGATGACATTCAACCATCTGCTAAAAGCATTTTTATATAGCAACTTGCTTAAAGAATGTTAGCTGAGGTCCTAATTCACGACCAAAGGGACAGGGCGCATGTGTGCATCTGTGTCTCATCTCATCTGTGTCTCCTGATGTTCCATGCAGGAAACCTACGGAAAAATTAGAAACTCAATGTTTTATCCTTTCTAGGCTCCTTTTTTATCTTCTCTCTGCGTGTCCTGCCTCTTTTCACAAATCTTACTTCAGGCGCTTCATCTGGGCTTCAATTCTTTTCTATTCTGTCTCTTTTCTCATCTCCCCCCCCCCTCCTGTCAACTGACTCTTTTGCAGCTCTATCTCACTAACTTTAGGTTTGGGTTTATTTTCCTTTCCAAACAATATTCAGGACTATCAATATTATCTTAATGACATATTTTATAATTTTATTAACAATCTTTCATTATGCATCTGCTGTAATGTTGAAGTAGATTAGGAAAATAATTACCTTCCTGTGCCTGAGCAGTAAATTGTCTTAACTCCAGAAAAAGGTGTTTCCCAGGAAGGCTTCCCACTAAAATGTAGTTTATGGCATACAGTAGTCTGAATGCTATTGATCCTATTTACCGAGTCTTACCCAGCCACAGTGTTTATCTCCCACAGCAAATTCATCAGCGATGAATCAGCAGGTGCAGCAGCTCCTGTCAGAAGATTTGCACTTGCTTACTGGAGGGAAGCCCACATCATCTGTTATCCACAGACTCCTCTCAAGGGTCATCATTAGCTAAGAAAGAGCCCATTATTTCTTATATGCTGTACTCTAGCCACATGCAAATCAGCCACTGAAGCCTTTCCAGCTCCTCGGAGGCCATCCACAGTAACTGCCAGGCCCTGAGAGTACCACCAGCCCTGACTGTCAATGCCAACCCCCCAGGGCTCTCCTCAGCCTGCCCACTGCCCAGCACCCCTGCGACGGACAGTCCCTGCCCCAGCAACAACACAGCAGGGCTGGTCTCCAGTCACCCCACAGCCCTGTCCTGCCCAGCCATGGGCTCCACTGAGCCCCGCATTCTATCCCATCCCAGTCCCTAGGAAGGTACCTGATGCCCAGGGCTGGGCTGTCCTGGCTGTCTGGCTCCTGGCTGGGATGGTGGGACAGGGCCTGGCTGTTGCAGTTCTGCTCTGCTGCCCTGGGAAGTCCCCCTGGGTCTTCATCCCTCGGGGAGCAGCTCTCCCTTGCAGCACCCTGACAGCAAGCACTATAAAATCTGTACATGCCAAACTTACTGGAAGAGTTGGTAACACTCACTGATACTGATGGGCTAAACAAAAAATCCTGTTTCTGATTGTGGAAAACAAGAGATTCTCCTCTCAGAGAGGAGCCAGTAAGTGAAGTATGTGTCTCAGCTATGGATAGAAACAAATATGGATCACCAGAAAGAAATAAAAGGGACCAGCTGAACAGAATAACAGCAGCACAAAGGTATTGTAGCCATCATCTCTTCTCCTGCTGCAGTTCGGTCCAGTTTTTATTCTTGAGTGCATCCTCAGAAGGTGGGCCTTCCTTCCAGCCTCATGAAGTCCACACTTCCTCCCTGCAAGGGTAACAGGACTCGCCACATGGAGGTCTCTGGAAGAGTCCTGTCAAGTCACACAGAATCAGATGAACCATAATTCAGTGTCTGTACAATTGCAAATATTGAAACATTGGTTTATGTCTGTTCCACAGCCCAGATCGCTGTCTGTCTTGATTCATCCAAGGGTTTGCCCACCAACTGGAACACCATGTCCTCTGTCCACTAGAGGGGAAGAGCACACCCAACACACCAGCTACATCTCTGAAATCTAGTCCCCACCTTGACCAACCATTTCCAGCCCTGGTACCAAGGACTTTCAGCTCTGCAGCCTTTGACCAGCAATCAACAGTAGCTGTTTACACAGGAGATCCTAGGCTCTCCTCATGACTGCATGAAACCAGGGGGCAGCAAGTTCCTACCTTGTCTGGAGCTCTCAGCCCTGGGCCATCCATCTTCTGCTTTCTTTTCTGTGAGTCTTCACAAGAGAGTTGCAGGGTCTTTCATCTCCACTGTGCCGCCCATCAGTCACATTCCCAGAAGTGCTTTTTGAGGTTCTTTCCAACCCCCATCACCTGCTGCTCTGCTAACAGAAGTCATTTTCTGTCAGCGTTACACAGCATATTGTGAAAGGTGAACCTTTCATCTTGCTGAGGCCACCCCCCACAGCTTTCCGTCGAAGTGGGCTCTCCTCTCTGTACAGCCCCACGCCCCCGTGCTTGGAGAGTGCACATCAATTAGGATGGCAGCAGGCAAGTACTTACCACCTCTGAATCAAACATTTTTTGCTGTTGCTTTCAAGTTTTATTAATGTTTATTAATTCCTGTTGATATCTTGCCAAAAGCATTTTTTTTTGAGAATGGCAAAATAATTAGAAGGTATCCACACTTTTTTTTTTTTTTGTCTCCTGGATGCTGCACAAATTGATTATTAAGGGAAAGACTAATTCATTATCCACAAATAGTTCATAACCCAAATACACTGCCACCTGCACACATCTATTTTTGGTAGCCTATTGAAGTATTCCGCCCTGTAAAGCCCTTCATTTCTGAAACATGACAACAAAAAATTGCTGTGGAAACTTGAGGGCAGAGGATGGCTAACCTCTAACTCCAGCACTCAGAAAGGTGGCAAGTCTGCATTTTATTTTATTTACCAGCTACAGCAAAGCAAGAGTTTACTCCTTTCAGTCTGGAGTTGCCACTATAACAATAACAGCAGCAGCGCTTTGACAGCTCTTTCCATTTCTAAAGTACCATTAACACTTTGAGCCCCACAACTCCCCAAGCAAGGATAACAAAGGGAAGAAAACTGAAAGACTTGCCATTGAAAAGTCACCCAAGCCACAGCTATCTTTCAGCAGCTCAAAATACGTCCACACTTGCATCTCCACAGTCTGCCAGTTCCTCAGATAGTACAGTTGTTTTATATTGTTTTATTCTTCCCCCATATAGAAGCCACCTCATCTGCAAGTGAAAAAGATAATTAGGTTCTAAGAAGAAATCTGGAAAAAAATGCCTCAAAAACCAAAGACACAGCCAAGTGCTAGTGTAAGAAAAAACACAACTGAGTGTAAAAAACAAAACCAAGACTTTACCCCATTTTAAACATTCACTGTGCAGATGGGGGGTGGAATATAGATCTCAAGGTGACTTTGAAATACTCTTACTTTATATTTCTGTTTGACTACTAACCAAAGGTATTTATCTGCTTGTATGACAGACCAGAGCGTAGAAAACATTTCCCATTCTCACTGCTACAGAAAACAAAATAGAAAACCCTCACAACTTCACTTTAACCCTAAGGATGCTAAAAGAGGACCCAGTGTATAGCTCATAGATCTTCTTCTGGTGAAGAAGATAACATGCCTCCCATTTCCTCACATGACACCAGAGAACGACCCGCTAGTTCTTCCTGGCTGAATTTACACACTGATAGTGTTGTCCCCATAGATCTGTCCAGATTAAAGTGTATTGCATCTCATTGCACATTATTATTCTCCTAGGGCATGGCTAACTAGTGAAACTGAGTGGCAGAGGGATAGCTACCTCGGGATAATTACCTCTGTGTACAGTACACTCCAGAGAAAACCTAACATTTTTCCAAACCATTGTGCCTCTCCTTCTAAAGGGAAATAGGTATTCTAAAGTACTGTAACTTTTATTCTGTAGCAGAGGCTTCCCATAGAGACATATTCCAGCATAACTATAAAGGAATAGTTTATGGCAGTTCTGCTGAGTAAGTTTTAAGACTCCTTCAAATTCATCACGTGGTCCTGTAAACAGAAAGTAAACTTAGGGTACCATCAGGGAGTGGAACACCTTTCACATCACCTCTCCGGCACAAAAGCAAGACTTCTTGAGGCTGTCCAGAGAACAAATGTAAAGACAGGAAACAGCAGTAGAGCATGACAAGGTTATTGCAGTTCACCATTAAACCTTTAAATGCTGATAGTAAAATTCAGCTGCATGCTCTCTGAATAATAACAGGAAGCAAGAGCAGATTCTGAGTGTCCCAGGAAAAGGTTCTCTTTCAAGAGACTAAGAGGGGGACAAAGAAGCACAGAGAAAATGATTTCTCTCAAATTGACAATGCTTTCCTCAATAGTACAGCAATGCAAAGTTTCAGTTACTCTAGAACTTTATTCTTTGAAACAGTGAGTTGCTTTTCTTAGCCATTCTCTAACAAAAATGTATTACTTGTTTCATTAGTAAAATAAATCATTGAGGTTTAGTCAAGTTATTTAGTACATTTGTTTTGATTCATCTAACATCAGCCAGATGAGGAAATGGAAAATAATCACTGGCATGACAGCAACACATGTGTATCTCTGTGTGCTTATTACCATTCCAGGATGGAGCTATGTAACTCCATACGGCTTTCCTATACTTCGTAATGCATAAAGAGTAAATTCTATTTATTTCAGTTCCGTAGACTTTGCAATTCCAAAAGTGAGAAAACAAACAACAACCTCCTGGCACTACTTGCAATGGCAAAGCTGCTGCATACAAAGATTTACTTATTTATTATTACTTTAAGGAACAATCTGTCTTCCAAAGGTTTCAGAGACACATAGGGAAAAACAAACTGAGACAATGTAGAGGGACTGTCTTTTATTCAAGGCCTCACAGCAAGTCAATAACATTGCCAATAATATAAGCCTTACTGAATTCATAACCCAGAACCTACCTAGGTTTTAGAGACTAGAGTGTCTACAAAAGAGATGTTTGTTGTTATGAGCCCTGAAAAAACCCTACCATTCCACACTATGCAATTATAAGATGACCAGACATCACTCTGCGTACATTATCTGTCTGCTGATAAACATGGCATCAGCAAGAGATTCTTTTTTAACAGAAGAGAAACTAGGGAATATCCAGATAAAATGCTAACCTCGAATAAAGTACTGCTTTAGGATTGCATTAAGGGAGATTAAAAGCTCAAAAGAATGAAAGCTCTGAATTTCTTACTCCATGACACATTCTAATAACATGTTCCTGTCTTCTGAACAATGAAGATTAGATGGACAACCTTAGAAGACCCCTGGTGTCAGATCCTCACTGAAGGAAATTATAAGCATCCCTAGAACTGATGGGAAAACTGCATCCAGAGCCCACAGGGATGTGCCCAGCCTGTTGCCCTGTAAGGTATATCAGACTGTAGGTAACTTCTGGTCGCCAGCATCTCAGAACAAAAACTACAATGACCACTTGCAAAGTAAGGATGTGCAGAAAACTAATGCAGTAAACTTAAAAGGAAGAGTTTTCAAAAGGAAGCATTTTGACTTGTGCAAAAGTGGTAAAATTGATCCCATTCAAGGACTAAGATGTACTTTGTTAAGCAAAAGGTAATAATTGAGGTGTTACCCCCAATAACAGTACTATGAACTGCAGACGTTCCTGTACTGCCATATAACAGTTGAGATGGAAAGAACATTAGAGTGGTTGATGGAAAGATGCAGCACATTTTGATATTTCACAGCTCGGTCAGCTACTCTGAACAGCGAAAGTAGTAAGGAACAGCAACACTCAATTTCCTACCCCCATCCTGCCAGCTAGAATATCTATGGAGGCTGCACTTCCTACTAGCTCCAAAATCCAGGCAAGTTTGAGGAGGGCAAAATCTACCCCCAAAAGCTGCCACAGTTCTCACAATTTATTTTAGTACAAACACTAAATAACTCCCCTGAAGTAGAGGAAAGCACTTCAGGATGATGCTTGGGTATAGAATTGTATCCCATGATTTGTACCGTTTTCCTTTCCCTTCTGCACTGAGTTTTTCCTCAGTGTTGTGATCTGATCGTGGGTTATTAATGGAAGTTTTGAGCTTATATAATAACTAGGCAATATTCTCTAGGGGGTGGAGTGAGTACCCAGTGTATTGATTCACTTAATTTCTCTGTGGGCATTTCCCAAACCTGAATCCTCAGAGGATCTAAGCAGTCTAATGTATCTTTCTATTCTGTTATTCAAAATGGCTACAAAACATCTAGTAACTTCACGATAAGTTTCTGCTAATGAGGAGGTGTTTCTTTTATGTAAAATGTTAAAGTGTCAATATTTCATAATTGAGATATGTTGGAGAGGTTTCTTCCTTTAGCCAGCTATTTAAAATAGCTAGTGATGTGCGGTGTGTATTTTTAGAGGCTGTCAGGCAATGCTATTTTTGATGATACAATATGTCTGTTTTCCTTTACCACACAGGAAGACAGGGATGCTGGACTGAACATGTTTTCCCCCCAAATGGGATGTCTTTGGGGAAACATCAAGAAAAGTGACAACACATACACAGGAAAATGGCATAATGTAACAGTCCCTGTCATAAGCTCCATTGTTTAATTGAAAGAAAGAAAATCTTTCATGCTTGATTTTATCAAGGAAATTAATGTCTCATTGACTTCAAACATTTCCTGTTCTCCCTGAAATCAGCGGCAGATTTGACTACTTTCAATCACACCTCAGGCAGTTCACTTATTAGTGGTGGTGTTGTTATTGAATTAGAGAGAACAGTCTGCTAATAAGTTAGTGTTCTAATACCCATATCAGTGTCACAAAGTAGCAGAGAAAAGCTGTAATTTGTGAGCTGGTTTGTTGTGAGATAGCTGTAGGTGTATGCAGTAGGAGTATAATATAAGCACCAGGACTGTGTTGTGAATCATGTTATAGATCTTAATATAAACTAAGAAGTAAAACACATTTAATAGGAACTAGAGTGTGCCCATCCCTTGCAGGGACACACAGAAAAGGCGTGTGCTCTCTCTACCCAGTGGTCTTGGTATCAGCAACTAATGTTGTGCCAAATGTCTTCATAGCTGCCCTGCATTTGCTGTTTAAGATGAGATGCAATAGAGAGCTGAGCTCAGCATTGCCCTTTGCGCACACAAATTTCATTGTCACGCAATTAAAGAACCATAGCATTGGAAAGACTTTTGGTAAAAATGAAACAAAATCCCAGAAGGACATACAAGATGGAGGCTCATGTCTGTGGGAACAATAGCTGGCACAGGCCTAAGATCTCTCAGTTCCTTCAGTAAAAGGAAAGAGCAGAATCTGGCTGTGACATAAAAGCCCTTCAGTGTAATACTGTTGGTTCAAATCCAGCATTAGCTGTGATAAAGACAAGGTTTATGATGACCTATAGAAAGCAAGCAGGTGCTTGTGACCTGATCAGCTCCTGTAGGACTGAGCATTTGCACCACAGAGCAGCCTGCTTCGCTCCAATCCCCTCCTTAAGGATCAGACAAAAACTAGCTAAAAGACTGTTCTGACAGACAAAGAATGAGTCTCAGGAACAACATGACCCATAGCAAAGTACTCACATTCTGACTGCTGAAGTTTAAATACTGCTCCTAATTAATCCCAAATGAACCTCTTCTGACTTCCCTGGAGCTAGAGTATAAATGAGTTTAGCCCATTGTATCCAAAAACAATAGCGAAACCAAAAGCCAGATGTGAAATTGCTCCACGTTGTGGCAGGTAACAAGTCAAAGCTCAGAAGAAACCTCCCATAAGAAGTATCCACAGTTACATACCTCCTGAAACACCAACATCACTGTTTTCTGGCATAGTGATCTGCTTCTGAACAGTGGATTTCCAGGCAAGGAACAGCAAAACAAGTCATCAGGATATTCAAGAATCTGAATATGCATCGTTTCAGGAGTCAAAACATTATAAACTTATTACTGATCCAAGATACCACTGTAGCTATGAAACCATAAGATACTGGAGTCCTATAACTGACTCTTATCACACAGAATATGGTCATGCTAAACTGTACCTCATCTGAAGCCATTTTGGATAAGAATACGTCTTACAGATAACAAGGCAACTAACTATGGCCAACAGCCACATGGGACCCCTCTCATTTTCTCTGTGTTCAGAGCTACACGTTTTCATCCAGCTGGTAGGAGAGCAGAGCTCTGTGTCCAACACATAAACCATCACGTGCCTGCCCAGTGTCATTAGTCTACCTAAGAACAGTCAGGGACCTTATTGTTGTATTCAAAGCAAAGTTTCTGTGTACTGGATACTGTTCAAAAATGGTGACAGACCTTACCCAAAGAGCCTTGAAGCCTAAAATAAGAAATAAACATTATTTCAGTGAGGTCTCCACACTCACTGGAGTCTGTTTCTCTGTTACAGATGACTAACTGAGACAGGCTTGTCAAATTGATTTTAAGGGAGAGTTAGGTGAGAAGTTTTCATTCTGTCACTGTTCCTCACTCAAGATGTGTTCCAAACTGAGTTTTATATGAGAGAAAGCTCTGCTGTTTGCCCAGGTCTCCTCACAACTCAGAAAAGGAAGTTACTTACTGCTTCATTTTCCTTGGGAAGGGCAAGAGCACTTGTTCCAGAGGCACAGAGGGCACAGCAGCAAACAGCTGCATGTTTATGGAAGGGCCATAGAAGTTGCAATGCACCACAGAGAAGTGTGTGACTGCAGATGCAAACTTCCCTGCCAAATTTCCAGTCTCCACCAACACAAAATTTCACAAGTTAAATTTGCTACTAGCAGGCCTTTAAGTGGTTTGGTACAGACAGTCCCACAACACTAGCTGAACTTCCTTCCAGGAAAACTTATCCCTTACTTCTAAAAAACAGCTGAGAACCCTTGGCTCCTGATTTATCTTGCAGAACTGCAGTACGGTGAAGTGCCAGCTGCTAGGGAGCACCATCATGCTGCTGCCAAAGCAAAAGGTGAAGAAGCTGCAGTCAGGAATAGCCTGCAGTTTGTATTAAATCCCTTTTTGGTTGCTGTGCCAGCTCGGAACGGCATTAGGGGTTCAGAGGAGCCAAGAGGAGTATGAAAGAAGATGAGCTGGAGAAGGCATGGAGGATTATAAGTCCTGGAGCAAGGAGAAAGTGCTGGGCTGGGAGAGAAGGGATGTTTTCACTGCAGAGAAAGGGGAAGGGTTGTTGGAAGTTTTATGAGAAAGCAGGATTTTGTGCTACAATTTTTTCCAGAATGGCAGTCAGTTCCATAGCTTGCGAAGTCTCTTCCACCTGTAGCTTTTCCCCACAGAAAGGTGAAAACACTTCACTGTAACAGAGCTACAGATAAACAATTTACTATCTGACCCAATAACCACCTTCTGCAAGTCTATGTCTACTTCTTCTTTCCTTCTGTAAATGTAGAGTTTTTACTTGTGTATGTAATTTGTATAGTATTGTACGTAGTTTGCATAGTAATCTGGTTTACAAACTTCCTTGGCCAATGAAGAATTCTCTCAGATGTATTTTCACTTCTAAATGATTCTACACCCAAATTTTCTGAATGATGTGCTGCATTAAACCACTTCCCCAGGTCACTTTTTCTCAACTTGGTTACTAGAGGGAGCAGACACAAGAAACTCAGGAATCTCAGATGCATGCAGCACAGTGGATATACTGTAGACTTAACACAATCACTTACAAGGTCTGATTCTCCAATAGGCAGCTTTCCACTTTAGCTACTGTATTTTATTATTCCTTCATAAGTGAGTTTCTTTCTCTATTTCAGTGGGCTTTCATTATTAATTTTTGTATAAGAGGGAGCTGACTGCAGTTATGTTCTCTTATTAGATCATCCATTCAACCCGCTGCATTTTATAGGATTAGTCAGGAAACAGGAGAGCGCACACTATTGGATTTCAGGCTTGGAATCTCTCGTGCATAGCTCAGATCACTAAAAGGGCCACTGCAACTTAATTACTCACTAAAGTCAAGAAGACAAGTGCTGAGTAGTGATGAAACGCATTTTTCCCCAAAGTCCCCACCACCAGTCAGCATCTAGTCAGAAGTGCTTTACTGGTTCTTTTTCTGGCAGGGGATAAGCTGCATTACATCATTTTAAGGGCCAAAGTACTTTTGCTTGACATTTACAAATCCCTTAGCATTTTAAAGTGAGTGAAAACTTAATTTGTCTCTATACCCTAGCATCATATTCCCACTGCCACCTGCAACCTTCCTTCTATATCCTTCCATGAATACCTATACGCACATAAAATAGTTCTTTTTAGTTGTACTGAAGTAAAATTTCTGGGACAGAAGCGTTTGTTTTTGCAATATATCTGAGGGAGTTGCAGCTCTGGAAACACATTTCTAGCAGCCATTCTTAAACGTCTGGACAGTTGTGTTCTAAAATAACTATCGAATTCAATCTGGATGTGTTTCCACGTGCATTGAACGTTTTCTGTGCAAGATGACTAGATCCAAACATATAACTGAGTATTAGCAGATCATAAACAGAGCAAGTGAAATGACTGTCTTTGTATGCTGAAAGCGTATTGTTTCTAGGACACTGAAATAGCTAAATTTATACCTCATATTCCCAGTTGCTTCATTGGAATCATATCAAAGATGAGGCTCCCCTTTCCCGATGCACATAGCGTTATCAGTCCCATGGAAAAGCTTAAAGAAAGAAGGAGTCTACAAGTTCATTGCCATAGCCTAGACATTGCACAAAGCTAGGATGAGAGGTGGCATTTCCATCCGCATGACTCACACAAGGTCCGTGTAAGCCGGTTATTTTGCCAGCACCTTCTTTTAACCCAAATTCTTTCTGTGACAGAATTAATTTGAGCAGTGACCACCGTAATGGAGATACAGCACTGTCCCCTGGAAATACCAGCCCTGTCTTAACTCTGCTGAATCCCCTAGTGCAACAGTAAACAACAGTCCTTCAAGCCTGTCTTGTGCAACACTGATCTTTGCCTGCCCACCAGCAAATTAAACATTTAACACAGCCCCATGCAAATACTAAACCTCATCTTCTCTTCGTAGGCTTTGAAGGTTTACAAACAAATCACATCCTTGACTTTTTTTTTTTTTTCCCCAATAATTGTCACCTACCTGCAACTCTGCTTTCCTCTGGCAGAGGAACTATGATGCTACTCAAACACTGACTCATGGGAATCACAGCTTTGCTTCTAGGCATTTGCAGGATTCAGGAAGGAACTGTTTTATTTAGCCCTCTAACATTGATCTTAACCCTTAGCCTTTCCCTGGCAGAGTGCCCCAGTCATCTTACAAACCACATATTCCACACTCAGCTGCAGAAGCATGAACTTCCACCCTAACTTTGTGGGCCGTTCTGGATTGATCAATAAGTCACTTTAGTGTGGCCTCTACCTCCCACAACCTTCTCAGAAAACTAATCTGGAACTTTCCTTGTCAGAGTGAACTAAATATTAGAAAAATGTTGAGTTTTCAGGATATACTGCTAGGTAAAGTCAGTTGCCTCTGACCTCATATTTCTATTTCTTCTAACCTACATTTCTATTTCCACATGTTTGTTTTAAAAATTAAGTTAGCACTCTTCAAAATGTGACAGACTGATTGTACAGAAGTGAACTTCTTCTGTCTAGAGATGGTTTACCTGTCGATGCTCATCATCACAAGAGCAGAGAAGATACATCCATGCTGTTGATTAATTGCAGTGCAAAATCTCAAGGGTAAAGTATTTCAGCCCCCAGAATCCCTTCAGACATTAGGGTTTGGTATTTTTTCAGGAAATCTTTAAAATGTTTAGGCTGGTGTTTTCATATCAGGATCTAGACTTGCACTCCTACCCTAAAACTGCTCAAATAGTTCAGCCATAGCTGTCTGACAGCTTGTGAAGGGGGTTTATCACCATCTGAATGCAATACAAGCCTCTTGTTAGAAATTAAGTATTGGAATCATCCTCCTGTTGTTTTGAATCAAGAGGATCAATTTGAACTACACGATCAGTTTCAAGCTTTGGGGGAACATCTTGCTGGATCTTTATAATAAGTAAAATACTTGCGTAAGAGTCATCATCATACCAATTAAAGTTTTGGTAGGATTTTACCTCATATAATCACAGCAAACTCCCTCTCTTTTTTAATTATTCACCATTCAGTCATGTCCAAACACAGAGTAATATTTCAGCAAGAATAACTTGTTCTGTGGGCACAAAATCTTTCATGACCTTTACAAATCCTCACATGGAATGTCTTGTGGATATAGATGTTGTTGCCAGAGTCTATTTTTCCACCTATATCCATGTAAGACTGGGACAGCATTTTTGCAAAAGCAAAACCTGCCAGCTATGTAAATACATTTATTTGTGCTTCTTTCCCTAAGGACATAGCATTCCAGTGAACAAGCTCATAAACTTTTAAAGAAAGCTTAATGTGGATGGAGCATCCACTGCATCACTGCGTGTCATAATGCAGATTCTTAGATGAACAGTAACATTGACTACTCTGAGGCTATAAACACAGTTCTCCTCCTCATTATTTCAGACTCAGTCATGTGCTAGGAATGCACAGTTGTCTCATAATAGTATAAAAAACCCAAAAACCTCTAAATCCTCACGTGCCCAAACAAGAGTCCTAAACATTTATTAAAGTACACCGTACACCACCTCCTATCTACCAACAGTATTTTGAATAAGTACCAGTAATAAGCTCAGTACCACTCTAATGCCAAGTCCTAATGTCAGAAGACTTGCAGCCTGTAAAAATGGCTGATTCCAATTTACCTTGCTGAAGTTTGTGCCCATATTTCCAGTTTTGTTGGAGCAAATATCTGCAAAACTCCCTTAATTAGTAAAAGGAGAAGTTGGATCAATTGATCTATACCCTAGCCACATGCAACATTCAGGTGCATCTTTCATGTTGATCCAGTGCCAAAGGAAATTAAGATTTCAGTAAAAAGAATTGATTTTCTTAAAGAGAAAACAAAAGTAACAAAGATGTCTTCATGCAAAACATGGGAAGACAGAAAAATGTTCATTTCAATAAACATACTCATCTAATCAGTTTAATCAAAAGCTATGTATTAGTTTCCAGTAGTATCCCATAGGAACAAACTTGAGCAGTTAAGATGTAAATAACAGATGTTTTTGGGTTGTGCGTAACATAGAGAGTAGGGCAATCATTCATTGACTTTGATTTCCAGTTATTCACTCCTGTTGCACACCAGATGAATGCATTCTGTCAAACAGCTTAGATTTAAAGCAGTCAAAAATCAAAACCACTGACACTCCGTATTGACAGAAAACAAACCAGCCCCTGCAACAAGGGCTAAACAGCATATATCAATAAAACTGAAAGAAAAGAGATTTTCTCTGTAAGGACCTGTGAGAAGCGACACTACTTCCCGTAACTGCATTACTTTGTGTAACTACTACATTACATTTCAGCATTAAGAATAATGAAAGACATTTCTACACATAACAGAATATGATGATAAATATGTCTGTGGGTAGTGGTGAGAAAGAAGATGTTCTGTACCTTCGTTAGGAGGGTGGATCTCATCTTCAAAGCTCATTTGGGAAAGAGCTGTACAGTGATCTGAGGAGCTAGCACAGATGTCAACATCCAGGCCCCTTCTAGTTCTTCCAGTGAGTCACTCAGCGGCGCTAGGAAGTCTCTTTTGCTCTGAAGGATGAGAACAGATTGATTTGTTTAGGGTGCCTGAGGAAGCCCACTAAAGTCTGAAGACCTGTAACAGTTAACAGCAAAAGAGATACTATTTGTTCCTTTCTCCGCACCCACTGAGATTTCTTCCCAATTTTCAGAGTCTACCTTTTTTCTTCTTAAGCATGGATTTTCTGGCAGGAAAGACAGAAAGACTGAACATCTCAGCTAAAGGCAAATGAAAGACTTGACTAAACAGTCGATGGAATCAGAGGAAGAAGCACTTCACAAGATGAAAGGAAAGGTGAGAACAGTTCCCTTCCTTGTCACTTTGCCCACCCAAGGTTTTCCTTTAATTGTGGTGAGAGGCCAGCTTTATAATTCTAATTGTGCTGTAATTGTCTGCTATGTACATTTAACATCTGCCTGTGCTATAATAATTAATACCAGTTAAGAACTTTTTTTGCCTTTCCCCCCTTCATCTGGCAAGTACTATTTCTTTTCAGCTTATGTTGCAGTTCACGTTATCTTTGTTGACATCTCAGTTTGCAAGGGAGTCTCTCCTCAATATTATGTTAATCATTTTAGAAGGTAAACACACAGTGCTAATCCCTAAAAGACAGGCAAATGAAACACCACTGTGTACCTGGCTATAGCCCTGAACCTGATATGACAGAGCTATTTTGTCCAAGTGCAATGGCACTGATCTATGTCTTTCCATAAAATTACGCAACCATAAATCAAACCAGTGGCTCCATTATTTGAGTGTCCAGCAAACAAAACTGGACATTATATCCTGGAACCTGAATGCCTGATATATGGACAGCTGCACTAAATGCTAGACCATCTGCAAGACATGTCACTATAAATTGATTTATGGGGAATGGAAGGTAAAATTCTCTAGAGCTACAGAGTAGGTTAGACTCACAATTTGAGAATATTTTGCTCCTTAATTCAATTTGCTCAGTTATACTGAAGATTGGCAAGAAAAATCAAACACAGCTGTTCCCCACTTTTGGCTAGTGCTTGGTGATGGGCAGAAAATATATATATATAAAAGTTCCAAATCTGCCTTTGGTAAAAGGCTGTGAGAACTCTGGGTCATTGTCCAAGAGTTTGCATGTGACCTCAATAAACCTCCCACTCTAACCCAGTCTTCTCCCAGCTTGTTCTCACCTGGAGAAATAAGCTGAAACACTGAAAGAACAAACACAAAGTCAGCTATATGCTTATTATTAGTTTTTATGTTGGAATTTGCAGTTGTGCTGTTGAGTACATACGTTATCAGGATTTTTCATATTCTGGAGAAGATAAATAAATTGTATCAGACATTTCATATCCCCAAAACTTATTTTTTTAAAGAACAAATAAAAATTTGAGAGCAAATTTTTAAAGAGAAAATACTAGTATGAGACACTAGTCTAAAGTCTGCCATCTTGTCATCAGTATAGTTCTACTGGAGTCAATTGTACTTTATTACACCAGAAATAAAATTTACTTTCAGGGTTTTTTTCCCCCCTTTTGGCTCAAAATAAGCTAGCGGACAAATTCCAGCTACATCACAGTGGTCAACTGTAAAATACATATCATTCAAAGATGGCTTAGCGCAGTGTCCCGCATTACTCTACACACAAAGTCAAGCTGACCAGAAGAAAAGCTTTGTATTCATTGCCAGGGAGGCGCAGGAGGGCACCGCTCCCAGCAAAGGAGAGTCGGGAGCCCAAAGTGACACCAAAGCAGACATGGGGCAGTGGCCTCACCAGAGGTGTGCAGTCCCATGGAACCTGAACAAGAGCAGGAGCCCAAGGCTGGTGGTGCTAACCTGGTTAAGCTGCTGAGCCAGTGACCGTCAGACAAATCCATCGCAATAAGGCGTGTTGAGGTCAAGCTGGAAAGTAAAGTCACAGGGCAGGGGTTCATCAGTAAGGTTCATGGCCAGGCATAGGCATGGCTGGGATGTAGCTGAAGTCTTCCTCTTAGCCAGTGCCTGATTTACCTTGCAGCTCCAGAGCAAAAAAGGAGCCCCTGACCAGTTCTTATTCACAAGAGTGTGATTCAAGGTGACACAGCCATTTCCTGAGCCCCTACAGCCAGACCCCCAGGATGTGTCACACCTGGAGCCCTCACATCTAAATAACTTCTCCCCAGCACTTTAGCAAGGGACAGGTATGAACTCCATGAGGAGTTAAGGTACAGATTTTAGATTTGGATAAAAAGCCAGCCTCTTGAAAAAACTATATTTTCACATCTTAAGCAGTGAAATGAAGCAGTGACAATCTCCAAGATCTTTATCTAGAAAACATAACATTTATAATGTCTTTTAAAATTTCCTACAAAAAAATATAGATTGCATAAATCAGTATTTACCAGTGAAACCAAAAGTTTCGCTCAAAACTTGACACTGAGCTAACACTAACCATCCCCTCACTCTTGCCAGAGCCCCGGTCCCAAATTGGAAAAATCCAGCAACTGCTCCCACACAGAAGGTGCCAGGGCTGAAAGCTGTTGCCAACCCTGCTTTCCCTGACAGCCTCTTCACAGCCCCACCAACACAGGGGCTCTGCTCTGGCTTAGACACCTAACAGTTCAATCACTCTCTCACTCTACCCATAGCCCAGCTCCAAAATGAAAACACCCAGCAACTGCTCCCACATAGAAGGTGTGGCATCCTCAGTTATGCTCGTTTTTCACAGGATGAAATTATTGAAATATTAAAAGGCTCTTCTCGAGATAGTCCTTGCTGAACAAAACCCAAGAAGTTTATCAAGATATATTTCCAGCCAATGGACTTTGAAGAAGTTTAAGACAAGGCATCTAGGTTCCTAAATATTTATTTGAATCAAAGCTCTGAACCATCACAGATAAAAGCATTCAAGAATATAAAAGATATTAAAAAAAAAATAATAACAAAAAAAGCCCCAAAGCCAGTGGGTAAAATATAAAGGCTATGTGACATCCTGTAGTTACCTGTGACAGCTTAATAGCATTCCAGGGATATAACAGATGCAGCAGAGATTTCTCCAGAAACATTAATTTTTAGCCATACTAGCTCAAAAATAAAATGAATTATTTTATATTGATACTTATAGAAAAAAACTTACAGCCTTTTCCTCCCCCATCATAAACACCACATATCTTCCTTACAGGAACTTCCTTAACAACCTCATCCTCTCAAGTACCACTTTTGAAAAGAGATTGCCACAAGGCTAGAATATAGCTTGTGTTATCCATCCATACCACAACTGCAATTTCTGATGTCAGCATTCATGGGAACTAGCCAAAGAGCACAGTAATAGAAGCCCATGAATATGAGAATATATAACAGGTTTTGTTTCGTGTTCTGGCTTTTTGAACTCTTCATTGTTTGAATTTTTGTGGTTATATATTGTTTTCCGATGTTAGGAGAATGAGACCACAAATCTTTTAATGTATTTCTTCATACTCATACAAAACTAGCTTGACTGGTTAGCTAACTTAACAAAAGCTAACTTGAAGGTAAAAATGGAGATGGTGGCATTCTTAAAGAATTGTGGGTCAGGAGGAAAGCCTTTCCCTAAATAGCTGAGTTCAAAATAAGTCTTCAGTAGGTCTTTTCTACAGTGAAATACACACCTTCATAACTTTGTGTATCTCCCTGTTAAATGTGAAGCTAGAAACATGCACCAACAAAATCATAATGGTTCTCCCAGATTTGTATCTTAATAACTATAACTATATATAGTTATATATATATATAACTATACTAAAACATGAAAAATCCTGAAGGGAAAGTATCAAAGTATTTGCATTCATTACATTCACCACTGCCAGAAACTGCAATTTCAAAATTGCTAAATAGAATTCAGTAAGAGAAACAAATTCAAATACAGCCAATTCAGAAGCGAGCAAGCTCTCTAACTGCTTTTTTAAAATACTAAGTCATAAATGCTCAGAAATAAGATATAATTACACATATCATTTCAGAAAGCTAGTTATGAGAGGTTGGAGGAAGCAAAAAAATCTTTGTGAAAAACACTGCACAGGTAAAGGCAGTGCTGCAGATACAGCCAGACTTAATTAAACACATCAAGGGGTAAAACATCCTGAGGATGAGCTTAATGTTAAATACACGATTCTTGTGACAAACTGCAGGTGACAAAATACAGCATGGCAGCAAATTGTGATTTAAGAGGAAAGGGACTTTACTCACCAATCATTTTGATCATTACCACTGTTATTATTTTTTATAATAAACAGTCTATAAAAGTGAGCAACATTGGGCTAAGCGAGATAAGGTGCCCTGCACTCCCAGGATTACATCGCTGCCCTGGCTCCAGGACAGAAATGGCCCCAAGAAACAGGTGGCCTCTCATTCACTGTGCTAACAGCAGTGCTGGATTCCACCTAGGTCGGGCAGGAGAAACTCCTGCAAAGGATACAGATTTGTTTCACGTTGCTTATATCAAGTGGCTTCCTTAGGAAGAAATCTGATGGAGGGTTTCTCCCAATGTGCTTCCCTCAAAACCAGCCTCTCTAGAGGCTGTTGCCCAAATTCACAGAAAAAGCCCAGGGCATCACTGATGAAGAGCTCTGTAGCTTTAGGTTAGTGCCAGGCACCTGCTGTTGCAGCCACTAACTCTCACTGCCTACTCCTGGCCATCTGTATTCAACAATTTCAAGTATTAAACTTAAATTACAACATTGCTTCAGAGAGAATTGTCATCAACCCAATGGGAGCTAGTGAGGGCAGAGAGTTGCTCTAGAATTCTCATTGCACAGAATTCTCCAGGAAATTGTGGTCTGTATAGTTAATTCATCACATGGAAAGCAAGAGGGTAATTAAGATGTCTCAAACAAAGAGCAGTTGAGAATGGGAAGATTTGGTCCTGGCTACAATTCCCTATCTGTGTCCTGACACACCAATGCTATTATGTGTTCTCTCATTACTTACTCTTAGTAAGGGGTAAAAACTCCCAGCCTTTTCTTTGTTGATAACTTATCATTACTGGCTACTGGCCACAAGGTTAAAAATATCCAGTGGCAGGACTCCATCCTGCTTTCAGAAAAAAAAAACAAAAAACCTTAAAAAAATAATATGATGAAACACTGTAAAAATCCTTCCTTTGCATATCTGACATGAAGCCCAGTGACACTTCAGGGTCAGAGTCACAGTTAGAGGGCACAGGGACTATCACAGACACCCATAGAAATACTGCATTAAAACATCCAAAGATCATAAACTATTATACAATTAAATTATTTTTACTATAAAGACATTAGGAGTTCATTGATCCCTGCCATTCCTGAATCTCAATAATGCTGCCTTCCTTGATTTATTAAAAGCAATTAACTGTTAATCACTGCAAATCTCTGTAGTTCACCACTGAGATACTTGGGAATTTTGATTTTTATGTGGAGGCTTCTTTTTCCACCAAAAAAGCCCCTTCTGTATCCACTCTTTAATGCTGGGCAGTTATGTACTGTATGAAGAGCCTTCCTAATAGCAGCATAACTCCTAAGAATGAGTTGTTAGAAGTCTATTCATTGATTCTTTCACAGAATTAAATGAAGAGGTTGATGATGTGATATCACTAAGATAACCCAAAAGAGATTTTGGTGAGGTACTTTACACATAGCTCTTGGTGAAGCATATAGCTCTTATCAGGAAAATACCATATGATCTCATATGTTTCTCCCACAAGACTGAAGCTCACTTTTCTAAAGAGACCATGATTGAAATAAAAGCTAAGAAAGAACATTAAAGTCTCAATTCCCTGACTGACACTAACACTGGACATGCATAGAGAGGAGCAATGGAGACTATAAGGATGAACTTACTGTCTGCTAAGGAAGAACTTACTAACAAAGCACTACCCTTCCCAAATATTCAGCACTAAACTTTCACTGCAAAAAGAACAAAGAAACCAATCTCACATTCTCTCATTCTGTCAACAACAGAATATTTAAAGAATTAAAACCACTTTGTGAATAGGATTGTATAGAACTACCAATTTGTTTAAAGTGCAGGTGTAATCAGAGCTGCTCACCTCCTCATGGGCACATAAAAGCATGAAGACAGAAGAGAAGGTCCAAGGTGAAAAGCCACCTATCAGGGACAGAGAGCAAGAGTACATCTATGACCTGGAGGCAATGGCAAGAATTTCCTGAGGCAAGCCTTTCACTTGAGTACATAGAAAAAGACATCACCGTGTTATTCAAAGGAACCTTTTCTCAATCCAAAATTTTATTATTTTTCTCAACATTGCACTCTCTATCCAAATTTAAGAAAATAATTTTGTTTTTCATGATCACTGTCAAAAATGTTATTCAAGTGGTTATCATACTTACCGAACTTTTATGTTGTATACTTAGAAATTTAAAAAAAACCCACACCAATCTGAATGTCAGTAATTTTTACTACTACTTCGAGGGTTTTCAACCAATCCCGTTGTTTACTGAAACTACTGCAAGACACAGAAGATGATGTTAAATATCCCTCTTCCCATCTCACCAGCTTCCTGAGTATCTCTTTCCCCAAAACGGGAAAGAAGTAGAGTTTATGCTAAATAGAATTACAGTGCTGCATCATTTTAAGAGCATACAGCTGAAAAAAGGGCAGTCATATAAAGCAACTTTACTTCTCGCAGTACATTCAGCAAACCTGAGAAAGGGAAGATAGAAACAAACCACCACCAATACAACCAACGGAATGCCTCAGGTTAAGGGAGTCAGTAGTTATTGCCATGTGTTACTGAAATGAAAAATCCCCAGAGATGACAGGACAGATAACAGAGGCCAGGCAACTGTAAATCATCTCATGCTAATCAATGACTACTACCAGAATACAGAGAATAACGATCATAAGTCCAACTCCAGAATCCATACAACAGCTTTACAGTATCTCCATACATTACCACGTTGTTATATTGTATGTATTGTTGTACATACACGCACATGTATTTACAATTTCCAGGTCCAGATCCGGACACAGAAATGACAACCCTTCAAAGAAGGACAAGATGAAGAAAAACTCTTCTAAACACTGAAAGTCATTTACTTGAACCTTTCATTTCTCTTTTATAAATCAGTATTTTGAGAATAAAACACAAAATGTGTCTTGATTTCAAAGGTCTTACTTATCTCTGGTGTGGTCTTTTATATGGAAATCATACAGTATTTCTTCCCTTGAACAAATCCCACGATCAGTTTATCCAGAAATCCAGATTTACACACTCCTAAGAAACGTAGCCCCCCATTCATTTCCAAACTCATTTTGAAGTACAATCTAAACTCCGGTGATTAACCCGCTGCCACCTACCATCTATGCAAATACACCCAGCTTTGGCAAACCTTTGTCTCTTGCTCTTCCAGGATTTCTGCCTGTTCTTTAGACAAAAGTTCACTCAAAATGGTTGCTACAAATGAGCAGTGCACAGCTGGTGTTTTTTGTGTTTTTGCTAAACAAAATCTGGAATTCCCAAAGTTTTTTGTTTTCCACATATTGGGAAGATAAAACACTGATTGAACAGCCCAGCTCACTGGAAACAGCCCAGAATCAACCAAACCATTCAGTTCTTTGAGAAGAATGAATAATCACAGAATAAACACATCAGAACAAATGAGCACCATCCATGCCAAACTTAACAGAATTCATATTTGCTTAGCACCTGAAGTTCAACAAATACCTACCCTAAAATCCTGATTCGGGTGAGCATTAAACGATTGTGAGCTGAGGATGTTGCTCCTAAAAATTCATGTTAACGCTCCAGTTAAGTAATACAGTGCACATCTCAAAATAATCGTTTTGTCTCATTGTTACAATGCACGTAAACCACAATATAATATTCACTACAACTCTTTTACTACATTTCTTTTTCTTTTCTTCTTTTTCTATGAACATTCCTATGAGAGATTTTCTGGCATTAGATTTATTTGCAAAGTTTAGAGCCTGGAACCAACATATGAACACATCTGGGAGAAGGACCAGTACAGAGATACTCACATGGGAGCAACTAGGGATCCACTTCTGCCAAATAATGTCCTCTCCAAACAGAGTAGTAATAAGTGACCTGGGGAATCAGTTCCAAAGCACTGAGAGCAAGGCATAGGAAACAATTTCAGGAGCAGTCAGCCTAGTTTTAATTTAGATGTTGAATTTCAGTTTCACTGTTAATGTCAAGGAGCAGCAAGGGCCTGGGAAATGGAGCTCGGAGTCGACAGTGACTCCATAGCAGAATGTGCCCTCACTACCAGGGCACAGTCCCACTGGGTCTGAACACATTAGACAGACACAGAAAGTAACGAATGAGGTCCAGGTTCCAACCAGAAGTTCCAGTCAGGAGCAAAAGAAGACAGGGCTAGAGAAAAGGCTACAACATACAACCAAGAGATTCATCCAAGAGACCAGCTACCTGCAGCATATGGCAAAGGTCCAGGCAGGAGGCAGAAACAAGAGGCAGACAAACCTTCAACAAACCTCAGGAAGGTTCCAAATGTCCCAGGCTAAGCTTAAATGAGGCATTAATGGGTGTGGGTGGAAGGCCCAGGTGCAAATGCTCAGAGCTAATAAAGTTTGTTAATACCCTGAGGGCCCGGACAAGAACTGGAAAAGATAATTTTGTTTAAGGACCTTCCTCTGCGCAAGTTAGCTGCATGCAGCAGATGAGTTTCATCTTATTTTAAGAATACCTTTATAGATCATCTGGTTGGTTATGTTACACAGACAATAACATCAAGACCCTATTGTGATCAATACAATTTTTTGCTATTTGCTTCAGCGAAGTCAGGATTTCACTTAATATGTAGTCAGTGCACTGTTTGGAGATGTGAGACAGTTCAGAGCTTTGAAACTGAGGACCTGCCCAAGCCTTTGATGTTGCAGAGCTGTGTGTGAGTTAAAACCATCAGTTCCAGAGATATGAAGCTGTATTGGGTTTGCTTGGCAAGGTTTTGGTAGCAGAGGGGCTACAGGGGTGGCTTTTTTGAGAAGACACTAGAAGCTTCCTCTGCATCCAAAAGAGCCAATGCCAGCTGTCTCCAAGACAGACCCACCACTGGCCAAGGCCGAGCTGATCAATGATGGTGGTAGCGCCTCTGTGACAATACACTTAAGAAGGGAAAAAACCCAAACCTGCAGAATAGCAGCAGAGAGAGGACTGAGAATATGTGAGAGAAACAACTCTGCAGACACCAAGGTCAGTGAAGAAGGAGGGGGAGGAGATGCTCCAGGCACTGGAGCAGAGATTCCCCTGCACCCTGTGGTGAAGACCATGGTGAGGAAGGCTGTCCCCTTGCAGCCTATGGAGGTTAATGGTGGAACGGAGATCTACCTGCAGCCTGTGGTGAACCTCACACCCAAGCAGGTGGATGCACCCAAAGAAGGCTGTGACATGGAGGAGGGTCCATGCTGGAGCAAGACCCTGGCAGGACTTGTGGCCCTGTGGTGAGAGGAGCCCATGCTAGAGCAGGTTTGCTGTCAGGACTTGTGATGCCATGGGGGACCCACACTGGAACAGTCTGTTCCTGAAGGACTGCACCCCATGAATGGGATCCACGCTAGGCAGTTTGTGAAGAATTGCAACCCGTGGGAAGGATTCATGTTGGAGAAGTTTGTGGAGGACTGTCTCTTGTGAGGGGGACTTCATGCTGGAGTGGGGGAAGAATGTGAGGAGGAAAGAGTGGCAAAGACAACATGTGATGAACTGGCTGCAACCTTCATTCCTGGTCCCCCTGAAATGCTCAGGGAGAGAAGACGGAGAAAATTAGGGGTGAAGTTGAGCCTGGGAAGAAGGGAGGGGTGGGGGGAAGGTGTTTTAAGATTTGGGTTTATTTCTCATACCCTACTCTGATTTGATCGGCAATAAATTACGTTAATTTCCCCAAGTTGAGTCTGGCTTCCCTGTCACAGTAATTGGTGAGTGAACTGTCCCTGTCCTTGTCTCGACTCACGAGCCTTTCATTATATTTTTTCTCTCCCTGTTCAGCTGAGGAGGAGAGTAATAGAGCAGCTTGGTGGGCACCTGTTGTCCAGCCAGGGTCAACCCACCACAGAAGTTTATGATTAAAAGCAGCATTTGTGTGCTGTCATAAAAACCTACATGTTAGGGGCTACATACATTCATCTTCTGTCATGGTAGAGATCTCAGAGAACCAAATACTCACATATAATGACTCTGGCTTTAAGCATTAATGTTGGATCCCTTTATTTCCAGGTGGACACATTCTCTCCATTTCCATTTTCACAGGACAGGCTGGATGCTGGAAGGACTGTTGCTCACCATATATTGCAAACATCCAGGGTAACACAAAGGCAGGCAAAACAACGATGTAGTTCTATAAGGCTTTGTTTTTCCTAAGGGCTTTTATTTTTAAGAGCATTAGCTACAAGTGAGCTAACACACACCAGCATTCTAGTAGCTGCTACCAGGTGACCAATGAAGCCAGTCACAAGTACATGTAATGATCTGTCCCTGTTGGAGAACATTTTCTTGTACATCAGCAGCATTACACTGACTAAATGCATACAGACATCTAAAGATGTGGTGCAGACCGCACTTGATCATGTATTGTACGATAAAATTAAAAGCCATCCTTTTCCCTGTATTTCATTTGCATCTAACAATTGCAGAGCTGAAGGACGACAAATGTGTTGCAGAGTTAAATTGTTGTTGCTGAATTTGAAATGCTGATGTTTGACCCTGTGGAATATAAATTAATTCTAAAGCACTAGTATGAAGGACGTATTTAATGAGAAAGCTCTAGTAGGAAAAGCTAGGCACAGAGCATTGCTCATGTGTGCCTGAGGTGCCTGGAATCACTCCATGATTCTTCTTTACTTTTCTGGTGAATTTCTGAGAACCATTATATTTTTCTTCCCTTCTTTTTCCCCCATTACCATCATGACTTCATTTGTTGCTGTTAAATATTACTCAACTCTCTGTGCAGCCCCATAGCAGTTCAAGCTGCCCTTTGGTAGCCCTTCAGAAATCTCTGAAACAAACACACTCATATCAGCTTTCTGCAGTATGAATGTTTAATCCTAGACCCATCAAATTCAGCAGCAAAATTCTAGCTCCTTTCTATAGCATGGAATGGATATACTCTGAAGTTAATGGAAAATTGCTTTTTACTCCAACAAGGTAGGATTCTAATACAAGAGCCAACAGAGATTATTAATACAATATGAACTTTCTCACCTTTAGGCTCACTCTTTGAAACAAAGAAAGACTGCTAGTGTTCACACAGCATTTTTAGCATCAGTTAACTATAATCTATAACAGGGGGGAGTCCTGGGTAGGACTAGGGTGGGTGGGTGAGACAACTGACAAGAGCCTGCTTTGTCCAGCCATATGAGGTTGGACATGGCTATGTCCAGCCATAAGAAGGCTTGGGGAGACCCTGTTGCTGTCTACAACTGCCTGATGGGAGGGTGTAGAGAAGATGGTCAGATTCTTCAGTTATACAGCGGGTAGAGGAGAGGCAATAACCACAAGCTGGAACTTGGGAAACTTCCATTAGAAGAAAGTTTTACTGTCAGAGTGGTCAAACATAGACCCAGAGAGATTGTGGGATTGAACCTATTTTGAGCAGGGGTTTGGACTAGAAACCTCCAGAAGTTACTTCCAGCCCTACTGATTCTCTGCAGCTTCACCAACATGAGCCTCCCATTACAGATCTAGAAACACTTTCAGACTGGTCAAGTTGAGGTCATGCTCTTTTTATCAGAAAAAGGAAACCAGAAGGAATGCAGAGAGAAGAAAAAGGCCTGAAGTGAGAAGAGAATTTCATCAGACCAAGAAGGAAGAATAAGAAAAACTGTGCAGAGTTCTTTATACATGAAAGATGAGCTTCTTATGTCACATCTCACCACCAATGAACTACTCTTGCCATAGCCTCCAGGAAACTTATTCCATTTTATGCTGATGCAGCTAGAAATTGCACCCAGTCTAGAGAATTTTCCCAATTTTTCCATAAAGCATGACCCCCACAGCATGCCTCTGGCACTTTGCCTCAGCAGTGTTCAGTACTTCAGGTCTCACTGCAAAAGCTTATGCATGCTACAATTTTGATGTCTGTATTTGTAATTTTGCTCCAGGTAACACTTAGAAGGCACCGCTACACTCAGAAAATGTTTTTTTAAAGCACTATATGTATTTTTCCCAAGAACATAGGAAGCTTTACAAGCTACTTATTCTTCCAGAAGTGTCTGATCCTTTCATTTATTTCCTACCTGAAATCATAATCATCCCAAAGTACATAATCATTCCTGCAGCAACCAATTGATTTCATAGATTATTCTTTTAGTTGAAGAATAAGCAGGAAGAGATGATGAAACCTGCAGAAAAAAGAAAGCATCCTTGAAAACTTTTCCCCATCCCAAGCTAAAAAAAAAACCAAACCGAACAGCAGGCAAACTATATATGTAACAACTTCCAATCTTTTTTTGAGAAACAAGTAGACAAATGATAGTCCTAATTCAGCAAAGTAGTGCTGTATCTGGACAATCCCAGGATTGTGAGTGTTGCTAAGCAGACATCTCTCTGAGCTGAAGCCAACATTGAGCTACACCATCTAGCTTGATTTTCATTGACCTTGCCTGATTTTCATTGACCAAAAGACTCCTTTTTCCCATGTGGCAGATATATCAGGAGAGCTAAGTAAGCTTCGTGAGTACCACCAACTGGTGCATGTCACCCACAAGTGGGAAGTTAGCATGACTCCATATAGCACTGCCATCCCCCACAGCAGCTGAGTTAGGCCTGTCCCAACATCTCCAGAATGCCATTTATCCCACACCCTGTGGGAGTAAAGCTGGATCATAGCCCCACATCTAAGCATCTGCATCAGATAATGATGCACCTGAGGTACAGTCTCTTCCCATATTACCTCCCTTCTCTTGCTCTCCTGCTTCCCAGAGTAAGATACACCACTCTCTTGTTAGATACAATCCTACTCATTACACTGCCTGAATCAGAACTACAAAGAGCAGGTGCTTCATAGTGACAGACTAACACAATGGCTCTTAATGTTATACGTGTCACAGTCGCTTTCACACAAGGTCAATTGCACCTATAATTAATTTACACAAGCCAAGACTCAGCTGCCACGTTAAACAGCCTTGCAAATGCACAGGCTGCACAAAACTGTATTGGTAATTAATTTGTCAAGCAAATGCTCGGGAAGAACAACACTGGTAATTTATACCATAGATATTCAAATGAACCATCTTGCCTGAGTAATTTAATGTCAGAAAGTAGAACAGCAGCAAAGCAGAACAAAGAATTGAAGTCTTCCACCAGCTATTTCTTGAAGAGACATTACTGTAATGTCTTATGAGCCCAAATTCAGACACAGTAAAATAACACGTTCCTTCACTGAACTCATCTGGACAGATTTTGGCATTAAAAATGGTTGTGAAATTATACATGCACATCCTATGTACAAAGACTCTGGGATGACAGAGGATGCTAGAATTCAACAAGAGATGTATGGAAAACACCAGATGTTATCCCAAAAGGGAAGGTATAGATCAACTATTGGAAATATATGTTGCATCCTAATTCTTTGCAAAAAAAAACAACCAACAGGACTGGTCATCCCACACAGCCCTTATCTTTCTCCTCACTCTACCACTCTTTGTACTGTCAGAGGTATTGGAACCCTCATCATTTGTTACCAGCAGTACCCTCCACAATAGAACTAGTTGTAGTTGGTTGTAGTTGTTGCTATTATTGTTACCTTTTTGTGTGTGAAATAGAATTTCACTTATGAAAAATGCTTGCTGGGTGACACTGCAGTATTTTGCTAGGGTATCTCGGATTCAGTGGACTTTAAGCAAATAAAAAGGGTGATTCCCTGGTTTCGTGATTATGCAATGAGCTCCATAGTCACTAACCTGGGACACACTGTAAGATAGAATGACCTACCCTTGGCAATGCCTGCAGTCCTGTTAGAGTACTGAAAGCCCCAGAAGCTTCCATTTCAACTATGGCAGCACCTCATCTCCAATGCAGTGAGTTTGGGAGCCTTGGTGAGAATCGCAGAATTTCTGATCTTGGATAAAATCTATCTCAAAACCTGATGTTCCGGAGTCCTGCCCTGCAAAATAACTTTCTCAAGACTTCCACCAGTACCTGTCAGACATCTGGGCCAGTTTACTTCAAGAAATGAAAATTTCTCAGTCCAGAATCCCACACAATATTTCTTGGTTTCCACTGCGTGGAAAGCTCTCGCCTTAGCAGTCAAGCAGGAGGGGAGAAGAAGGAATTCTTCCTGTTGGCAGAAGTCAGGTAGAGCATTTCAAACCTTGCTGACAATAAACTATTTTATAATATAAACTATGAGAAACATATCCTTAGATGTATTCTCAACAGATAATGGGAAAAACTGCAGCTCTGTATAAAATGAGGAATAGTTAATTTATGGTACAAAAGAGCTGCTTCATTTCCTGTGAATATTACCAGCTAGGACACTAGAGCCACGTGACATAGGCCTTCTTAGCATCAATCTGATCCATTTTCCTGCCTTGCATGTCCTAAGATGATTCAGTGTGGGAAACCAGTGTATTACTGAATGAGTGCTGACAGAGCAAGCAAAACAGTTAATTAGAAGAGCATAAATGTCATCCATAAATACTTAATACATTCTCAGCTGTTAACGCCACTAATCATTTTTTACCTTTTTCTCTATTAGACATTTTCTTCTTGATGGGTTTTGGTGGCTTTATTGGTAAAAAATATGAGTGGAGGCTTGCAGCTGCTGCATGTTATTGAACATAAGCAGTCAATGACCTCTTTAGGTCTTGCTGTTACTAACTAGGTTTCAGTGGAGATCATAAAATCCATAAGTATGGAAAGAAAAAATGAAATCTTTGAAACATCCAAAATAAAGCTGCTTACAGAAATGGGCATATTTTTTTAAAAACTCATAGTAGTTTAGCACTGCAAGATGGAAACACCAACACATGTTGACACTGACATTTTTGGTGAATACTAAACTGGCCAAGACCAGTTTATCCAAGATCAGTTATTTCAAAACAACTACACAAAAAAATAGCTGTCTGTCTCATCAAAAATCCTTGAAGAGAAGCAGGTCCTTTGGGGAAAGTATGAAAGAAAAGAAGGATAATTTGGAAATAACCTGGCCACTGTTAGAAGTTCTTCTTTTCAATTTAGTTTCAACCCAATGCTTAAGAGTTTTCATGTATATATAATTTTATTCTATTTCATGTAAATGAGGATTTTCCAATAATCAGTATTAATTCTATATCCTTTTTTGACTTCTTGGGGATACATTTTGGCAGCAGTGTTTTTCACAGGTTTTCTATGCTTAGTAGAAATAAACAAACTCCCATCAGTATTAATACGTTTGTCATCGTCTCTCCTTAGTGTCTTTCTCTCTTATGTAATCCCAGTCTTTCCCCATGTCTGGTTTTTCATTATACCTTGATTTTAAACTCCATGATTCATCCACAAACAGCAATAATTGTTTCCATAACATCATCCTTTCCAACATGAAAGTCATTGCAATAAGGCAAAAAGCATTTATAACAGCCATGTGTTACACAGTCATATAGCAATGACTCAAAGCTAGACCAGCAAAACTTGTTACTTGTCTTGAAAAAACTTTTGTTAATACAGCTGATTGTGGAATTTGCTTCCTGATTTTTGACACACATCATTGCACAACAATGCCTGTCACTACTAGATATCAATCCAGGTGTACTTCACTCTGCAATATTTATGAATTATCCCCCTACTGAACAGAATATAATAAAACAAATGAAAGAAAGAAAGACAGGATGCAGAAGTAAGAAGGAATATTTTAAAAAGGCAGATAGGACATACATTCCATATAGAGTGGGAAAAAAACAGTCTTTGAAAAAAGTGAGAGGAGATAAGGGGAGCTCCACATACAACTTCTGCAAAAGTATGATTAGTGGACCTCCTATGCGGTAGAAATATCACTGTGCACAGGCAGTTGGTCTAAGTGTACTTCAACCATATAAAAACAGAATAAAAGAGCTACGCCTTCAGCACTGTGGAGACACATATGTAAAAGAAAAAACAACAAACAGGAAGCCTACAAGATGAGATAAACCAGAAGCACTCTCTGCTGGTTTCTAAACAACTGTTGGTTCAGGTTAGAGTTTTTAGTAAAACAGAGTGGTGAAAATCAGACCTCTGAGAGGTCCATTAAATTCAGAACTATTCTCCATGAGGTAAAATAATGAATTGTGGCTATGATGATAGACACATTTGTTCACTCAAGCCAGGCATGACCATGGTTGGAGTCTGTTAAGATGTAATTTCAAAATAAATGTAAATAAGAAATTCAGAAAGCTTAATACAAACTAGATGTCTCATTGTTTATCCAATTATGAATAAGAAAAGCTTGGTAAAACCTATATGTAAAGTAAGCAATATGAGATATAAAAAGCAGGTTTTCAGACTTTGCCCATAGAATATTTATTGACAGTAGGTCACCTTGGTCTGCCAAAGGGTAAGGAAAACTGTAAATACGGACACAGAAAGCAAGCTCCAGGCTGTTATTCTGCATTTGTGCAGATTTAGAATAAATGAATGTGAATTCCTGACTCAGTTTCCACTTCACTAATTTAGCAGTAGCTTCTAACAATAACTGTTCAGGGGGTTGAAACGAACATTGTAACAGTGTTTAATTGGTTCAAACTAATCCATCACCTAGTGTGACAGTCAATGTAACTAATCAGGTGGGTAAGAAGTAATCATGAGTAACCCATCCAGAGTATTATACTATAACCATAAAACAGTAGACATATCTCATTATTAAAATATCACTAAACTTTTTGGCCTCTGGTTGGTGAAGGATCAGCCATCAAAGGACCAGCAGTAGTCATATTCCCAGCAAGTGAAAGCATGGGTAACTTTAAAAGAGAAAAAAGTAGTAGGAAAAGTAGATTAGCTTCCACTACACAGGTTTTACAACTGGAGAGGGCTGAGAGCTAATATATCTAGCTTTGAAATCCCATCTTTTTCATTCATCTCCTGGAAATCCGTGAACAAGTCACTTCCTCTCTTGCCTCAGTTTGCTTGTGAGTAAACTGGAAATGGTGCATATGTGATAATAATCTGAAAATCCTGATGCGATTACCAGTTGAAAAGCATTTAAAAATCTCGTATGGGAATGTTATAGTAGTTATAGCCCTTGTCAGGTTTCTGTTCACAGGTGTATGGGAGGAGGGTCAACCAGTTATTTGTTTAATGAAAATTGTATTTACTCACAACTTAGATTCATTCTTTCCCCTCTCAAGAGAGAAAATCTGAGTCAGTAGCTGTTGGGAAGCTTGAAAATCGCATCAGGGGCCATACACACCACCTATGGGTCCATTACACTATCACCCCATTGCAACTGCAGTACAAGGACTGCCAAATTACCAGTTGGATAATGCTTCAAAACCAAGGACAAATAACCTATTACAATTCAGTAAGGAAAGAGACCATTTGTAAAGCAGAGTAATCATACCCTGAACTCCACACAGTAATTGTTTGATGGTTTTCAGCTGTAAAAATATGCTAATAGGATCAATAAACAAAGAGAAAAAAGACTTTGAAACAATGATGAATACTGATAAAATAGCTCAGTGAAGCAGAGATACGTCCAAATGGCAGCCAAACATGAGCTAGGAAGCATCACAGTATCTTTTCTGAACACAAAGAAATAAGGAAGCTCCCAGCAACAGACCTTAAAGCTGTACTTACACAGGCAGAGAAACTCAGTATTAGTTAGGGGCAAGGATCACGAAGTAGAAGCAGACAAATCTGTACCATCTCATCTCATTTACAGTCGCTGAATATTTTTTTTTTGTCCCTTTGGCCAAAAGTGTTGATTGTCCTTCTTTTTTAACAAAAAATACTGTGGTCTGTGATGGAGGTCTATCTTTTCTGGCTGTTGTACTTCATTTGTCTGGATAAATTCACTTCATACCTTTTGTTAAGATCTGCAAAAAAAAAAAAAAAAGTACCCATCATTATTTTGGCTGAGTTTCCCTGAGTAATTCTGTCCCTGCATGGAGATTAACAATAAAAACTCCCTCAGCTTTCTCTGGATTCTTCTCAAGCATTGTCTGAAAATACCAAGATGCTATACATCCATTCTCCCCCCCCCAAGTTAATCAATTCTACTGACCAGATATATCCATACAAATGACATGATTTGAGAATTTATATTCAATGGCTGAGAAAGAACAAAGGCACAACGTCTGTTGTGGTTCAGTGCAGTGGCTGAATATTGGTTAGCCTCATCTCATGTGAAAACCTGGCCTGTTGAGTCCATCAGCTGTGAAACTGAAGGCAAGAACCAGAAATGTCGTTGCAGTAGACTGCAAAACACAGAACATGCCAAGAGAAGGAGGACAGAAGAAGAGAGGATCTGTCTTAAATTATGGCAATGCCATTGAGTCATAGTAAAATAACCTCCTGGTCCTGATGTCCTCTTCAGACCTGGCTTGCAGATACCATACAGGCAGCTACATCTTTGGGAATATGTAATGGAAAGTTAGCAACACAACAGCTGCAGAGGTGGGTCATTTTGTATTAAGTGGATTTTAAAAGAGGGATGGTTCATGGAACAATGGCTTGGATGCTTTACCTAGTGTTGTATTAGCTTAGTTACACAAACATAAGTTTGTTACTTCAAGTCACAAATGAGAGCTGGTGTGAAAAGTGCATAGGTCTTGGTGTGGATAAAAGGCCCGTGTAAGTGTCTAGCAGACAACCACTGATGCGATTTTGTTTACCTTCTGGAAACTGCACCTTTCTTTTTGACAGAACATACATCTTGCCTGAAAAGCAATAACAGGTCGAGGTGGTGCTTTGAGATATGCATTGTACTAACAGAAAATAGGCTACAAAAGCTGAAAATTACTACAGAGCTGCTGTGAATTGTTGGATGGGTCCCATTTGACACAGGGAAAAGGGGTCACATATTGCATGGAATCACAAAAGTTTCATTTGTGAGGACTTGAGAGAGGGACAGCAATTCAGAGATATTTGTTCCTTCTCATTTTTGCCTTTTTTTTTTTGGTGAAAAGAAGAATAGTTGATTAGCTGGCCATATGGAAATCTGCTCCTACATCAGAACTACGTAATTTCTATGATGCTGTACCTACCACAGATACTCTGCCATGGTCAGCAAGGACACCATCCTTAAAAAGAAAAGAAATAAGTTAGTGAAGAAACACTTGTTGAATTAGAGGACCAACGTAAAGCAGTTTTAAAAATATTATTGACACATGGACTTTTCAATCTAGCATGCAGCAGCAGATCAAAATAGGTCATCCTAGTAATTGTCTTCCATCCAACTACTGCACTAGCTACTAGAAAATGCACTTCTTCACTCTCTCCTGACTCATTATTTGTCTCATACCAGTCATTTCTGTTTCCCTCATTTTCACACAATTGCTATGCTGCAGCTCCATGTAGGAATGAAACTATTAAATCAAATCATCACTGTTACGTATAATATTGCAAGTATGCACTTCTGTCCTTTTCAAGTTTAAGATAGACATACTTCTTTTTTATACTGGCAAGCTCAAAGGAAGAATGCCTCTTAGGATAACCCTCAGAAATTATATGCAGCACAAATTATGGACAAAACTGAAACCCCAATGTATGCCTCTTTAAAAATTATGAAAAGAAGATGACTGCTTAGATCAAATATTAGTATACTATATAATTTAGCCATATTACTTAAATCCCAGAGGTCCATATGTAATCTTTTATAATCTAGTACAGAATACTTCATATAATTGAAAACTGACAAAATCCTCTTGCTTGCTTTTCTTCTCATTATGTAAATGTTCACCCAGAGAAAAATTCTAAAAACATGAACAGTTTGTCATCTGTACAATATTCTTATTGTAATATTGCAAAGAGGTGACAACTACATGTAGTTTAACGCTGTAGAGCATGAAAGACAGAAACAGGAAAGTCAGATGAATCAGAATAGATCTTTTTGCTAATGGGTTGCTTTTGCTTGTTCTTTAGGGCAAGAAATACAACTACTTTCATATTTGTATGTGCCCAGCAAAGATATTCTAGGCCTAAATGTACCTCTAAGGCACTACAGCAGAAAACATGTTTTTCAGAATTTGAAAGTTAACTTACTAAATTATGCATTGGCTAATTAACTTGTGAGTCTTACAAAACACACAAGGTGAATATTAATTTTTGTATCGCACAAGGTAATGATCAAAAAGAGAGAAGATGCGTGTTTGATATTCCACAGCCTCGCTTTCACTGGAGTTCAAGAAGAGCACGTATTTGAGCCGGCTCTCTTTACTCAGCAAAGAACACTAAAGGCAGTTCCTGTTCCCTCAGTGACAAACCCAGTGGAAAGAAACACATTTTACAGATCCCAGATGTCACAGACTGAAGCATGCACAAGCATGTGTAGATAGACGATACAGCTGAGTCACAGATGGGATTAGAAACAAACACTAAGACAGAGGCACAGTACAACAAATGCACTGTTTGCCTACAGCAAATATTTTTCTTCCTCCATTCCATCTTGTATTAGTTTTCGAAAAAAGGCTCTTGGTTTTTCTGGGCAAGATTGCTGTCACAGGCAACATACCAGCCAAAACCAGTACGGATATGCCTCAGAAAAGAAACACCTTTACTACTGGCTGTAAGTAGAAAACACTGGCAGACTAGGTTTGCCAGATGCATCTAAGATTACTTTAAAATTCAAGAAAAAATTAATAGCAGAGATCAGAAAAACTGCAAGAGGGCACAGCGGATTTATGAGTTTCACTCTCATCTAGCTTTTGTTAACGATTCCTTGACTAATATAAAGAAGAGCATCTTAAGCACTGCACAAACTCCCTCTTCGCAGCAATTTTATAGCACACAATCCCACATGCTCAGTTTGGCCCTCCAACCCTACTTTATAGCTGTCTGTGCAGATAAAAGGACAGTTTATAGATATCCATGCTTTAAGTGCTCTGATTTTTTACCATTTAACTGGAGTTCTTCCTATGAAAACAGAGTTACAGGAACCCAGTACTTTTTTAAACAACTGTTATGATTTCCATTTTATTGAGCCAGTCTATCCAATATTTACTCTCAGCCATTCATCTGGCCAGAGAGTTATGAAGACCAAGTGTTTGAATGGACCTTTCCTTTGCTTAAATCCTTAGCTATTATAACAGCCATTTCTTTAACTGCCTTTCTCCCTCGAGTAGGAGATGTTACAGTTTGTCCCACAGCTTCACAGTTGGATATATCACAGTTGCAAGGTATTTTCACACTGTCTATGTGACTAACATTTCCTCATGCAGCAGGACTGTGTTCACACGAAGGAAATTTTTTTGGTCCTCAGGATCAGAGAGCTTCCTTTTTCTTTTCAGGAATCAATATATTTATTAGCAAAAATGGGTCCCAGGATAAAACTCCATCCTTTAATCAGCTGCAATGAACACAAAAGGTGAAAGTTTATCCAAATCCCTGGCTATGTGAAGAAACAAACCAGCACCAGGCACAAAGAGTGCTGAGAAACTGTGCCTTTCAGCTGCACTTTCCTCCTTCTTCCCACAGCTAAGCGTGTGACTCTAAGTGAGGAGTTGCTGTCCCTTCCCTCTGAAACACTCCCAGAGCTCTCAAGTCTCTGAGATATGCATCTTGTGGCTCTTTGCCACACAAAACTCTCGGTCTGTGTCTCATAGGGACTGAAAGTTTGGCCATCACCACTTTTACAGAACACAAGCCTCTAAGAGTTGCTTTCCAGGCAGTACTATTGGAAAGAAGCCAAAGATTGAACTGCTTCTCAGCCCAACATCTGTGCACTTAAAATCCAAACGGCTTTCCCCTTTTCTGAGAATGCAAGGACAGGGATGTATAGGCAGCAGATTTTGATTATCTGTGTGCAAGCGATAGAAGGCATTGCGGATATGAACCCCACTACCAACACACTAGTGTCTGTCTTTGAAATATATGTCACTAGGGGAAGTGGAGAAATGCTTACACATAAAGGCAGCAAAGAACACTTCCAGGACCATGTATCCACACATCTGTGGATTCACACATGACTCCTGAACTAGGAACAAAGTTAGGTCAGCATTTATTGAGATGAGGCTTGTTTTATGCTGTTTGGTTTCTTTTTAATACAGTTGAAGTATCCTACCTTTCTTAATAATGATGCTTTTATGCTTAAGATCTTTCTACTAACTCAACCCTCAATTTGCTGAATAAGCATTGTAGGGACTTTAAAAAAAGATATTTCATTCAAACCAACTCAATAGCTGTTGTAACAGTGCCTTCTTACATATAGCACGAACACAAATGTTACCCACATAAGCAGAAATCATTCTCTCAGTAAGAAGATATTAGCTGTGAAGAGCAGGATCACACAACATAAAATTAAGTATTCCTCGGTAGTAGTTAGCCACAAAAACTAAAATGGTCAAAAACAAAAAAAAATGTTGATATAAAATTCAAATAGGAACTTCTAATCATACAATAGTATGCCATGGAGACACATTTCTTTATGGTCTGAACTGGTGATCAACTTATGGTCCGGACATCTATGGTCCGGAAAGAATGCTTCCTAAGCAGTACTGTAGAAATCCTATTCAGAAATCCTATCCATTTATAATGATCAGGGGGAAGAACTAGAAAGCGGAGCAAGCACAATTCCTACTGTTCCTCTATCATGGAATCACAGAATTGTCAGAGTTGGAAGGGACCTCTAGAGATCATCCAGTCCAACTCTCCTGCCAAAGCAGGGCTGGCTAGAGCACATCACTCAGGACTGCATCCAAGTGGGGCTTGAAGATCTCCAGAGAAGGGGACTCCACACCCTCCCTGGGCAGCCTCTTCCAGGGCTCTGCCACCCTCACCAGAAAGAAGTTTTTCCTCAGATTTGAATGGAACTTCCCATGTTCCAGCTTGTGCCCGTTGCCCCTTGTCCTGTCACTGGGAACCACTGAAAAGAGTCTGGTTCTATCATCCTTCAACCCACCCTTTAGATACTTGGAAGCATTATTAATGTCTCCCCTCAGCCTTCTCTTCTCCAGGCTAAAGAGCCCCATCTCTCCTAGCCTTTCCTCATCAGGGAGATGCTCCAATCCCTCAATCATCTTTGTTGCCCTAAATGGATTATCTCACCAGTAGTAACAGACCTTCACAGACAGAAAAAGGTGTACCCACACTGAAACTGTAGCAGCAACAAGCCAGTGAGGATGGGCCCTGGAGGGATTTCAGCCACAGTATCCCAGAACCCCAACCCAGCTCATTCATTTGGCTTTTCAGGCAGCTGTACTTAGCTCAGTGTTACCAGCGCAGGCTCTGCACTGCAGTCACGGGGTGCTACGACTGACGCTGCTGGGGACAGTTCATCCAAGCCCAGTGGCTGTATAGCTGTACAGCTGTACTGTTTCTGGTTTATGCAACAGACAGATCAGTGCTAATTCATTATCTCTGCATTGCACTGCGATTTTTAGATATACCCTAGCGTTCGTGTAGGAAGTCATGCAGGAAATCAAGCATGGTCTTAAACGGAAGCCAGGTGTCTTGCAACTTAGTTCAGGGCTTCGCTTAGCAAAAATAATCTCTCCAGAATACTACAGATCACTTCACAGACAGCTCATTCAGTCTCCTGCCATCTCCTGACTGAGGAGGCTAAGTATCTGTTGTTCTACAAGTCTGACAGTACCAAAGTCAGCAGCCAGTAGGGAAAAGAGATAGTCATGCCTCTGTGCATAGCGTGGAGCTAAAGCCCATCGGTTCAATGTGACAGCTGATCTTCAACTATTTAGATGTTTTCCTGGCATGCTGCCATCTTTTACAGCTTGACTGTAGAAACTGTGGTTACAAAAAGGATTTGGAGTGTTTTGCAAAGTCCCAATAAGGGGAATTGACAAAAGGTTTGAGGACAAAGTTAATTTCTACAGAAACATCTAGGATATGTTTCATTCGTGTAACTCAAAAAACATGTTGGCAGGGAATGTAACCTCTTATCTGTGTGCATAAGGGCAGGGGAGGGGAGTTAGTAACTGGGCTTGACACTTCGAATTTGGTCTCACTGCCTTCAATTAGCTTTAATTATTCAACAGTATTATGGCAGACTGGAGATAAATATCAAACAGGTGAAAATGAACTAAATTTTTTTTAAACTTCATTAATTAAAAGCCATTACTGTGCAATGCATAGAAATTAAAAGCACCCAGGAGATGATGCTTTAAAGCTTTCTCTAAGGACAGGAGGATGTAACTATTTCCTGCTAGCCAGACCCAATATCAAGTTTTTAATTGCTACAATTTTCAGTCCCAAAAAAATATCAGGTCCCCCAAACTAATTATTAGTAAATAGTACATCCCCAGACATTCGTGCTGTGGAATCATAAAACTGGTGAAAAATGGGAGTGAAAGGGACACCATGAGGTCATCTGGTCTATTCCCAGTTCCATACAGTAGGTATATAACTATATTCCTATAGCGGAGACACGTGTAATTCCCTTTTAAACACCTTCAGTGATGGAAATTTCAGAGTTTCCACAGGCAGTGCTTCACTTCCCGTATTTTTAGTTAGTGTTAATGGCTCAGCTCAGTTTGCCTCTCTGCAATTTCAGTCTATGTTTTTTTTACTTGCCCGCATAGGGACAACTATTACTTTCCTCTTACTGGCAGCGTTTAAAGGTGTGAAGACTACTATGACATCTTTAGTCTAAACAGCCCCACATCTTTCAGCTCTTAAATGGCAGTAAACACAAACATTCAAATTTCAGGAGCTCTGAATTCAGAAAAATTCAGAAAGACCTTTTTGCTGCATCTCATATATAGAGTTCCATTTTGTTTTTAACTTTTTTTTAATTATTCCGTACAATAGAATATAGTAAAGGAGATTCCTCTTTCTTGAAAAACAGAGGTGGAAAATGTATTTGCATGAAGAGTTTATAATGCTGCCCTTGATTTTTGAGAAGAACTTGATAACAGTAAAATAAACCATTGCCTAGTCAGAGCTAGGCTTTATGTTCCTCTAAGTCTTATGAACAGGCAGAAGTACCAGGATATTATGAACCAGGAATATGTTTTTTGGTTTGCTTATTCAGAGGTAAGACATTTCAATATTCATAAGCCATGTCTGATACATTACTTTCTTCACTTCCTTTGCTTCTCTTTCTTCTATTATGTACTTAAGCAGGGGAAAAAAAAAAAAAAATCACATTCTTAGCAATACACTTACAAATCCATCCTGGTAAGTGATTTTTATCCTTCTATGCATAAACAAAGAGGTCTTGCATTAAGGGCGGTCTTAGCCTTGCTTAAGATGTCATAAGAGGCCACAGGATCTGAGGTCATCAGATTTTATTTTAATTAATATTCAATGTGGGTAACCAGACTACATGAATGGGCTTGCGTTATATACACAATACATGAACCAGGAGATTTTACTTAACATTTTAGAGAGTCACACTTAAAACTACTCAGTGAACAGGGAACACCTTGAAATAAGTGTCACAGAGTTCTTTCTATTGTATGCCTCCAGTAGATTAATTGATATCAGAAAAGGTATGCTCTGTGTAAATGTATGTAAAATGGATGGACTGATATTTAATTTCTTTTCAAGTCACCCCTGGAGAGAATTTTGCTTTACGACCCCAAAAGAAAATTGTGGTCTCTAACTATTCTGTGTTTAACACCTCATAGTAACACATCCAGCATCCACAAGCCTCAATTCAGAGCTTCCCATTCACTAGGAAGATTGAACAATAGCCAAAAGGTTAGACAGGAGAGAACAAACAAACAAAAAAATTCTTTTCAGGGACTATGGGAGCAGAAATGACAGCTCTTTAGGGAAGAAGCAATAATATCTGTCCACAGTTTAAAGAAAAGGGAAGGGAAATTCAGTTATCCAATGGACAAAACAGCCAAAACACATTGATTTCACATTGCAATACTTGTATCATCCTTATGCAACATTCCACTGATGTTAATCCGCAGTGGTGTCACTTACTGTTTCAGAGATGGATGGTAACTCAATTACAAATGCATAATGGTATCTGCCAATGGGATATCTCTCTGTCCTTTTTTCTTAAAGATAAATCCTTCATATGATGCCCGAAACTGCATTTACTTGAAATTTTCCCAACATATCCCAAACTGCCTATGTCATTATCAAAACACGGTGGCTATAATACAGTGACTTCAGTAAAATATAGATTTCCAATAAAATATTATTACCAGTTTAGACACAGATCAAGCCATACTAAGCCTTCAAATACATCAAAAAATGTTGTTTCCAGGAAGCTAAAATTTAAACAGCAGGGTGTAGATTTAGATACTCTGCTCTACAAGGTGATAATAGAGGGGGAAAAAAAGAAATGCCTTGAAAGTAATTGTTAGACCATTACTCACAGGAGGCGAAGAAAGTGCTATGAAATCTTTCAGAAATTACCAACCTATCAATCAACAAATGTCAGTTGTTTGAAAAAGAGTAAGTAAGGAGCAGAGTTATGTATCAAAAGATAAAGACAAGCAAATAGAATATGGCGGTATATGAGAAAAAAAATTATATTACAGCCATGATTTTCCAACAGCAAAGTTTTATCTGAAACCAAACCAGCTCTGTAAACTGGTTTAGTAACAGATAGCAAGCACAAGAGATGCTGCAAACTTGACTTGGACAATTCTGTCTGCATGCAAGTACAGAAGCTGTACTTGCTATTCTTAAACATGCCCCTAGACTTAAGAAAGCTTCTTATTCTTCCTCAATTGCTCCCCTCAGGACAAAAAGAAACAATTTGTATAAGCAGTCCAATAGTTAAGTTATACATACATAGTTAGGAAATATATAAAACTTTTACCTTTCCAAGGTTAAAATGTGATGAAATATACACTGAACTTCTCCCTTTTCCTTCCTCCACCCAAAAACTTTCAATAAATGTTCCATGCAAATATGTCAGTATGAATGGTTGAAAACTGTTGCCTCCCCATCTTTTGAAAAGCATCTTAATAGAGAAGGTAGAACTGCTGGAGGTACTGGAGCTTATGTTATACTGTTTCTAGGAAAAACTGCTTTTTTCTTTTTTTTTTTTTAACCAAAGTCATACAGATACGAAATTACAGCTTCAATAACTGAAGTACAGCAAAGTTTTATACAACTACAAAGCAGGATGCCATAGAGGCAAAAGTCCTTTCTAAGACAAAGTGTTGCAAAACAGCTGATAAAATTCTAATCTCCAGTTCACCATCTGGAAGTCATTGCTATGAATCAGGTCAGTCCAAATTTAATAGAAAAGATGTAGAAAGAATAGAAAAGAATAGAAAGAAAGATGTCAAAGCGTGTCATAATTGAATACCATAAAAAAAAAAACTATACAGAATTTTTCTGTTTCATATTAAGTAAAACTCAGAACTCAGGTGCATAGAAAAGGAGAATAAAACCCTAGAAACTATTTGAAAAGAAGAAAAGAAGCTACATTACCCCAACTTGATCTTTGTGGCCACTCAATTCTCTCATGTTGTAAAATTAATCCAGATGCCTGTCTCTCTACAAAGATGCTGAATTCTTGTGAAAGATGCTGAATTCCTATGGCAACACAAATCAAAACGTACAAAGAGAAAATTATTTAAGAGTCAATACTACCAGTATATCAACAACAGTACATTGTTTTTTCACAACTTCTCACGATGTTGAAAGAAGAAATGGACGCTGTCTTTAACATACGCTTTCCTTCTGGAGAGTAAATTTATACTGCCAGCAACCTTGAATATAGGAGTGAAAATCATTCACCTTAATCTTTATTTAAATTTGGTAATATGGTCATGTGTTCTTGGTGTCTGTTTGCAGCAACACAGTTCTGCATTTCTCAATATATTCTGTATTTGATGATTCTCTCAAAAGTGTCTATCAGGAATCTAATGCAACTACACTAGTCCAAAGTACACCAAATAGAAGGGAGTTTAACACTAGATGGCAATATGCCTTTGCAGAATATTTCCGAGGTGCCTGTAGGTATAGGCAAATATTTTTCCAATTATTACATTATTTCTTAGTTCTTGTATAAGTTTAGACAGGTTCTTATTTGGTTTGCACAGAAATAAACTTTCATCTCATGCTATTGCACTTTTTTTTTCATTGTTTGCTTTAAATTAAGTTTAGACAATACTCTGAACCAGAGCTGACTACACTGAAAAAATTCACAGTTTAAATGAAAGTACATTATGAATTATTCACTCTTCAGCGTGTGTGGAAAACATGAAGAATCACATGATGAATGTTGACCAATTCTATCACACTTAGTGAAATGTAAATTTAAAAGAAAGCTTATTTTATGGGCCACTGCCTTACATCTACTGATGTCAATCAGAACACAAACCTAATCACGTATCTATTAAACTCAGGATTCCTTTGGGTAGCATTTTTCTCCATTACATGAAGCATTAGTCTTGGTTACCCATTTTGGGTTCGTACATAAGCATGTAGTTTCTCTACTGAAGTTCAAGTCAGTATATGCAGGCAGAACAGCCTGGATTGTACCACAGTTATCCAACATACTTTGGCTGGCTTACCTGTACTTAGTGTAGGACTTTCCCGAGTTCCCTGGAAAGCACAACACGTTACGAATCAAATCTATAAATCCACACTTTGTAAAACTTAACCCACATTATAATTATCAACTAAGCTGCTAATTAATGGGTTGCTTTGTTGTTTCCAAGAACGATCAGTATTTGAAGGCAGCATTAGTCTGTCTCAGCCAGTGGCGGCAGCTCAGAAAGGCCTTGGCCAATTCCCTGAATGACTTTAGACGTTTCTTTCTACTGGCACTTCTTTTTCTATGAAAACAGATCCTTGAAGCTGTTACCACTCCCACATACAACTTATTCTCCCTCCCACCAACTCAGGAAGTCACAGATCCCAAACCAAACCAACAGGTTAACTGCCAGTATCATTTTGTCTGTTTATCATTTTAGCTATTGCCCTTTGGACAGTTTGTCCCATATTTCTGCAAAAGGCACTTTTATACTTTTTGTGCTTTATATGAATACGTCTGTGAAGACAAACTGGACAACACAGGATTATAGTAGGTAAGAAAATGGGACATCTTTTCAAGGTACTCTGTAAAGGCAGATCAAAGTACCTGAGAGAACAAGCTCAATGTCACTTCTAAATTAAGTGGAAGTCTGCAAGACAGCCCAATTTCTATCAGCTTGATTGACAGGCAATATTTTAGTTTGATTTAACGTCAGAGAAACTGGATATATGACCTAGAGCAAAAAAATGCCGTTTGCTTCTAACAGCCATAGTGACAGTAAATGAAAATTTCACTGATAAAAGTCAAATTGGAAATGCCCAGGAGAGCTTTGAAGTGATACCACCAGCTTAGTTAGTATTAATAGACATAGTGCAGTGATGTAAAAACACAATCTTCCATTGTAATAGTTCTGACATCTTCATTCAGAAAATGTTTGTGGCAGTATTCAAATCAATCACCAGCCTCTCAAGAAAACACTTGATCAAAAAAGATTTGAAATGTGCCATGAAAGTATGCCCGCATGCTATTATAAGATGCTTCACTGGTTTTAATGAACAAGAGCAAAAATAACCAAAACATCCAAGAATCCAAAGCGACTGAAGAATGATAACAGCGTGAGAACAGAATGGAAAGAGGGAAGGGGGGATAACAGTTCTGAAGCAAACAGCTAATTTACTAATTCTTTGCTCCTAATTCAGGATTTAAGTACCAAAAAATAAACTATCCACACAGGTAGATGACGCTCATTACCAGCAAGATCCAATATTTATGAGAAATCGCTGGCTTGTTTTTGACCTCAGCTTTGGTTTTTATATCTAACTTTTTGTTTTATTCCAATAGAAATAAAAAAGTTATTGAAAGAACATTTCTTCCCTCCCACATATTTGCATTTCAAATCTTGCAGCATTGTGTTAGGGCATGATCAGAAATCATTCCAGCTGAGCAGAACAATTGCTTTAATCATAGTTATTGTAGTCTACCTCAAAGTTAAATATAATTATTAAAATTTAAAGAAAGCAGCAACCCAACCCCCTCAGGTATTCTAAGGTGCACAAGGACAATAGCTTGATGCTTGATTACACACAGGGAGGTTGTTGTTTGGACTTATGTCAGCACCTGGAAGAAACACTTCTGGTTTATGCCCAAGCTAGACAGCTGTGATGATGGCTGGCTGGAAGAAAATGTTCTTTTCCTCCAGTATGAGAAATATCTCACCTCCCACTGTCAAAACAACATGATCCTGTCAGCCCCGTACAACTCATTAGTAAGTCTAAATGACCAGATATCATTAGCGATCTAAAAATCTTTGTCTTGTAGCAATTTGCTACAAACCTTACCTCTTTCCTGCAGTGACAGTCTTCCATGATACAGCCGTCCATCACACCCAAGCAAGGTTGCTTAAATTCATTCACGGAATCTGGGGGAAAAAAAAAAAAAAGGGCTTTTTACGCTGCACAAAAGTCAGGTTTGTGACTCACTGATGGCCTAAGACCAAAATAAGCACCACCACTGTGTGAAATAATGTTAACCTTTGTTCTGGCATTATAGTAATCATCTGTTAAGATGCAACTACCACAATTCATCTTAACCTGCAACTCCTCCACATCAGTCTTGCTCCTCTTGAGTTGTATATTTTATGACAACAAAGGTGAATTGGATGGAGAGAAAGTGCTCACATGTGAGAGGAGGGAGCTTTATAACCCAGAAAAATCTGGAATTTGATGTCTTTTTGCATCGACACAGGAATTCATGCTTTCTCACCAGAACAAGTGGAGGAAATGGATTTTAACATCCTTCTTTTCCTGTATTTGGAAGCCACTGTAAGCCAGTGCGACTCTATAAAAGAGCAACTCTATAAAAGATAAAGAGCTAATCCAACTCATACAAAATGAGGATTTGGAGCAACAGACGTGCATGCCCCAAACACGCCCACAAAATGCAGAAGATCAGAAGGTGCTGAGAAGAACATCAGAACAGCTGTGTAAACCTCAAAGGAAATGTATTTGGAGTAAGTTCACCAGCTTCTGTGCAGTTACTCTATTTTTGCATCAGTGTAATGGAGAAGAAGCTGGCCACTGTGCAAAAAACAAAAGTACTTTATCTCAGACTGACCTCAAGAGTGCATCTTTGGGCACAAACAGAAAGCAATTGCCTACACTGCTGAAAGGCCTAAGAACGACCACAGCCCCACACCTTACAAGTCCCAACACCAACTGCTGTCTCCTTTCTTGTTGCTGCCATTTAAGGAAGGATCAGAGAATATAGGGAAAAAAGTGATGTCTCCTGCCAGCGGCAGCAAGAACATAATGCACAGCTCTTTAAGGCCGCTGTTACCATTGCAGATTACTTTGACAAGCCTTGACCCAGCTCCTCAGGACAGGTGAACACGCCCCCTAAATCAGTCTTAAAATGAGCTGAAAGAATATTGCAGGCCAGCACTGAAATCATTAACAGAAAGTATGTATCTAATTGGGGCAGAATTCTTTTTGAGGCGGGTGTAATGTATCCCTGTGACACAGGCATGGTGACATGACATGCCTTTGTTTTCCTAACATAAAGGACCAAAGAAGTCTATGTTAAGCATTAGCCAAATAGAGGCAGCTGATACCTATCTATTTAGATATTAAGCAAGTGGCTTGGAGTTAGATATTTTTTTTTTTGTTCTGCTTGTTATTGTATTGTAGCCGAGTGAATGAAATCCTCACTTTATCACTTAATCACAGTGTGCAAACAAGAAACAAACAGGAACACTGTAAACCAAAGCAAACACTGAACTGTACTTGGGGACAGATACAGTTCTGATCTTACTGGGGCTGAGGAGAGAAGACATGGAAAAGATATGGAAGTGGACTTGGACATCAACAGTGCAAAAGCCATAGAGCCATAACTTCAGCTGCAGAGGCTGGAACCAGTATCAGGGACATTGCAGTGAGGGGGAAGAAGAGGAGGCAGGGTGGCAAGGATGAAATCCTGCTACACCTGCCTTCTGTCCCCACTAATTCCACACCCGAGGCTTCTGCTAATATGCTTATCAGTGTATCTTTAACTGATTCTGATCCTCCTCCACTGCCAATGAAGAAGTTGCATCTTGAGTTGCAAGTCAAATCCTATATTGTGTTCAAATACCGAGCAGATTTAACCCTTAATAAAAGCTGGGGGAGGGCATAAGCACCACAACTGGGAGAAGATTTCTTTATATATTCTGGTTCAGGTGTAGAGGGCCAAATTTTGTCCCTTGGATTAATAAGCTTTTAAATACAATAATAGCACTTAAACCATGAACCTACTTTAAAGTATTGAAGGAGTGTTAATGAGAACTTACATTACCTAAACAATGTCAAAGATCCAGCAGCATTTCTTACCACTGACTTTTCAGATATCGCCATTTAGAACACAACACTATCTCTACTTTTACCTGCTTAATAATACTGTATTTATCACGATCCCACAAATATTTCATCAAGTTCATTGGTAAGATAAAGGCATCTGATCTACATTTCATATACTTCCTTTGTACTTCCAAAGCAGTGAGGGAGGTTCATTTATTGTCTTTACCATTATCGCCTCCTCTTCCACCTTAAACTGTTGTTTTAACATAACATGCAGGGATATTAAAGAATCAGTTACCTTGACTTTGAAAGCAGCTATAGTTTTCACACCTCTCACCACCTGCAACAAGGGATTTCTGCAGATATGAGTTAGCTGCCAAGAAAGCTCCATCTCCTGCTCTCGAGAGTGTCAGTCTCAGGAATAACAGTCCATGGCACAGCACACTTTCATTCTCCCTCTACGACCTTCAGCTGGAACAGAGTTAACCAACATAGTGTAATTCAAAATAACTCTAGCCCTTTACGTGTCTCTTCCCATAGAATTAGCAGCACCAAGATCAGATCAAAGGAAGCAGGTATCAGTTTTTACACTATTGTCATCTCCAAACTAAGAGCAATTTCACCTTCATTGTTAAAGAAATCCCTTATAAAGTGTGAGGCAATGGGTGCTTGAAAAGAATGAAGTTAAACCCTTCTGCTCCTTTTGTATATCTGCTGTCCCTGCTAGATGTATCTATAGTATCTGAAGAACCTGAATGGAGCCTTGCGATTCTAAGAACTTGCCTATTTTTTTCTCACCGATATCAGCTGGTCTAATTAAAAACTTTGCCTTGCAGAGCAGTGTATTTTGGGAGTGGTGTCTGATGTCATGTCCTCCAGAAACAGCAAAACACATAGTCTCTTCAAAGAGATTTTTGAAATATGACAGCCAGTGGAGGCAGGAAAATGTACAGGGTATGAATAGATTTAATCAGTTGACCCACATCTCTCCCATGTCCCTCATTTCTTTCTCAATAAATGTGGGCAGCTCCCCATATTTTTCTATTTTTGCATGACTGTGTTTGACTTGTCAGGCACAAAAGCAGAAGTGACAGTTGAAGCATCTTGCACCAAGAAAGTCTGACCTCTGAATGTTTCACAGAGAAGTCTCTTTAGCTCTGACAGATGTGAAAGATACGGCATTGTTACTTCAGGAAAGAGTCCTGATGCCTCTAGACAAGCCTGTATCTGATAATTACCAAAAAAAAAAGTTTTACTATTTGTGCCTTAAACTAGCTTGAGATTATATAACCTTTTTTGGTAGCAACAGTATTTTTTTCAGCAATTTCTTTTAAATTATTAACTACAGAGAGCTTTTGATCACTAATAAATCACTTTCAATTTTTACGTATTAACTGGGCTTTCATTAACACATGAACATAGACCAATAAGCTTGTAAAATCAATCCTGTCTCTTGCAACGTTGTCTCTGAGCTAGATTTCTCTTTATTTTAAACATGCTGGGGAAATGACAGAAACAACTCTTGATTTATGCATGCTGTAACAATGAGAGTGATTGCAGCAAAAGAAATCTGAAAATAAAAAATTTACCTAACTGTATGAAAATCTGGAGGATGGTTCTAGAAAAGCGGCACACGCTCTGCCACTGGAGACACAGTCAGTCTACTGTAGAGACTAAAACTTCATTCATGTATCTTTACTTTTTTGCAGGCTTACCCCTGCTCCCGTGCAACAAAACCTTCTGCTCTTTATTTGGCCTACAGATCACACAGCAAAATACAGGGAAAAATCCAGAGGTCCTTTAGAAAAGAACAGCATTGCTCCTTTTAGCATTCTAGTACAAAGTGTTCAGAGGAGACTGAGCGAGCATTAGGAATGAGGATGGCTTCAGCTCTTCTGCAGACAACAAGAGACTGCATTTTCACTTTTGAGAAGGCTGACTGACCCACACTAAATCCTAGCTTAAACGAGTAAAAGTCACCTTCTAGTTCTTTACATTCACCTGCCTTGCAAGTGCCAAGAACAGGACTTAGAGGGCTCAGGGATTCCACTTCATGTTATACATGGGACACAGGAACTGAGAACAAGTACAAAACACACTTTTAGTTTCACGAATGCTCTGAAAAGCACTAACCCAAGAAGAACAAAAAAAGGGAGGAGGCGGCAAGCTCACAGCCCACTTTTGGCCTTTTTTGAGCACAACTGACTCCTCCCCTCTTAGCCACATATCTACTGTATCACCACATCCAGCCAGGGACCTTGGTGTGTAAAATAGCTGAAAGTTACCTTCAGGATGAGAGGAAGGCAGCTGGTGTGTGGAATTTGGAGTCTGTGTTTCACGTTCTGCCTTTTCTGCATCTTCCTTCACCAAACAACAGCTAAAAGAAAACTGAAGTTTGTGTCCATAGTAAGTAGAGAGTTCATGGGCAAATGGAATTTCTTCAAAATCTGTTGCTTACTGCTCTTCTTTTACTCTAGGGGAAGGTGAACTTTTGGAACGTTTTAGTATTTCCTGTATATTCAAATTCAGTATTGCATTGTACATAAAAAATTCCTCAATTTTGAATAAGTTTTTACAATTTTGTCTCCTTTGTGCAGTCCTAGACGAATTTAACTTTACGGATTGACAGAGAATGCTTTTTTTTTATAATACTAGGAGAGGAATCACAGAGAAGTCTTTTTTAAATTGTAAAAGAGGATTTCATAACTAAATATCAGTTGTGCAAAAAACCTCTTTTCACCATGGAACAGTTTCTACTATTTCAGTGGTTTAACATGCAAAATAAATTTCATGATGTAAAACCCAAACAAATGTACAACAGCACTGAATAAGCAACACTGCTGTGAAACTAATGCTATTTGCAATGATTATGACATACCATTTGTTTGCAGGAAGCCTGGATCTTGGTCATAACATCACACATGCTTCTAAATCACATATATTTTTTGTGCTGCAGTTTTCAAATCTATTTCTCTCTACTTGGATTAAGAAATAATAAAAAAAAATCTAGTGGTAAAATTTAAAAAGTATATGAGATATCTATTAGAATTATGCTAGCCAAGGAAAAAATTCACTGCAGGAAAGAAAATCTTAATGTATCTTTATAGACATATCTTTTATCTGAAGAAATTTCAGAACAGGTTCAATGTATTCAGAGTAACAGTTTAGTCTGTATTTAGGTATTAGACAACACTTTAATCACCTCTTGCGCTGAGAAAGTCAACAAGTGGTGCTCTAAGGCTAATTTCTTCCAAGAAAAAGCACTTCACAGCAGTCAGCCATAGAAACTGTATCTAAACCCACAATTTGGGCTTTTTCCTTTTGAATTCCCAGTTAGTCTTACCGAAATATTAATGTTCTAATATTTCTGTAAAATTACTTACATGTTTCTGTTTGTTTTCTGTTTATTTAATGTTGTGGTCTATATCTCCTAAAACTTTTAAATATCTTAATATATTTTAAAGAGGTTTTATAAGTTTTTATAACTTTCAAACACTTATTTGAGCGAATTACTTTTCAAATGCCAGGGAAAAAAGAAGAGTTACATTTGTCAAAATAAATCAAACATCTATTGTAGCTATCTAGACCCAAGAAAAGCACCATGAATATCTTTAGCATTTGTCAGATACAGTACTCACTGTCATTGCACGTTACTTGTGACTGCACCAATTTTATCCATCACAAAAAATCCCAGTAACATGAGAAGGATTTCATCTATTTTATCAGGTATTTCGCCATGGTGATCATACCCCACAGGAGTTTTTTCCAACCGACAAACATAAAGAAGTGGCAAGGCAGCAGGGATACGGACAGCTTACCAAGGTGTGTTTGCTTACCTGGGCCAGTAAACTGGAATACTGGAACCTTGTCTGTTGACGTTTGTGTTTTGGAACTTTGTTTTCACTTGGAGAAAGCCCATATTAAGCTGCCATACAGAGATCTTTAAAAGGACGGCCAAATAACTTACCAGGAAGCTGCAACTATGAGCAGTCACTGATTTTAAAGGACACTGAGTCAGCCTGTTCTGGTCCAACAGCAGCCTGTGTTGAGCTATTTGATTGCAAACTGGGGGTCTTCTGGGAGGAGCCAGGCACTGATGACTACTGCAGTTCACCTGAGATGAAACACAGAGTTTTAACCATCAGTAGGATAGTGCTCACAGACCACCCTCAGTCTCTGCTGAGTAGGAGTCCTTCCTTGCTTGTGAACTACTAAGATCAATAGCAGAAACTTCTCTCATGCTGTGCCAGGGAAAGTTGATTTAAAGCTCAGCTACTTTAGTGCAGGCCCTGGTGGAATAAAGCAGAGCTGAGCTCACACATAGGTATCAGCTGATGGTAGTAATTAGCAGCAGATGAGGCAACTGCAGAGCCTAACTGCAGAAACTGTGTTTCTGCATTAACTAATTTGTGTTAGCTGCCTCCTCTTGTGAACGGACCCAAGGGTGAACTCCTGCACTGCCAGGGTGTAAGGGAATACGTGGGCACTAGGCTGTTTTAACCCTATTTTTGCTCCCCTCTCACCAGCACAGCCCACTCTTTTTCCCCGAAGATATGTTGTTTGGGTGGAAAAATCCACTAGTTACTTACCCAGGATTCTGGGAACCAGACAGCCTCACTGAAGTAGTTTAGATGTCTAAATGTCCCAGGTAAATGGCTATTGTGCATGTGTAGGCAGACTGTGACATGTGTGTCTCTGTTAGGCTGCTTTAGAATAAGTTTGCTCACATACCTCATGTCCAGTGGGTCCAGCACAGTGCACATGTTTCTCTGGGGGGAACTAGTCACTTGCCAGGTCTCCACTAAAACCACAACAGAAAAAAGCTGCCTGAGGGGTTCCTCTTCCTTGACATTCTTAGGAGAACAAACTGATCTCCAACGCAAGGTCAGGCCTGTTTCCTCCCATGTCACCTCCCTTGAAGGAACAGGAGTAACAGACCAGCTTTCTATGCCTTAACTCAGCCGTGGCTCATTCATTCCACATACACACTGTGCAAGCTGAGCACCACATGCCAGCTTGCTCCAAGGCATAGAAGGCTTCAAGACTCAAGTGTCGGGATATAATAACACACATATTAAACAAGTTGGGGCCCAGCATATACCCTAGGAAACTGGATGCGCAAGTCCAGCAACAGAAAAGGTTCTCACACATGGACACACACTATGGGCCATGTCTGGCACTCTGCATAAAGCCCCGAATAACTTGGTCTGACCTCATAGCTGACTCTGCTTTGAACAGGAGGTTGGACTAGAGACTTCCTGAGGTCTCTTTCAGCCTGAATTATCCTATGATCCTATGACTTAGAAAGGGACTTTAGGAAGCAATGAGTAATCACCGTACTTGAGATCCCAGTGCAGAGTAATGATTACATGAGCAAAGTTGAATATATTTCAACTTAGGCCAGGAAACACCAGGTACAATTAAAAAGATGACAATATTGAAACCATTACAGGGACATTGCGTGTGATTGTCATGTCATATTTTTACAAAATTATGTTGGTAAGTTGGAAAACGTCCAGCAAAGAGCTACTAAAATGCTGAGGTTGGAAAACCCATTTTGCTGTGAGAGTAGAGAATTGTCATCCAGTTAGTTTAACACAGAGATTAAGTGACTTGATTCCCTCTTATTGATTATTATTTTACTGGGAATAAGATCTGTGATGGTAAAGAATGTGTCATTCAAAAGTGTAACAAGATCCAGTGGCTGAAGCTGGGGACGTAATCAGGCAAAAACCAAGAATCAAATATTTCAGACTGTTGCTAATAATTGCCCATTGCATCAAAATACCTGAAGGCTTGAAGGACTTTTACTTGAAGCCTTCTATGCAAGATTTTCTGTCTTCATGAAAAATGAGATCTTGCTCACGCTAAAACTGCAGCCTCCACATGGAATCACTGGTGATATTCTAAGGGATTCATATCCCGGCCATGTCTTCATGGACAGGTATTTGCTCTGTCTGCACTCCCAGTTAATCAGCTGTGAGGCAGCAACAGAGCAGAAACTAGACAGATGGTGTTGGGACATCTCTATGACTGTGTTAAGTCACCCTGCCCCTCAGCCAGTCTTACTAGTTTGGATAAACACACGCATAGCTTTCCATACAGCAAAATGCAAAACTGCATCCATCAGGAAGACACATCTAATACTACCCAATACTGCACACACAGCAACTTCACTGCTTTTTTCTCCTGTCTTCTTTCCTTTTCCTCCTTCACTTTAGAAAGGAAAAAGGTCTTTATCAAAATAATGTGAAATATTATCTCATTTTTTGGTTGTAGGAATAGATGCACAGCACACTTCTTCAGCACCTTACACTATTCTGTTATTTTACAGCTTGGCATACAGCAACAGTATGAGCTTGGCCAGTACATGCGGAGGAGATACTCTTATTTCCTGAGCATTATATACAAGCAGCATGAGGCAAGTACTGGATCCGGGAGGGAGGATATTTTTCATGGATGTTAATGGGACTTCCTCAATGCATGAAAAGTCTGAACCTGGTACGGTTGGAGGTAACTTTATACCCATTGAATTCAATGGAATTTCAAAGTATCCCTGAAATTGTGGCTCAACATTTATTCAGGCTGATGGTTAACCTCGTGGTCTTTCTTCACCCCACTCTACTTTAATGCCATCTTCCCCAGCAGAGTACCAGTTCCATTCTTTCCTAGCAAGAGAAAAAAACACCATAACCTAACAGGAGAAATGATCTTCCAGAACTTTTTTCTTTTCTTTTTCTTGCTTCAGATTTATGTTCAAAGCACTGACTGCGATCACACGCTCATGAGCGCTCAGGCAAGTCTCGCCGGGCTGTACCCACCGACACAGGGTCAGATTTGGAACCCCAGAATCCTTTGGCAGCCAATTCCAGTTCACACGGTACGGCTGTCACATGATAATGTGAGTATAAACTCGAGGCATTTGCTCTCCCTTAACCATTAGTAAAATACCTAGGATATGAGATGAAGGGGCCGGATAAAGGACATAGTAAAGGCAATGAAAAGCACATTATATTACAAGCATTGTTCAGAAAGGCCTAATAAGCCAAGTAGAAACATTCTCAAGAGTTTCCACAGGAATGGGCTTATATATCAGGGACCTGGAGTTAACAAAAAAGGAAGAAAAACAGAAATCCTAGGTACAGATAAAAAGAATTAACCTATAATGTGAGTAAACCACTACAGAAGTAGATTAATCCTAAATTTATCACAAACTTGACTTACTTTGTGTGAGAAGTGGAAGTACAGCTATTCTCACTAGCGCTTCAACATATCTTAGTCTGCAACTAACTGAAAAGACAAAAGAACTATTCTGGGACTTAACATTACAATAGGAATTAAGTCACAGGATTGTTTTTTCATGCATTTTGAAGGTCAGTGCATGCACTTTGAGGGTTGGTGGAAAAAGTAAAAGAGAAAAGGAAGGAGGACTCAGAGCTTTAAGAGCATGAGTCCCTAGGGCAATGTATTTCTTCATCTCCATTCTTCAATTCCTCTCCTTGAAGCTGTAAGGAATTGTGTGGATAGCAGCTCTGTAGCCTGCATACACTTGTCCTAGAGAGGACAGCTGGGCATCTAAGTGCAGCTGGAGTTTCCCATTTGTGGAAAACCTATGGTAAAAAGCTATGAAAGACCAAGAGTGTGCAGTTTGAGTCCCAGTTTGGGAGAGGAGGTTTGCAGGTGTGATGCAAGATAAATTGCGTGGACTTGCAAGTGTAGTTAACACAGTCTGTGATGACAGGGGAATCAGGTTAAACAGAGACACAGAGCAATGTTTCTCACCTCGGGGTGATGAGAGCATGAAGATGGAAGATATGAAGACACGTGTCTTCCTGTTGATGCACACAGCCTGGCGTAGAGTCAGGGGGTGCTTCTGACACTGTCACAGGTGGTGGTACCCCACCAAACAGTCAAGAATACCTGGCTAGCATCAACATCACTAGCAAACTCAGCAAGCAGGTACTACACCTTATTCACGCAGGGGAGGAAGTAGGCTTATTCAAACAAATCATTAAGTCATGATCCCATACACATTTTTCATACTTTTCCCTGCTATTTTTATTTTACCTCTATTCATTTTTACTACATAGGCAGGCTAAGCTTGAGACCACATGTATCCTACTATCCAAAACAAGTGTCAATCATTTACTGGTGAAGTCGTGCCTGTTCATGAACCTAGGGTTATAATTCAGAAATACTTTCTTACCTTTTGGAATAGGTAGATTATATTTCTAAAAGGATCGAGGAACTGCTGTGAAGCTTTCCAAGCTTATTATCCCTTCAGGACTCTCAAGTTCTTTTAAAACTTCTTTTAACTGTGGGACTATATAGATAAGACCTTTACTACCGTAAAAAGGACAAAAAGCACATTAGAGAAAAACACTAAGAATATGCCACCGGCAAATTTTGTTTTAACTTTTTAAAAAAATGTTAAAACTTCAAACAAGAATAAAGTCAGTTCATCTTAAGTAAATGATTTAACAAATTCTTAAGTTATCCCAGTCGCATGTAACCTTAAATGTTCCTATGTCTTCAAATAATGATAGACAAAAACAGGTTATAGAAACTTCACAAGTTTCTATGATTTAGCTGAACTAAATGAAGCTATGGTAAATCCACTTAATACAGCTGAGTATGCAGAGAGACTCCTATTGCAGTCCAGCTGCTGCTTGGTCATTTGTTACAAAAAGGTGACGGTGTGTTTAAAGAAAGACTGAACATGAGTGAAATCATCCCTGGGGAAGCCAAGCAGAAAGCAGTTTGTGAGAGCTTGGGTTAGTCTTCTGTCAAAGGGACAAATTTCATCTTGTGTAAATGAATCCTTTAACTTTGAACTACTGTAGCTATTACTCCTCTGAACATTTAAAGATTATTTTGTAAGTAGTCATCAGTATGACTCTTACAGTCCTGAAGATGAATATCCTTGAAAACTACATTCCCACTTTATTCTTCAGCTTGTCCTAACTAGTGCAGACAATCAGAACAACAATCGTGCAAGGGTATATTGAGTTGCAGAAGAACCAGCACCTTGCCTAATTAATGTTTTGCAATTTTCTTTTCAGTTGCTATACTTACCTTTCTCACACTGCCCCAAATACAATGAGCTTCTGAGAGAAACCTTTGCAACACGGGACTTCCAAAGGCAATTCAAACTGTACAGGGTAAAGTATTTTCAGTTCTGGAAATCTAATCAAAATGTACCACTTCCGTCAACATTATCTAACAGGTAGGTTTAAAAAATGGCAGTCAATATGCTCCTCCCAGATCTCTAATCTTCACAGTGGGTGTAGACAACATGCTCAAAAAAAATTACAACATTTTAGATCCAGCTGGACTGGGCTATTCCCATCAAGTGAAAATTGCAAGTCATAGAAAAGATAAATTATTGACTACCTTGCAAAAAAACAGTCCACCCACCTTCTAGGAGAGCAGACAAAACAAAAACTCAGATCAAATCGGTGCCAATACCTCTCAAATCACTCCAATACCTCTCTCTGTTTACTGTGATGTAAAGCAACTCCTCTGACATTTCTGTCTATATAACTCTCCCCTACTTCAGATTCCTCTTCCACCACAAAACGCTCACAGCTCAATTCCCCAGATTGTCTTTAACAGCCTCAATGCTTTCATCAAGAACCTGTTCGTGTCTCGCACACAAAGTCTTCATTCAGGTGTTCACTTATGTTTTGTTCTTGCCTCCTTTCTTTTCTTTTTCCACCATCAAAATCTTTGCCATGAATATGTCTATTTGTCTATTCTGCTGCAATCATCTTCTTCATAGGCTTATTCAAAATGACACTATTAAACTCAACTGTTTTTCCATAATCTTTAACCACTGACCTCAGCCATCTATCTCGAGCTCTTATATGCAAGTAAATCATAATTCCCAGTTTTACCAAATTTACATCGTACCTCCCTTTTGCTCAGTATCGCCATCACAATAATTCTGATTATCACACTTCCTTTTAGCACTTTTTTGATCTCTACCAGACTTCCTCTTATAGCTCTGTCCCCTCTACTCTAACCCCTTCTGAACATTACCACCAAGGATAAACCACCACCATACTTCAAACCCGACCTCAGTTCACCTACTTTTTCTACACGAATAGGCCAAATTCTCTTACCACCAGAGGATGGTTTATTGCTGAAGTGCAAAGTGCAATGACTATCTTGTTTCTAAAAATTATTAGGTAGTAGTATGGCAGTGTGCAGAAATAACGTAAAAATGCCCTGTGTACTACAAGTTTGCTTTTTTGTATTCCAGCCATTTCTGAAGTTTTTAGCCACTCATACAGGATACCCATTGAAGAAGTTGAACTCTGAAAGAATTTGGAAGCTCTCTGACACTTTACAGTATGAGGTAAATAATGTAAAGAAAATACCCAAGTTGCAAGAGAAATATTTACACTTCCTCAAAGCTGGTTTTAGCTCTTATTTCCATGGTTTGTAAGGCATCAAAAGAGGGTAGGTCTGTGCTTCCAAACATTTTTTAAGACTTTTTTCAGCTTCTTCCCCAGAAACACCTAACATCCAACTTGCAACTGAAAACCCTGTAGAGACACTATGACTGTGTGAGGCTGGTGCAGGTCATCCGTCACTATAAGGAACCCAAAGCTATAGCCTACCAAATCTAATATGCTGCCAGTGACTGCATGTAGAGAATTAGGCAAAAGCATACCTTTGGATAAAGTTTGTCTTGTTCCATCTCCAAACCCCATCACAGAGATACACAGGAATAAAATTTGTTGTTGGCAAAGAAACATAAGCATCTTTCCACAAAGATTTATGTGAATCGTATAAGCAAGAGAAGTCATAATTTGTATATGGACAGCAGTGGTCAGAGTATTTTCAGGAATTAAGCAGCCATTGGAATGATGCAAATGGCTATTTGTGCAAGTTTGGGAACCTGTTCTTACCAAAGGAACCAGGCACATCACAAAGAAGTATGGATTTTATAACAAAAGGGGTATTGTGGTCCCCAACTGTCATGGGTATCTGGGTCCCACAATCTGGTACCTCTGACTGGGACCTGAAAAAATAGTGAGTGCCCTTAATTTAGCAAAAAGCCCCACTTCATGTCACTTCAAAGTCTAGACTTATCTCAGCTGAAGCAAGTGAAAATTGAAGAGTCTTGCGTTAAAAATGCATTGTTGCAGGCAGCATTTGCTACAAATGCTTTAATGCCTAATTATATTTAAACAAATTGGTCATCAGTACTGTGATATCCCCTAGAAAACTGAGGTGGTTTTAAGGTGGATTTCACAAGCAACATGTAATACTTGGGTGGGATGCTAATGAGTTTACCTTTGTCATGTAGTTTCTGCAATGGTCCAACTTTGGTCAAAGCAGTCTTGAATGGGACATTAGCCAGGGCCTTAAGTCAAATGAAATGTAACTTGTTGGGACACATCTTCATAGTTTCAGTGAGGTCACCTTTCCATATATTCCAAATGCAGGACACAGCTCAGGACTACAACTTTGTATTTCAATTATTGTATCATACTGAGAAACCTGTGTGTTAGTTGGGGTTTTCTTTCTAGTGTGTTAGATTTGATGAGCTTTGGTCTTTCATGCCACTCAGTGAAGAATCTGGGGCTATTAGTTAAGAAATCTTCCATAAAAGCCACTCTTACCCTTTCAAGTATACAAAGAGAGTTTTTTAATCACAATTAATGAAACTACAGTAGTGTGCATCTCTCTGTATTTGTTCTTATTGGCTATGTGTCATCTGACTTCCAGGTAATCTGGAGACTGAGGTGCTTACTTGCCTACAGCACTGTCTTAACCAGCATACAACTAGCCAATTCTTTCCTCAAGACACAAATCACATCTGTTAAAAGAGAAGTGATACATTGTGACCTGAGTTGGTTTAACCTAAGAGGTTGTATTCTTTCACTTGTTTAAACAAATCCTTTAAGTAGTTGGTATTTTCCTTAGAGATCATTACAAGAACAGTCCTTCTGGTGAGTCCAATGGCTCACATTCACAGAGGTTGCATTGAACTAAGGGAAAGACACAAACCTCATTTAAACAGGAATTCAGGGCAGTGCAAACCAGGAGTGTCGGGCATATCTTTCCTTCTCACAGTTGTGACCATTCTTGGGCTGCATCCCTAATCCATTCCACTTTAGCTTCAGGACCGTATCGGTATACATAAGTACGAATTCTATCTATATGTCTATCCCTATACATATACCTCATACTCTGGTACATCCAAACTACAGCTATACATATTCCTACTTGGTCTCTGGATCTCACTTATTCCTCACAGCTGCCTTAAAATCCTGACATCTGTATAGGACTTGTTTCAGTAAAGATCCCAGGTATACCTCAGTAGATGGCTGAAAAAGAAAGAGTCATAAAGTGAATTTTTTGCACCTTACAACTGCATTAGCAATTGGCATAAATAATGACAGTTACTTTTTGCATAGTAATTTTTACTATTATATTTCCTCTTCTTGTTGAACACTGCCCTTCAAATTTGTTTTAAGCAGTGTGATGCTATAAATAAAAATTCTACAGCTGTCTAAATGCAAAATACAGTCAGTATTTTATTATAAAGAAAAAATGTTACTTGAGTAAAACATCCTGAATTTGTTCTGACAAGCTTTTTGTGCCATAACAAACAACATTCAGCAGTAGGAATCAGTAACAAAATCACCATGTTTTCTTTCTTCACTGTAGGATATTAACAATTACACTTTACCTGTTTGGGCTACTCATGGTGTCAGGACCAAGCTGATAAAGCTCTCAGAATTGTTATTGCGGGCGGAATTTGGGTTCCACAAACAAATACAAAAATCACGTTTGCAGGGAGGTAAGCCAAATTCTTACCCCATTTGAAACCAAGAGTAGAATAGGAAAGAAAAAAGAGTATATAATAAACATTGCTACTGATTTCATAGTAGAACTATGAAAGCTGTCATGATGTGGATATTGGTGAGCAGCACTGAAAGATTTTGATTACTGGAAAGAGAGATATAAATCATGAATGTCCTAATTCAACAGTATAAAGGTGGTACCACTCTGGTTACACTGCATAAGAAATCCAAAGTAATATACAGATTCTTGCTGAACTGAATCAAGTCTGAATTTAATATAATCCACCATGCTTAATGTACTTAACAAAATGTTATCTGTAATAATCTCTAGCACCGTAACTTTCTTGCCTGACAGTCTTCTTATTCCAATACTGAGAGAACTAAAATGAGATTATTAAACTGCTTCTGAACTCAGCAAATAGTAGTTGAAAAATAGTTTATTAGTTGAATAAATAGCTGAAAAATAATTAGCTGAAAAATAGTTTATACCTTTTTAATCACTCATTCTCCTCCATTCTTCCAACGTCATCCTTCGGGCCTTGTTTTTGTTTTATACGGACACTGTACAGTCAGGCTCTGTGAGCTACAAGAACAAATCACATATAAGCACAGCCATTGATTTAATTAACACAGTTTGTCTTACAACTTTTCAGCAGTTCACATTAGCAAAATACAGACAAATATATAATTTAAGAAGGCCCAGAGTCCAAAGGATGTGCTCATTCTTTTTCTCTCAAAATCAGGAAGGCAATGGAGTTACACCCAGAAGAGGGTAGTATTCATTACGCTGCTCATAGCGCTGTTCTGCTGGCACACAGCAGCTGTGAATGCACTGTTTGAAGCCGTTGAGGATATTAGAGATCCCCAAAACATTTTACACAGAAGCATAATAGGCCCACTGTTCATATAAAAGATAGTATCAGAATTAACCAGGGCACTCTGCACAAATTGCCTATAAAGTCAATTGAATAAATCTGGTGCATTTAAAGACAGATTTTGTTAAAACAGTAACAACTGATACAGATGTTAATGCAAGCATCCCTTTCATTGCCATTGCTTCTCCATTTTTCCAGGTATTCTTTTAAAAACTATTCTAAAGCATATCTCAGACGCTAGAAAGCCTTCACACCAGCAAAAAATGGTTATGTATTCTGCGGTGAGTCCTTTCTGCTTCTTTTATGCTCTCTTTCTGCAGTTATTAAATGCAGTGAATGCCATGAAACTTTATTTCCTTCATGAAATATACTTACAAGCATTTTTTATTTGGTTAACCTTAGATATCATTGGTTTATTTTCATTCTTAATGAACAGATACTACTTTAAAACCTGCAGCATTCCATTTTTCCACCTGATGTCATGGCTTGTTTCATTGTAATATTGTTTTGATTGAGCAGAGAACTGGCAAAATCATGCCTCATGTTTTACTGAACCTCTATCACAAAGATAATTTAGAAATAAACCTCCTGCTTCCTGCATCTTTTTCAGATGCAAAAGGAAAAAAAAAAAAGAAAGAAAGAAAAATCAAGTTAAAGTTAGCTATTTTAGAAGCTCTTATGACAGCGGTTAATCAATTGTGACTTTATAGTTTTGTTTAGAATGTGCAAACACTGACATTGGAGAAGGAATTTTTTTGATTGCTCTCGGTAAAAAACTATTTCTAAACGGCAGTTAGATTATGACCTGTCAGGTATATATCAGCTAAAGAGCTCACTGAGCTGATCTCTAATACTGTTTTACATACAAAATCACCAGTTCATTTTAAAAGAAATCTTAACAGCTCCTACTAACTTTGATAAAAACTGCAGGTGACTAAGACTTCTAAATATATGCATATATATTTACTTTTTATATGCAGCATTTCAGTTTGTACAGCCATAAAAGGACAGTATTTGCTCAAGGCTGCAGAAGGCAGAGGGCAAGTATTAATGAGGCCACACAAGTAATGTCAAGTGGACAGATAATGTGCTGGACATATTGTTAATAACAGGTATATGCAATCATTTTCAGTGGGCGTTTAATTAAAGGTTTCTTGTATTTACAGCACGCAGCCACCATTGCTGCCTTACAGATGGCACTCAATGTCTTCAATGGGAAATTGCCTCCTTACAGTGCCTGTCATTTTTTTGAACTTTACCAGGAAAAAGATGGGCAAGTATTTCAAGTTGTACTGTTAACATATTCTTTTTCTAAAATGCAATTTACTGATAGCCCAGACTAATTAAACTAGATACACAAAGTTCACTAAACAGGAAAAGATTATAGATTGATTTTAATTATTATAATTGGACTCAATTTAGCAGTTATTGACAGTAGCAGCCCTACAGCCTGAAAACCCTCTATATATTGCTTCATTACAGTTATGAGAGGTTTTACTCTGCCCGTTTTATCATCTGTATAGCTTCTTGACTCTCTACCAAGACAAACTACATGCAAATAGGTGCTGACCATCTATTGTTTAAAAAGATCTCGATGATACATATTAATAGCCAGCCAAATAAGCTGGCTAAAAGTTTATCCCAAAGTACAATCACCACAACATGGAAAGGCTGTGTGGTTCTGCATACCTAACTCTATTTTGGCCCTTCTGTATTTTGAAACAGGCAATACACCATAGAAATGTACTATCGGAACAATACTTTGAGAGATCCTCACCCCCTCACTCTCCCTGGCTGCAAATTTCGCTGTCCTCTGGAGAGATTTACTCAGTTGGTCTCCCCTGTCCTAGTACATCACTGGACAAGAGAATGTAGGATGTAGGACATAAGAAGAGGTAAGTGCTTTGGGCACATGTTCCCAAAAGTAAAGTTAGGATTACATCTTCTGCCAAAAGCTCACTTGAAGTAACAATCATTTTCATGAGGGTCTGGTCTGAAATGAGAAATTCTCAGATCCAGTGAGACAGATTGTACCCATGGCCATAATTTCTATTCCATTGGTACATTTATCTATTCCAGCCCAACTTTCTGGTGAAATGGAATCAAGGCTGATTAGAATTTAGGATATTATTTTTCATTGGCTTTTTGGGTTTAGTGCAGAGCTTCAGTTACTGAGGAAGCAGATACAAATGCACTGAATTATCACAATTCACCTTATCTTCTCTAACTGTAGAGTATTTGTCCGAGCTAATTAACAACATTATGCATTCCCTTGATTTTAGAAGACATTCAGAGATCAAAACAGATGAAAATGGAATAGTATACCAAACTGGTCCTTACCAGAATGTCAAACATATACAGACACACATTGGCATACTAACACATTCCCTAGTAGGTTGTCTGTATCCCCATATTAGGATGTTTAATGTTCCATTTTGACCACTGATGATATTCATGTTTGCAGAAAGAGGGAACATGAAGGCAGAGAATTACATTGTCACTCTTACATCTAGCTCTATACTCCCTAAGGGAGAAGAAAAGCAAACAGGCCCCAGGATTCAAGTGTCCCCACTTTTTTGACAATCAAATGTTGTACCTGACATTTTAAAATCCCATGTGGCTTTCTGAATCACTGTTCACAAGACAAACTTGAAATGTCAGAGATCAGAAGAATGCAGGCAAGCCAACTCACCTGGTTGCAAGTTGTTTTCTGTTAAATATCTTGAACCTATGAACCGACTGGAGATAGTTTAGCCAGAATGAATGAACAGTTAGCAACTAACGATTCACTAAATACATTTCTTCACTATAGTCATTGCTCACAAATTCTCAGGAAACATATTAGGAAATTAACACATTTAATTGCAAAAGGTAATTCATCAGGGAGAGGAGAAGGTTGGTTCTGAAGATTTTTTTTTGGCCAAGCAATTAATACAGTAATGGAAGATACTGGTAAATACTTCATGTCTATATTGTGGTGCTTAGTAATCTCAGTTTTATGGAAATTAGTTTCCTGCCTTCACAAAGCAAACTCTGTAACCGACTGGGTAAATAAACAGAAAAAATATCTATCATATAATCAAAATTTGGCGTTAATGAAGACACAAATATTTAGCCTTTAAGTTCAACACAAAGTTCAACACAACATTGTTTCAATTCTCCAATTTTGCTTAAGTAGAAGTTCGATGGCATTCAGGCATTTTATACCAAGTTAAGCATTACTGCTCACAACTGCCTTCATTAGTGATCCTGAGTGCCAAAAACACATATGGGCCACAAAAGAGATTAGAACCAGAACTGATGCTCCAATTAACCATATCATCATATCAAAATATGTCACTTTCCAATATTTTACCCTGGTTCAGAACGGTTTCATCTCAGTAACTGTTGGGGCCAGATCCTAATTTTGGGGCTCGTGACTGTTTTCCTGCAGGCAGAAGTTTTAAGCTCTCTGCTGTCCATGAGTGACACTTGAGGAAAAGCCAAGGCGCTCTGCCCCCACCGCCCCCACGGCGCAGCACGCTGGCAGAGGGCCTGCACTGTGCTAAACCACTCTTCATTCCCAGTTCTCAGCGAATGCAGATAGGCTGGAACAGCTGATCTTTAACACCAGGAACCTAAACCAAGCTGAAGAGTGATGCAAAGAGTTTACATGTCACATTTACACTTAACTTACACGGCTGCAACATCACTGACTTCAGCTGTTTTCGGCTTTGGCAAAAATAATCTAAAATATTGTCCTTTGCTACTGCATATGTTAATACTTTGATTATACATGCATCAGAGCATTTGATGAATAAAAGGCCATAAATGTGATTTTTTGCAATGAAATCCAGAAGTGTGACTGAGCTCAAAAGTTTACCTTTCTATTCTCCATAGAGACACCATTTCCCAAACATAGAGCTGTTTCCAGAAAATGTTTAATTGAAGTTTCATGGAGAAGACTACTTATGTCCCCAGTTCAGGGAAATACAGGGGTTAGGCAAGTATTGCTATTACAGGTCACACAAGAGATCAGCAGTATTTGAGGGTGCTATAAATCAGAGCTAAGTTTCTCCACAGGATGATGACCACAGTGTGGAACATAGGAAGTGAAGACAGCTCAGTGTATTTGGGAAGGAGATAATACACTTCTCTGTGCTCTTATAGCAGCTCAGGAAGGCTTCAGTGTGGATTGGCTCCTCATTTCAACAGATTTTACCTAATTCCATCAAAATTTGCTACTCTTCACCTAGTCTAAGCTACCCACCTGTTGAGATACTATTAACAGATTTGCTGTTTCCAAAGAATGAGGCCATGTGCTAAGAACGATTCTCTCTTTTTGTCTTACCTTTAGGTGTTCCCTCCATGATCTTCAGTGTGATCAGTTTTAAGAAACAACTCCTCCCACACTGTGATGTGACTACGGTCTAACATTTCTCATTAACTTTCATCAGCATGACCAACAGTCTCCTGATCTCTATAAAAAGAAAACTTTCTTTAGTACAACAAATCAAAATTATAGAAAGCTGTGCCTTATCGTTCACGAACATTCGCTTTATGTTATCAAGTGGTAAAACCCAGCTGCAATATGAAACCAGAGTGATTTTTCAAGATCTATTTGTTCCAAAGGGGCTTTGGCAGAACTAATTCAAGAATGTAATCAGTCATATTGTTTTGAAGGGCCTAAATTTAAAGCAAAATTAGAAAACACCTCTGAAGGAGTGTTGCCCTTTTTTTTTGAAGAATGATACAAGAACTTCCAGAATTGGTGAGGGAAGCAGTGCTTCAAAAGGAGCCCCCCAAAAGAAGAGTCATTCCAGTGTCCTTATACTTTATTTTATTCAATAAATAATGAAGCATTTTATACAAACATCCCAGAAGCTACAAAAATGAAGCTAATGGCTGCTACTTACCTAAGAGATGTGTTTCTTTTTCTTTTCTCCATCTTATACACCCTCAAATATCCCATCTCTATATATGAAGGAAGGTGGGACTTCAGGAAGAATAGACCATGGATCCAGACCTAAGAGATGCCTACAAACAGCCAGGCTGGCTACTATGAATATTTGGCAGACAATAACTGCCTGACCCAAGAAGGCTTTTGGCTATTGAGCCATTCTATCTCTTTCCAAAAAGACAGTAAGGCCAAGTGTCAGTTTTGAAAGAATAATCATTTATAGTTTCAAATAGCTTTTCAAACACCTTCCTTTTGTTATGTTACCTTGATTGTATACTCTGATCTGATCATAGAAAGTCTGTGCTTCAAGGAATATTGTAAGTCCATGCTGTTCTTGACACTAACAACAAAAAGATCCTTCTGGCAACACAGAATAAAAAAAATTACAGCTACATGCTAATTAAAACATGCATAATGTGCTGGGAAATCCTTCACTAGTTACATTTTCTTATATTGCTATTGTGAACACAGTTCATGTTCTTCCTACAGAAGTTGTACCAGAGCAATCTGATACAAGTAACTTCTGAAAATAGTGGACACTTCTTTCTTTGAAGAACTGGGATATTTTTTATTTTTTTTCCCCACAGGAGATAGGACGTTTGTCAACAGCCTTGTTGCCTGCAGGTCATTTCAAAGAGAACCAGATGAGATACAGAAAATTTTTACATTCTGTGTTACTTTCCTTGTATTTTAAAAATAGGTTTTAAAAATAGATGCTAGGCCTATTAAATGTATATTCCTTTTTAGAAGTACAGCATAAGCAGGTAACTGCTACTCCATAAGCTACAAAAGAAGAAAAAGATCCTTTTCCTCTCTACCAAGAATATAAGTTTCAGAATTCTCACTGTAAAAGTCCGTTCTATTCTCAGCAGGGCCCAAGCAACAATTCCTGTGCTTCCCAAACCAGCATAGGAAACACAGTTCAGCAGGAAAAGTTGTAAGTAGATCTCACAGCAAAGAAGTTCAAACACAGAGACAAAAATAAATTATTCCCTCTAGTGAAAAAATGCAGCCCCTTTTACCAAAGCATCCAAACAAGGGTAAAAATGTTTTCCAGCAACATGAGATAACCAGTTCTACCTGCTTCTTAATGCAAAGAATAATAAGCTTGTTTTCTCTATGCTACCTTAATGTTCATAATACACCAGCAGAAAGTCTTCCTACATCTGGCAGCCCTCATAAGAGAGTTAGTGCAAGCTATTTAAATTATTCACCTCAAAACCATGTAGCTGATCATCACAACCCCCTTAACAAGAAGTAACTAAAAAAGAAATTGCTAAAAGAAAAAAAATAGAGGAAAATTTAAGACTCCATCTTTATCCAGCTTTAGACTCCTAACAAGATTGTAACTTTGTCTGCCAAAAACAAATTCCTAGGCATCCTGTCTTTTATTCTGAACCTGCTCCTATTTCTCCTTTTTCTGAACTTGTGTCAGCTTCAGTTGCTTTTAACGTTCTGTTTGCCAGATGTTTAGCAATGGAAGTTCAAGAACAGTAAATGTGGTCTCACTCTTCTCCCATCAAAGGCAAGGATAACTACTTTTCTGCTGTTTTCCTAGATTGGACAAGATTCACATAGAAAATGCAATACAGAGCCGAGACATTCTTTAGGATTCTCTTTAGCCTCCAGTTGTCGGTTTCTCCCCTTCTTCCTCATGCAAATCCACATCTCAAAAATTTTCAGAACTGCACGAAGACCCTTCTTCTGTCCCACAGATTTGTCCAATATGGGGGCTCATGGAGATAGACCCTGGCCCCAGCACTTCAGTTCAGCTATGGAAGTGTATCCTAGCTGAGGGCACTGCTCACAGAACACCAACAGAAGGTCCTCCTTTTCCATCACATCATTAGACCATGTTTTCTTCCCTGCTACATGCCCCAGTGAATGTAACCTGAATATTCTGATTTCTGTTGAGCAAAATTAAACCTCACATTTAATTCCCAATTAACAGAAACCCCATCACACATGTTCTTTACAATATATTTCATTCTTCTATAGGACTATCTCTGCAGAAACAAGGAGAGGAAGACTTTCTTTATACCTTGCTTACTCCAAGGAAAAATAAAAATCAGCGTTCATTGAGGCTGAACCATTAAGCCCAGATCTTGTTGTATGAATATAAATTGGGGATGTCAGTAAACAAATTAAAACACTCTAAAAGATGTTTTTCTACAGCCGCACCAGCTGACTCCATTTGAAAAATCTGTCCCATAGTCTTTTGCAGGTATGAAATCATAGACAGTTTCATTTCAGTTCCTCTTAAAGAAGAAATGAGCCAAAAATTACAGTTCAGCTTTGGAATTATTTAGAATGCAAAGGAAAAGATGGGATTTCTTTTATATCATGTAAAAGCAGGTTCACATGAAAATGCAACTCTCTCCCTTCTTTCACAAACAATGCATAGACAGTCCAGTCATATTTTAAAGAAGATTTGCTACAATAACCTGAATAGTCATAGATGCTGTAATATAGATGTAGCTTGTGATTTCCACTGTTTTTCCTGTCATAGACTGAAATAATGTCAGCAAGACGGGGAATGAACAACAGTTATTTTGTGCTGCCTGGAAAATGTGGGAAAAACTTAGAAATTATTAGAAGATACTAAGTAGATACTTTCTTCCCCCTGCTTGCCTTAGAATAGTAACTTTGTCCTTAGGGCATTTTATCCTGTAGTGCAAGATCTAGGTTCATGTCCTGTCACCAACCTAAGTAAGTTAATTCTTTCTTTGTCACAAATGAACTCCTTTGTGCCTTCCCACTTCCCAGAACTGGGTGAAATCACCCCAACTCGGGACCGCAACACAGCCTTTCGCTTTTGTCATAAGCACTTCAAAATTGTGCTTGGAAAACGTGTCGCTTTGTTTACCGAAACCAAAATTTTTCTTTTCTTTCCCATTTTCAGCTCAAAAAAAGCTTGGAAAAAAAAATGATTGCAGATAAATCCAAACTAGGTTAAGTGCTGATCTGCAAATTCAGTCAGTGACAGAACCTGAGCTGTTTCCTCATGTAAGCAGCCTGGTCCATGAGTGCAGGCAGCAGTTTCATGTCCAGATGCCTTGACTGCAATGACTTCCACCCTTTCGCTGCGTAGATTGTGCTCCACCAGCAGCAGTTACCTAAGGTAACCCTCACGTACATTCAAGCATGAGTTCTTTAGCACCCAGTCCACTTCAAAGCCAATCTAGCTATGCCTCAGCAAGCCTTCCAGATAGATACGTGCGCTTAAAATGGACAATTGTGTTTAAGCTAATTCTACTTAATGCCATAATTTCATAATTAAAATATATGTCAAGGAGACAAATCAACATAAAGGTGATTCAAATTGTTTAGGTCCACTTGCATTATGATGCCTAGACAATTGTAACTAGATTGACTTTGGAATGATTTTTTATTATTATTTTGAAGCAACTTTTCCCCCAAAGAATAAGGATTTCATTGTTGCAGAATATGACAAGTTTATAGCTGTCAAATGCACAAATGGAGGCAATACAAGATAAGCAACGAAATTCCCAAATGAAATTCATGCTCCCAACATAGTCACAGATTATCTGCAGGATTCCTACAGGACCTTCTCTTAACCGCTATGGCACATGAATGAGGGTATTCTTTTATTTAGGAATGTGTAGAGATTTATTTAAGATGTTGTGATGCCCACTCTTCTGGGCATTAAAAAAAACCTCACTAGTGAAGTACACATGCCAAAGGAAAAAGTGAAGCCACAGAAAGCAGAACTTTTTAGCATATGCTGTGTCTTGGGCTAAAATCCCATTTTTAAAGAGGTATTAGCAAAGATTTTCTATAAAATGCAGTTGTTATGTATTTTCAAACATTCCTGAATGATGCCATTCTGCATCACAAAAAAAAATTAGTTCATGTCTAAAATGAAGTTACTATAAGGGTTCCATAACGATGAGACCACATTAGTCAGAGTCACTCATCAAAGAAACACAATAAACCAGAAAATCTTATAAAAACTAATCAGTTATGAATTTCAAGGTAAGGCCTTAGGAAGGACAAGAAAAATTTCTGAGAGCCACCAACCATCTATCTAAAAACCTAGATAGAAGTAAAAAGTGAGACATCCTTTCTTTATTTTTAAGGCATATTAAAATATTCTAAATAAAGTATATTTTATTACTTGCATTCTTAAATAATAGAGGAAGATGATCAGCTGACCTTTGTTTTCAGAAAGACAAAGTATTATATATTTATGAAGTATGAATTACCCTCTTACACGTTCTGCATAGGCACAATCGCACCAGGAGACACCAAAAAGGAGGGTGGGGACATAACAGTGGAGGAAGAAAGAAGTTCAAGTGCTGAAAACTGGGCATGGGTTGACAAGAGACATGGGAAAGTCTGGGAGCTGTGGTCCTTCTCCCTTACACTCCCATCCATCAGAGAAAATGGGTACACAATTTTCTGAATAACACAATTCAGAGGAGAGAGCACTTGGGGCTTAGTGGGGTTTCAGGCCCTAGATACAGAATTTCTGGAAAATGGTAAAATAGTTGTTGCATACCATTGTTGAATACTGTTGCAGAGGCCTCAACAGAAAACCCTGAGACAGGTTTGGGTATGACAGGAATGGGATGACTCAGACAATACACAGAGGATCTTAAGTTTTAACATTTAGAGAACGCTATTTATAGGCCTCTGCAAACTGTAATTCATTTACTCAGAAAATCAAGTCTAGAAGTATCGTTATTCTTATTTTATAGAGAGGAATTCAGCAGAGGCAAGCTGAGCAATCTTCTCAAAGCCAGTGAGCTACCGTTAGGAACATTGCTCTCAATCAGTAACAATAAAAATGTTGTTTTAGGGTTTGCTCACAAGAAATTTCTTTGAGAATCGAGGCCAAAACAGAACGTGACATAAGCAGTTATCAAAGGGAAAGTATAGGTATACTCCAAGGGAAAAGAAAAGCAACACTCATAAATTGTAGAGCAAACAACTGCTGAGCAAGGAGCTTAAACAACATACTTGTTGCAAGGTTTATTCAACTATTTTATCTGAGAGACTGGTAATTTAACCTAAATGAAGTGTTGTTTGAAACAATTGCTCTGATTTCACAGAGACATTGTAGAAGAGGAAAGAAAAAAGGAGGGAAGGGAAGCTGAAAAGAGGACTAACTGAGCAGCAAAGAGAAAAGAGAAACAGTATGGCCTGGCGCTTGGTTCCGAGATCATCCTTATGGCCATGCTATACTCTGGAAAAATTCCAGGCCCTGAGAAGTCGAAACAGAACGGGTAGGTTGAAACATCAGGAATGCTTAGCAACTCCTTCGTATTTTAAACTCATCCTTACTCTCCAAAAGATAAAAATATCACAGAGAAAAAGGAACTGAATTATGATTTGATTAAATAGAATGTAAACAGTAATTTGAAAACAAAGGGCAATGCAATTTGTTGCGTAGTCACACAACATTCCTCTTGGATTTTAAATTCACCGGCAGCAGTCCCACCCCTTTTGAAAGTACATCCTGGTGTCTGGCTGTTCAGCCCGAACAGCTGCTGGAGCTACGAAGCCTTTTTTCATCCTCTGCCAGGATGGGAGTGATACGACTTCCCAACCCATCTAGGATCCTGTGTTTTTCTTTTCATATTATCCTCATTCTACTTCAACAGACTACGGCAGAAAGAGAGCTGAAGTTTGTGGCTGTAGTAAGTAGATTTGCTTTCTGTTTTCTTGTGGGGAATACAGGGAATCTGAGACGGCTGTCAACCCAAACAAGCTGTACAGTTGCTTTGCCGCTTTTTGAACATAGAAATAACTACTACTGCCCTTTTGCTTACTGAGTTTAAAGATTTTACTTAAGATAAAAATGCCTCAAGTTATAAGAATTTTCATCTCCTAACTCCTAGTTACTATTTCAAGATAACTGAACAACTTCGCTTTGTGGTAGATGCATAGTGCACAGGAGTTAAGAGATCTGAGGTCTAGTTTACCTGTTCTTCCTTAATTTAGCTGACACTCTAATGCATTGCCAGAGAGCTAACAATTACGACCTCCCTTCTCTGTGCTTGGAAGCTGAAGGTGTTACAGAAGTTACCACACACACAAAAAAAAGTATTTTCAATTTCAGAATAACTGAATGGCCAGAGCAGCATACTGAAAAACAGAAAAGGGCATTTTTACGTAGAGATTTGAGATACATGTTGCATTAACTGCAGTTAGGTTGAAAGCGGACTGTAATCGGTTCTTTGCTGGGACATTTCTTATTTTAAAGTAACTACACACTACTTCAATGTCACTTTCCCCGGGAGTTCAGGTAAAAGAGAGATTAATTCAGTGAAATCTTATAGATCGTGAAGGTTGCATCACAGCCCTTTTCATTCTAATTTCTTTTTTTAATAAGAGGTATACTGATAAAGAATAGTTAGTCTAAATGTCTAAAGGTCTAAAGTCTATATTAGTTAATATAAAGTTGTGGGGGTTGGAATTCACATTTAGAAATAGGAATTTTAAGATCTTCCACCTTTCTCTGTTTGAAACATTATGTGCACACAGATAACAAAGAGAAGTACTGTGTCCAAAACACATCTTCTAGCTCTAGGTAAATTATTTCATATCTAGCTGTCCATTGGCTGCACTGTAGATGTGCCACTTGGAGAGAGGCCAGAGAGCACGGGAAAAACCAGTTCCTGCTCCTGCTGAGGCTTATTGCTCTATCAGACACTACACACAGCAGGGGCTCAGTGCTAATTCCAGTAACGTTCTGTCTATAGCAATGCACTTAAATGTTGTTTCAACGATAAGATGAAGAACTGGACACACACATGAAATCAGGCAGTCAGCAAGCCGTGGAGAATTAACTCTTTGAAGGGAAGGAGACATTTATTGAATTGCAGCTGCTATCATGTTCTAACAAGCAATGGTTTTGCAAAAAGAATTACAGGAAATGCTCACCAGTACGAAGACAGAGGCTTCCTATCCAAAATCAGCTTGCTTACCACAGCTATGCAGCCACCTTCCCCACCTAGCCAAAAAAAAAAAAAAAAAAAAGAAGCACTTTATTTATTTACAGGGTAACTTATCACAACTAATATTAAAATAATAGCTAAATTTAATTTAAACTGTCTTCCTTTTATCCCTGATACTTCTCCTCAGACTGAACAATGTGCGTAAAAAGTTACAGTATGTTTAATCTCATTATAAGCATACATCTCTTTTCTCAAGGTATGGTTTCTGTGTGTTCAATTGAATTTTGCCTTCTGAACTCACTAACTGAATTCTCATGTGAATGGAATTGCTAGCATAAATAAATAGGGTAGCAATTGGCCACAGAATATTTCATATACATATCCCATTATATCAGGTAATGGGATATAATATGGGCATGGCTAGAGTCAAGGTAAGTCTAAAAGGGATCTTTCTGAGATAAATTTTCCAGCTGTCCTCTCTAAGTTGCTGTTTTCCCCTGAGAGTATTACTGCATTGTGAAAATGTGTCATAATAACTTTTAAAAACTTTCTTACCAGAATTGCACAATATAAAATACATCTGCAGGGGAGAAAAAACAGACAAATGTTCCCTTTTGCTCAATTCCACAATTATGCTATGCTCTGGGAAGGTATTTCGCTCTCTCCACATGGTTTCCATCTTTGTGCTAATTCTGTGCGTTTTGATAGCTGGTCACAAGCCCTTTTGGCTGAAAAGCTCTAATTCAAGCCAATTTGTCAAAATGCTATTTTAGTTTTCTTTCTCACACGTAAACGTTAGCCTTCACCATGACTCTTGTGCACTGGATTTAAAGTAGACAGAAGAGAAGAAAATAGGAAATACGTAGGACCATAGGTACCTAACTAGAAATCAAATACTGATTTATTGCCTCTGTATAAAGCAGTTCTGACCTGCAGCTTCTGCCTCCACACAGGCACTCATTTTACCTGTCATATATACAAAGAGGTGCGGTTTCTGAGGTACTGTGATTTCATCATGTCTTTCTTCTTGTAACTCAGGATAGGAAGTGTCTGAGCATGTTACCTATTTGTCTAATCAAGCCAAGCCATTTGAAAGCTTGACTAAACATGCTCAGTATTTCTGCACCTATGGTTTCCTTGAACTGGCAGCAGGACAGGTTCCATTTCTCTCTTGTTCCTTCACTTCTATTGCTGGCTTCAAAATAAGAAATCTTTTTGTTTGAAGTTGAGTCTGTCAATAAAAATGTCTGTAAGAGGCTCACTGTTACTCAGAGACAGATAATTCACTGTAATTCACAGCATTACTGAAGGAAGATGTTCCATATACTGCACGTTCCATATTCTCCATTCACCCTCTCCTCCACACCAGCTTTTTTCCAGGGTGATTTTTCACCTGACAACAATGTAAGCAAATGTTGGCCAAAGTCTGAGTTGTGTGGCTGTTTTGATCTGAAATGACCACCCTCACAAAGTGTCAAAGAGTGAATGGGAGAACCCAGACACCAAATAAGATTCAAGCTGTATTAGAGTTGAAGGAGAGGGTATTTGGTAACCGTTCATCTACTGCTTTTGAGAACTGACTGAGATGAAGCACTTCTGGCAGAAGGGCTGAAATGAATACACCAAATGGGCGTGCTTTGCTCTTTTTGGTGTACATCCTCCTTGCCCTCCCTTCCTTCTTGATTTCTAGTGTCTTTTCAACATTTATGATGCTTCCTTGTTCCTTTTCTCTCATACTGCCATATTCTATGTCTTTTGAAAGGTCAGGAAGGCAATCTGTAGGCCAGGGATAATAAAAGCTGCAGCACACATATTTTTAAATTAATTTGAAGGATCAACTCCTTTTTAACAAAATTGAAATGATGAGCGTTGAGAAATGCATAGTGATGAGCAAGGTAAGCTTTGTAGGGATACATTTTCTTTCCCTAACAGTATCAGATGTTGTAATGAAAAAGACAAGCTTGCAAATACACAAGCTGTTCCTAAAGTTTTAAAATAAAAGGAAAAAAAAAAAAAAGTCTCCTAAAATGTGGCTGGCTGACTGGCTGAGTTAGCCTTTTACATTAAGTGGTTGTTCATAAGGTCATCGTTTCATTTCCAACTGCAACTGAAGCAAGGTCATTTTCAGAAGTAGCAAGCAAGGACGCTTGAGCGCAAACAAAAATCATTTGGCTGAGAAGATTAGTCTTCAGTTCTTAAAAGCGGGGTTCTCTCTTAGAAGTATTGGTTGCTTCCTTGCTACTTCCAACTTAGTGCTAATATCATATTGTCACTGTGCAATAAAGACACAGAACTACAAAGAAGGAACTGAACTTTTTTCTGTTTTGTGTGGACTTAAAGAAGCTGTGCTGCTTTTTAGAAGAGAACACCCTCCACTGCTTCCATTTCTTAAGGTTACAAACTGAGAAAATATTTCTCTTTACATCTCCTGCTCCCATATATATTTGAATATCTTTCAATCTTTATCTCTTTGCCATCTCACTTCTGTTCAGGTAAAATGCTACTCTGTTCTGGCTTATTGAAAGGTTTTAAGAGTTGACTGTTGTGACAATGAAATACACTTTGGGGGCTGTATTGCATATTAAGTATAAAGCATCATAAACCAGTATTTAAAATCTAACACATTTTCAGTAATTTTTCACTAATAAAAACGGCATTATTTATTGGCCAAGTATTGATCTATTGGTACATATTGCCTAACAAATAGTAATTTAATCATGTCGGTCAGTTTGAGCAACTGTCAGTTACTCATAAAAATGCGGTGCTGCGAAGCTGGATAATTTAACAAGAAAATATGCAGCTACATGGTAATTGGGAATTTAACCTTCATTCTTTACAGAGGCATCAGCTTGCCCAGAAAAGCTGATGAATCCCACCTGACATCTATTTATGTCAGCATGCCGAAACACCAAGGAAATAAGCAGTGACATAAAAGTCCTCCTCACTCATTTTTCTCGTGTACAACTGAATCAATCACCAGACAATGTAGCTCTTTACCTATTCTTCTGTTCACCAGAGGTGCACTGAGAAATTACTATAAACAACCAACTGAGATTCTAGATTAGCATGAAAAGATATATACAGAATTAAAAATTGCATAGAGAAGCAAAAATAGGTTATTGAAGAAAGATTTTTATGGACTATTTTGTTGTACTTGAACTCAGAAAAAAAGGGGTTTTTTTCCTGAAACTGTGCAATTTCATGTTGATCAACATGATGAAAAAACCTCCTTGATTTGCTGAAAAATACTCATTTCAGGTTGGCCACATCTTCAGCAAAATTCAACTAGCAAAGCAAAAAAACAATAACCACCTTTCTACATGGTTCTAATGGTAACATCTATTCTAGCAAACCTTACTGGTTATTGTAGGAAATGAACAGAGTGAGAAAACCAATTATATTTGCCTATAAAGGATAGTATTTTTCATCTCTGAAGTATCTGCTCTAGCACAGGCTTGTGCACATTAGTACAGAAGGCTGATGAAAAGGGTGTGTGCTGTAATTAAAACATTAAGCCACAGTGCCTATGTTTACTTTGAAAAATATAAACATAAAACACCTCCCAGTGGGAGTGGCAAACTAACTAGCGTGTACAAACCTCTCTGATGTTTGGGAATAATGATGTGGCTTAATGAGGCAATGCAGAGTATTAATTATTATCAAGCTGTACACCAGTGAGGTGTTATGGAATAAATGTTGTTTTATGAACAAATACACCATACTTCCACATTGTCATTTTATTCTGCAAAGTCAGGAATGAGGTTGGTTATGTGAACATTGATACAAGCAAAGGTAACTTTTGCAACAGTTTGGATCAGCATCCTGGAAGGTTGTCTGGAGCCCTGTGAATTTGTACTCCAGCATTTCCTCTCATGTGAAACTCTTGTCGACTTCATTTTTCTAAGACCACGCATGACATACTTAGGGAAGTATGTCATGAGTTTTTCAGAGTTCAGAGGTTTTCAGAACTTTAATCCATTTAATGCACTTTCTTTGTATGCTGGAATAAAAATACAAAAAGCCTTATTTAAGGTTTCTGATGTAAAAGTCATATGGTTGAGTGTATCACACTAATATGCTGGAGTGTCCAGTATAGAAAAGTGACCAAACTCTTTGTTCTGACTGAATTTAACAGAAAAAAAATCACACAGGCTTTCAAAAATATTTTCATACATGTATGTAAAAGTATTAATAAATATTAAGCTAACAGTGTAAATGTTTATACTTTTTCATCTTTATATTTTAAGACGATTGGGAAATCAAGTGTAAGATCCATGTGTACATGAAATTACTTTTAAAGATGCTGTCATGAAAAAAGCAGTCACCAAAAGTTTCAAGTGTCTATGCCAAAGTAATTAAATACTCATATGAGCACATCAGTAACTGCTTTAATATTCAGAGGTGCTGACTGTCCAAAAATTCAGTCATATTTCTTGTGTAGGTGCCTAGCTATGGATGTAATCTCAGCATTAACTTATTGGCTGATTAATTTTATGTTCTAGGAGGAAGAATCATCAGGCTCATTCCCACTAAATTCCCATATAATTATACCTATTCTGGTGTGTAAAGAATGTACTCCAATCCTACTTGACTAGGTTTCTGCAGACACTCTAATATTTTCATTTGAAAAATGGCACTGGAAGTATAATGTATGCTTAACTTCTAGCTAGGTAAGAAAGGAACGTTAACAGTAATTAACTTGATTTTTTTTATTGGCAATATTGTTAGGTTTTCCGACATGGTGACCGAACACCAGTTGTAAACTTTCCAACTGATCCACACAAAGAAAGTGAATGGCCCCAGGGATTTGGACAACTTACCAAGGTATGTTAACTTTCTTAGAAGCACTTCTACATACTACTAAAATAGGAAGCGCGCAGATTTTTTTATGTGTGCCTCAGAAACATTTGCAAATCCCAAGTACCGATAGTTGGCATTAGGAATACCCCATAAGTCATAAACATTTTTGCAACATTATTCATCCAACTACTGCTAAATTGAAATCTTGCTCATCATAGTTTTATAACCACCCTCATGAAAGCAACAACTTCCTGATAATGTGTCTGCATTCAAATAAATGGCAAGCTTAAACATTATCTACACACTTAACATTGATGAAGTTCTAATGACCACTAAGCACTGGGCCCTGTGACGGTACAAGAATGACACCTTCCCACCAGATCAAGTGATGAGTCCACAACGCATCATTTGACTGGCAAACACTTACTCATAAAACAAGGGAAGTCTTGCAGGGGGAGGCTTTCTCTGGGGACAATGTGTCTTCTAAAGAAGGCTGATTTCAGCCCAGAGTTTCACTAGGATGCACTGAACCTACTTCGTGCCTTTCAACATCAAGCCTTAGCTCTTTAACTGTATTTGACACGTGAAATTCTGGAGCAAAGAGAGGCTGAAGCATTTCCTAACAATACTTCATCATGATGGCAAAGGATGTATCAGAGACCATTCAGCATTTAGTGTCTGAAGTGAGGCTTGAAAGATCTGTAAAATTCAGACATGCAGACAACACATTACTATCCCCAGATACATAGCTTAAGTCATAAGAACTAAAAAATTTCTGCTTTGGCACAGATTTTTTTGAGAGCTTTTTGCTATTTTATTATGTTTTTAGCAACAGTAATAAGAATGTACTTCTCTGACAGCTAAAAGTTAAAAAGTTCATCTCACAGGTTTGGAAATGATTAACAGCAAAGACAGTGTGCAGTCTAAGACAACTGCAGGTGCACCAAGGCAAAGATGGAAGAATATTACTTGATGCATGAAATGTAAGCTACAAATTTATCAGGTTGATCAAATAGCAGAGCAATGACAATAATAAATACAGGGTTATCAATCATCCTTTCTCAGCTGTCACTAACTGACATGCTCTTTACGGTGTTGATCATTAATAACTCCAGGAGCATCTACAGAGCTCCAGCATTTGTATAGAAGCAGATGCATTGCCTTTCCTCTAGCAGATGTCGGAGGAACATGCATTTCAGAACATGTCATTTTTTCATAGATATGAATGAGTACTTCTATTAAAAATTCTAGATCACCTACAAGATATACAGTACATTATACGAATGGTTAATGATTACTTAAAAACTGACTGCTGAAGACAAAAAAGAAAATAGATAAGAAACTTCTACACTAAGATTCTCTAATCACTTTAATCTAATAGTCATCTGTATGCTTGCCTCACAGATTGGAATGCAGCAGCTATTCAAACTCGGACAGTACACGAGGGAAAGATATTCCAGCTTTCTGAACAGCACATACAACCGACAAGAGGTAAGTAACAGCACTGTCTGGCAGAGATTTCTCTGGAATAGCAGAACTATGGACTTGTGTTAGATAAAAGCACATCATCATATTCATTTCATTAATGGAAAAATTAAGGTAATAGAAGAACATTTTTGAAAGTCAGGCTTTTATGTCAAGGTAAAAACATAAACTAAAGTCTAGCTTTCAGGTCCTACATTCTGTTTGGGTCTTCCACTGTCCAGTTTTCCAGGACTGAACACCTCCACACCACCAAATGAATTGGGAATTTATACATAGTGACCCAATATTGTTCTACCCTGTTGAAAGGTGAATGCATATCCAGCCATATGATGGTCCACGCTCGCATACTTCATCCTGGAAAAGAAAAGTCTAGCTGTTGTTTGGATGTCCCTGTCATACAGTACATATCCAGAAGATCTGTGATCCAGTGATATCCAGAAGATACCACTACCATTTTGGTCAATACATTAGGGATGCATTGGTGGGAAGGCACAAAAGACTACAGCTTTGCCATGGTTCCAAGAGAGTTTACAGATTTTAGTGCCCTCATTCCTGAGGTAGAGCAGATAGATCATAACAGTGTTCTTTTGAATCTCAGAAGATGGAGAGCTTCCTTCTTTTAAATCATGCTTTCTAATTTGTCTTAGTTCAGTCTGAAGGTTAGATTGCAAACTGAAAAATGCTTTGGCAATTCCATTTATGCAAATGAATTGGCACCCTAGAAAGCCGAGTTATGGTTTCACTATTTTAACTTTATGCAAAAACATAAAACTGGAAATAAGAAGCCAAGACTGATTAGTTGGGTAAGAATTCCTTATTATTTTCATTGTTTCCATTTTTTTTAAAACTCTTTGCCTTTATATCTTCAGTTTTATATCCAAAGTACAGATTACGATCGCACAATTATGAGTGCCCAGTCATACCTTTCTGGCCTCTTTCCACCAACTAGCAGCCAAATTTGGAACCCTGAGCTTCTCTGGCAACCCATCCCAGTTCATGTTTTGCAAAAATCAACAGACCAGGTAAGTACTGACTGAACAGTTTCTATAATGTCTTAAACTTTCCCAGATGCAAAGAAGAGAAAAAAGGGGGAAAAAAGAAAAAAAAATATTTTCTATTCTCTTTGAGTTCAATCTAATAGAAAACATCAACTGCAGCTACTACCTGACAAGCGTGCCATAGGTCAGCTGAAATAGCTGCATGAAAATCCTCCTTGTGTAGTTGCAGAATTACCTGAATTGTTGTCCACACTACCATTTTCTTCAAGGTACAGCTCTAACATGTCTCTTGGCAAGGGTACTTTTGGAGAGTATTGAAGGGAAGTAGCCCTAAACCTTTAGAGAGGACAGGTGCTTTTCTAAGCACCAATCAGCTGAGCAGACTGACTCTCCTCGACGAGTTTGCTCCATAGTTTATTCAAGGAATGGAATTTTCACCAGCCACTATAATGACGTCTCAATTATTACTTTGCTATTCTGGTAGCACTTAGGTAGTCTAATTACAGACAAGGGCCCTTTTATGCTTAGTGCTATACAAATGCTTAATGAAACCCTAGAACTTGCCTTGCGGTTCATAATAAGAGCAGACCTACCTGAATGTTAGGTAGCTCTACTACAGGCAGCTCTCTCTGGCTGACTTGGGTTTAGATTTTAATTCCACTGGCTCCTGTGACAAGGACTGTGTAAGGAACAGTGTGTTGAACAAGGACAAAGAGTTATAGAGTGTAATGACTGAAAGGCTAATTTTCTTCTGCCTCTGAGGACAGAAGTTGACTTTAAGGAAATGTATACAAAAACTTTATTAAATAACTGCCTGTCCAGTCACCAGCATCAGAGGATGGACCTTGTCATTAAGGGGTGGCCACACCTGCCTCCCATTGGCACTCCTCCATTCTTGGAGGCCATGCTTGAAAGCAGGTACAGAGCAAGAGTTCCCACAAACTGGATTACACACAATGTGATTCAGCTTGAAACTTGACTCTGTCCCTAAACAAAAAAGAATGTCACTGTTATTTAGATGTGGAACACTAAGGGAAGTTCTTTCACTGGAAGACATGAAAAAGCATCAAAGTGGTCAGAGCTTTGGCCAAATAAAATCTCAAAGCCCTTAGGGGAATCACAGTGCAGTGCAATGACCTGCTCAGAGAAGGCAAGCTCATTTCTAGGAATCTCTAGTACCTCATCACTTCTGCAACTGCTTCAGGAGCGGGTATTGATGTTTCATTGAAACACAGCTCTGCAACAACTAAAAATTCCTGTTAAATATGCAAACCACCTGGAAAAAACATTTTTCCCTTGATAAACCAAGCAGATGTTTGAGGGTATTTTCAAGCCCTAAGCAACACAAAGTGGGAAGTTGAGGCCAAGTACAGTCTTGTAAAAAAACCTAATCACAGTTTATTTTTCAGCCACTGAGGTCTATCAAGACCCGACAGGCAACAGTACTGAGTACTGCTTAATGATGCCAAAGGGAGTGGCTTAACTAATAGCACCTAGAGGGGAATAATTAAGCCATACAGCAAGAGAAACATTTGTTATTGTGTAATTAAACAACATTCCCCAGTTTCATTGCAGCTTTGAGCCTTCACTCTCTGGTGTGCTGCTGCTACAGAAAAAATTGCATACTTGGAAATCTGTCCAAGTGAGTACGTGCTAGTGTGAGTTGGTGGCTGCTGCAAGCTTCACGCTGATAAACCAAATAGAAAAGAGAAGCACTGGAAGTGCAGTCTGCAAATATTCACCCCAAGAGAGAGTACACTTTGCACATACACAAGCCACAGATTGAAGTTAATTTCTCCTTGACATGATTTGTATGGTTATAGAATAGTATTAGTGCTGGGTCAAAAAATGCTCTAGTGATGTGACATAAAGTGATAAAGCAGCACAAGCTTATTTTGCTCATCATAACTTTTTACTGACACTTTATACTGGATCAGCTATCATCTGTCCTTCTGCAACTGACATAAAGCGTACTTAACAGAGTACAGAGTTTGATGGACACGTACGCATTTATATGTGATTCAGATCAAATACGTACTATCAGGCGACCTCGTAATGCATACACTTGGAGTTATTAAAAGTGAACCAGACCCCTAAACAAGAACAGAGCCATTTGGCTCATAGATTTTTGATATTTCAGAAGCACAAATTAATTGTTACTCTTGTTTTGAGTTCCGTTCATTAAGTGATATTTTAAAAAGCTTACCATAATATGCTGTTTACCTCCAAAGAGATGAAAGCAGGATGTGTAGATGCAGAAGTAATTCAGATTCCGGTACAGGTGAAGCCAAGATGCACCTGGGAGGATTCAGAAATTAAGAGGGAAATGGTAACTTTTAAAAATTCCTGATCATAGACCCTGATCTATTTCCCAAAGCAATGCCCTGACAGACATGCACAATTGCTTTTTGCCAAAATCAGTTAAACCGAGGGAAATTAGCTACAAGTAGCCACAAGTAGCCACTGAAAAGTCAAGTTACCACAATCCATTGCTTATTTCAGCTGAATTCATGAACAAGGTACCCAAACAAACCCCGACAGAGTAGCTGTAGTATGGCCATGAATCTGTCTAACTAATATTACATCAGCAACCTCAGCGACAGAAAAACTAGAGGTGTGTTGATTAATTCTAGAGCTTTTCTAAGTTTTATTTCTCTTGTTTCAGATGCTGCATTTTCCTCTGACTGGATGTCCCCGTTTTGATGAACTTCAGAACAAAACACAAACATCTAGTGAATTTCAAAACAGAATACAACCATACATGGTAAGAAAAAATATAAAGGAAAAATAATCTAAGAAGAAGGAAAGTAACTAAGATGTAGAAGTTACAGAATTGCATTGTTTCCTTTTGCTAAAATGGAAAAATAAATAAATGCAAAAAAACCCCAAACCCAAATCCTGAGGACTCTTAAAATCAGAAATTTAGGCCAATATGATCAAAAACTATGTTTTATATCCTTATGCATTTCTCATACTTGTCTGTATTAATCTTTAAAAATGTGGATTTAACACTAATGTTCTGATACTATTTACAGCTGCATATAACTAAAGTTCCATGATCTGAAGGAAGAAATTTCTGGATGCGGCAATTCCTAGTTTTGCCGAGTAGCAAAAACCTATTCTAAAATATCTGACAAATCTGAAGCTTGGGAAGGTTTATGCCTTCCTGCTGTGACTTTCAGAAATTAACACTACAGCAGAGAACTAAAGCCAGCCCAACCAGGTGAACACTCTGACTTACAAAAATTTCTCTGAGATGCATTTTGGATCTGTCACAAGATATGCTTCTGTTTTGGCCCTGACACAAATCTTCACAGTCATAGATTCAAAATTTCCCATTCCAGTTCTGCAGCGGGATGTAGGTACTGGGATGGTACACCTGCCTCAAGGAACTCTGTTCTTGTGGATATAATAATTGCTCTGGATAGTGGTTACTGCTGCTCTCTTTTTTGCCTACCATGCACTTTAGAATAGTAGGGGTCTCGTGTTCCTCATCCCCTGACTGCACCAGTACACATTCTCTCAAAGTCACTTCAGGCTTACTGCTTGGGTTAAACCCAACTTCTTCCTTTTTTGATTTATATCTAACTTTCTGCTAGCTCAGCTACTCTGAGCCTTACTCACCTGCAACGGGAGGTGAATTATGACTTCATAGCTATTCTCCCCCTCAGCCACTAGTACAAAAAAGGGAATGTGGGAATAAGGGATATTAAGGAGTTCCTTTATTCTTCTCTGGTAGCATGTAGCAAGAATCCCTGTGGGAATCATTGTGGAACTATTACATAGATATTTAGCTCCCCTTCAATGCAGAAGGTAAATCTAGTTTCCTTTTCAATTTCTTTTTCCCTCATCCTGAATACTTGCCTCAGCTCTCTTTAATTTTCTATTTTTTCCTCATCTTTTCCTTTTTCCTTAGAGCCTTCCTGTTCCTTTTATCTGAAGGCTTGAGGTGACTGAGGTAGCCTCCTGGAGCAGTCAGAAGAGGGAGAGGAGAGTGCAGCAGAGAGAGCAGCAGACTAATCCATAGCAGGGCTGAGAAAAATCAGTGTCTGAAACAGAGATCAGTACCTTGACATGGCTACAAAATGAAATCTGCAACCAACATCTTCTGCTACAAGGTTTCACTCGTGTAAAATTAAATACTGTTGTGTTGCTAGGATGGGTACTAATGAATCTGTATGCATATATGTTCCATATGTATTGAGCATTTGTGTTATACTCTTCAATTTTTTTCCTCCAGGACTTTATACAAACAATGGCAGTTAACACAGGACTTGAACTAAATAATTTTAAAATACTGGACAATTTCCAGCTCTGGAATGCGTACGATACTCTATACTGTGAGGTAATAATAACGCAATAGGGGTTGGGAAAGAATATAACTCCTAAGTCGGGTTTCGATTAAACCATGGCAATGTGGTTTCATAGGAAAGAGTTGCCTTCTCTCCTGCATTTATTTAATTATTTTTTAAAATTTGAATCTATGTTCTAATTTAGTGCACTGGTAAAAGACAACCCAAAAACATGATTTACCCCTTTGAAACTGTTTTTTCCATTTGCTGGCTTATTCTGAAGCACTAGTACCAGAATCCATTCCCTTTTTTCCCTCATTTTCCTTCCAAATATGCTGCTATAGAATCACTTGAGCATGCTGCCTAGGACATATATATGATTTTTAACAGGAAAATGAAATTATTTGCTTTAATCTATCAACAGGTAAACATCAAAATACTTAGAGTTTGAACATGAGGGGTAAGATTATGACCTATCAGTTAGAAATTTAGAGATGATGATAGCGACTGGTGAATAAAATCAGGCAGGCCCCAAGCACGGGATGAGCCTATCTGGCCCCTGTCATTACCAGCAGCACATGAAGGCTGTTGAACATATCCTCCACACACTGGCACTTAGACACTATCAGATACTGTCATTCTTAACATGACTGGAGAGTGACACTTGTCTGTAAAAGGCCAGCGATGGAACTGGTACCTGGACAACTGTATGGAAATGGAAGGAAAGGTTGGAGCTAGGTTATACCCTGAAGACCCTGAAGGGAAGAGGCTAAGACATATATCTGCAATCTTTCACACTAGCAAAACCAAAACCATATATCTTTATAGCAAGAACACATTATACCTACAAGGGATCCCCTTCACACAGGTGTTTCCCCTCTGTCCATTCCTCCACGTCAGGTTGATCCCCACTCCCATGCTGACACGCTGCAGGGTATGCTGACAAGTGAAACCACACTGGGCAAAGAATCGCAGGGCAGCCTCGGAGAGTCCAAATGTAGTAGTGTGAGGTCGAGCAATAGGATGACAGAAATCAGTAAAATTAAAAAAAAAAATATTTTCTTTTCTTTTATCACTAGGGTATTCACAATTATACTCTCCCTGTATGGGCCACCAAAGATGTAATCGACAAGATGGAAAAACTGGCAGAATTGTCCTTATTATCGCTATTTGGGCTTTATAAAACAGAAGAGAAATCACGACTACAAGGAGGTAAAGAAAAAAAAATATGCACAGAACTCAGAAAGTAGGAGACAATGCTTATGATAACGTGCAACATCCTGTCAAGGTATTCATGCAAAAATATTGACAAAGAACCTTGATTTGTAACTGTGGATGTAGGATGCCATATTAAGCATGAAAATATGTGCTGAACGCTGGCATTTGCATGGATGAGATATTGAAACAAGGTGTAAACATGAATGTCTTTAGTTATCCCATAGTTTTTAAGAGATAGTGATTTTTAAAAAGATTATAGAAATACAAGAGAATAATCAAGCCTTCATGAGCATGATCATTACTTGTCTGACACTATGTTAAATTAAGTCTAGGCTTAGGTTAAGAATTATTAGCAGCCTTATTGTCTAGGCACATTCATCACTTGATCAAGCCATATAATAATTACAGGCTCAAACCTGCATTAAAGCCCACTAACTGTATCATGGGGTCAGGGCTTTTTTTTCTAGTGTTCCCAGGCATACCAGTTATGCCCTAATTCCCTAGAATGGTATAAATCATGCTGCAGGGAGTTTCTGCTGCCCTTATGCCATTGGCTTTAGAATATCTCTGGTCTGGAGACAGAGTAAAAAAGAGCTTTGGAAAAACAAAGAATTGATCTGGAAATGTTCCTTCAGTATCTAGAGAGGAAAAGGCTAGCATACCTGTCATTATTCCACAACTGCAAACAGACAAAAAATGATGGAGAGGAAGTCTCAGCATAACAAAACTGGAAGTGTCATTAGCCCCAGTTCTAAGGATAGTTCTAGATGATTTTCTGAAAATCCTCCACTTCACTTGATCTGGATGATGAATAATATATTTCACCTCTGCAGTATCTTCTCTCTAGTTATGAACTTGCAGCAAGCTAAAAAAATGAGTATGAGGCCTAAGCAGATGTCTTCTATTTGATACTCATAATCTTTTACCTTTTTGGTTTCTATGCAAATGTTATATCTTCATTTTCCCCTTCCTTTTTCCCATCTTCTTAAGGTGTTCTTGTGAATGCTATTTTAAATAGTATTAAACAAGCTGCCAATTCTTCAAAACAAAGAAAAATGGAGGTCTACTCTGCAGTGAGTATTTTCACCTTTCATAAATCTTGCTATGATTTTACCAGTAAAAATCCTTAAAGAGAGTAATCAGTCTCCCTGTAAGTTAAATGAAAGAAACAGTTCAATTCAGCTAACAAGCTGAACACTAGTCAGTACAAAAACACAGCAGGAGCATGGATCTCACCTCAGTTTCAGTCATACTGTACCTGGTAAAGAAAATGATGTGTTTTACCAGCCAGTTTTTCTGCAACGTAATGGTGCAGTTCCTATAAGTTGCATCTTTCCTTAAGTGCTCCCAACCCAGGGATGCTGGCACATTGCAGAACTTCAGCTGCACCTCCAAACACTTCCTCTGCTTAGAAAGGGGTGATACAGCTGTGGATTCTATTTTTTTATTTATTTTAGATGATGAAGAGGGCCATTTGAGTCAGGCCAAGATCCACTTAGCTCATTCATTATCCTGTCTCTAACAATGGCCAAGAGCAGGAAAGAATGTGAGAATAATGCCAGCACAGAGTGATGCTTCCTCTGATACAAACTTCCAGCAATCTTTGGCTTAGGGACTTCCCGAGACAGAATCTGGGTCTGTGTGTTTAATAGCACTTGTCAGTCTTTTTTCCATCAATTTAGCTAATCACTTTTTTAATGCATTTATACTTTTGGCCTCTGCAACATCCTGTGGCAATGACTTCTGTGTTAAAAGAAAAAAAGAGTTTCCTTATTTTTTTTTAAACTTAATAGTGATTTAGCTCCCTTCTAGCATTTCTATTGTAAGAAACAGGGAATAGTCAGTCTTTATTCACTTTTCCTGGGTCACTCATGAATTTACTATTGTCTGTCACACCTCTTTCATCTTTCCTTTTCTGAGACAGAGTCCTACCCTATTCAATCTTTCCTCATATAGAAACCTCTTAATACTTTAAATCTTTCTTGCTGCCTTTTCTATGTACCTTCTAGCCCTACTGTATTCTTTTTGAAACGGAAGAAGTGCATCCAGAATTTTCACTGCTCCTTTAATGCCTTGAGGCCAAGTATACTCTTATTTTTGAAAGTGATCAGTCTAAAAAGTTCCAGATCCTGAATAGTAATTAAAGCATAGCTGTTAGACTATACTATAAATAAGCCTAGCAAATATGTATATAAAGATGCTTGCAAAATTAGGTATCAAGGTGTCTGGACTTCCTTCCTTCAGTTCCTCCTCCTGGGACACCCTGCAAGAGGAGGGATAATGGGGAGAGGAACAGACTGCAGGTGGGTGGGTAACCAATTCCACCAAAATAGAAGTCAAACTGAGAATTTATTGTCTAGTCCAAACAGAAGGAACAGCAATTTAAAAAAAGCTGGAGTGTGTGTGGAGGTGAGGAGAAAAGTATTTGTATGCAGCTATTTGTCTGATACACTATCTAAAAAAAAAAGTACTTGTATCTTTACTCAAAATGCCATAGGATATATACTGCTTTAATCTGACTTTGGAACCAAAAACACTCCTGAAGGAAGGAGTAGCAAAATGCATTGAAAAACTAGATTTATTTCTCAGACCACGTCTTGACTTCTCTGTATCTCTGTCTCCAAAATATTGCCAGATGGCGTAAGACACATACTGCAGTAAGTCTTTGGAAATGCCCCCTGCTGTCTGAAGTAAACTGTTAATATGTTTTTCCCAGTGGTGAATACACTGTATATATTTTTATTGTCAAATTTACACAGGTTTTGTTTTATCATGATTTCCACTCCCTCTCTACTCTTATCTCATTACTCTGGATAAATGGTAGTTGACTTTCTGACTGACTAAACTTGAAAGTAACTGACTTTGAAAGATGGATTTATTTTTTTTTCCAACAGCATGACACCACACTTGGGGCCCTCCAGATTGCTCTCAATATTTTCAACGGAAAACTGCCACCATATGCTGCTTGCCAGTTTTTTGAACTCTACCAAGAAAGCAGTGGGCAAGTATTTTCTTATCTATGCAAGAAGAAGGAGTGGATGGAATTTGGTTCCTCCTTCCCCCAAATCATTTTCCCCTCAAATGTTGCGAGGACATACAAATTCATTTTAAACCGATACTTCCCTGAGCAGTCCACAGGCACAAGCTATATTAAAACTAGGAACAATTACATTTGCTAGATATGCATGTATCTGTGTGCTTTGAAAGATAAGAAGAAGAGGAAAACAGGCCTTCCCAGCTGGAAGTAAATGGTAAAATAGATTTTCCTGCTTCTTCAAAAGATAGCAGCAACATTTCCAAGACTTCTCATAAATCCCAAGGTAAACCAGTTGGCTTAGAAGAGCCTGGTGCTGTTGCCATTCAAGAAGCCTTCAGAAGGACCTTTTGAACTGATTTGTGATCTGTGCAGTCACGTAACCAGCTTTTGCAAAGTGGGCTTTGCAAATGTCTTTCACAAAGTCTCCATTCTTGAAGAACCGGTTCTAGAGTAGGATGTTAGAGCCTATTTTCAACATTCTGTTTCTAAATAGGAAACCTTGTGTTTAAGAACCTTTTTTAAAAAATCTTTCCAATGTTGTTAATCAGGCAATACAGCATTGAAATGCATTATCGGAACGATTCTTCAAAGGATCCTTATGTACTCACTCTGCCAGGATGCACCTCTTCTTGTCCACTTGAGAAGTTTGCTGAACTAGTTTCTCCTGTGATTACAGAAAATTGGTCAAAAGAATGTGGGAAGAAAGACAAAATGAAAGGTAGTGTAACAGCTCTGTATCTTCTACGTAAGACATGGAGGCAGAAATTGTATCAACAGCTCCAAACTTTGCACCTTCCACACAATAGACAGATGTCTCTTTAACAAGCGCAGACCAGCTTTACTATGGACAGGGAAAGCCAAATTAAATTTCTCTAAAAACATGAGAAGTAGATTTGGCCACCAGCGTGCAGGCAGCGCTATTATTAGCACACCCACATAAGAAGCCACCTAAAGACCATGGCCAAAGCTAGAGCTTTGCTTGCTGAAAATGTCCAACAGAAATATGGGTGTGGGTGCTACGCAAGGAGTCCTGCGTATGTTGGACACATCAGTGCTTCAGCAGATACAAAGCAAAAATGGCTTGCACATGCACAGTAAGATAGATGCATCTGTATCTCTGGCATGTGTGCTATGTATTGAGGATACCTTAACCTCAGCTGTACACAGAGAAGGCAGCTGATCCATACAGATAGAGTAGCTGTTTGCCTCCAACTGCCAACAGCTGACAGCTGATAACCTCTTCCTACTGGAATACTATTTCCAGGAGGAAAGTGAAGGGCAAGGCAACACGTGGTGTTTTCCAATAGTCCTGGTATTTCCCCCTTCCTGCATACCGTCAGTGTTTTGCTGATCCTTGACGAAACTTTTAGTTTGCGTTAATTGCACAGGGTCCTTCTTGCCCTGTGAAAACCCAGGAGTAAGATTTACCCATGCACAGGAATCTATCTATGCATTTCCAGGACTGAAGTATATGTTTTTATACCTATGTTGCATATGCCGGTAAATGCAGGCCACGTGATCTTGCCAGAAATATGAACAAAATCTAACTATATTTCCATTGTACATATTTGTAATTAGACTGTATCCAAAATGATATATGTGTATGTCTTTCATTAACTCCCTTTTCCTTTATTGTTTTTCTTTCACAGATATTTTTATCGGATTTGACATTGCTGTTGGCTTGTTGTTCATTTTTGACCTTGTACTGCTTTACCTCCTTTATCATTATGGACGCTGCAGGCGCAGAAACAATTACCAAGACATTTAAAGGGGAGGTAAAGAAATGACAGAGAGAGCAGCTAGACCTCAAGCAATCCTTTAAGTTCATTATATCCATCAGTTTGCTCTGGCCAAATTAATCTCCAAAGCATATTCATAAACTTGAAGAGCTGAGGTATCTGTGGCCTAGCTCCTAAAAGACTAAACATCTGCAGTGAGAAATACTGTAGAGATACATTATTGTTAAGAATTTGCTTTTGTAGCAAGACAGAATTGCTTAATTTTCTATCTTTAGGTTTTCCACTACTATTTTTAATATTGCCTATTACCATTTAGCCCTCTACTTTTGTCTTTCCCTGCTGAATGAATCTTTCTTGAAAATCACAGTCTGTAACATTTTCCTTACTTCTTATAAATGGCTATTTTGTTGATACAGAGGAAAATGTTTTCAGTGAGAAAAAGCTGCAATTACTGCATGAAAAAAGATTCATACCAGCACTTGGGCATACCGTTTCTGCATTTATTAATGCAAATCTATGCATGAGTTTCGACCTTGGCCTTCAGCTAATAAAAGTCTGCAGCCTGCTTTTCAAAAGAGTTACACTACTATAGCTTTCACTCAAATTAGTAGAAACTGGAGGGAGATCTGTTGCATCTCCAGGCATAAGCAAGAAGCTTAGCTCAACAGCATCTTGGTCAGTGTCCACAACTTCAGTAATGTGGATAAATAAATATATTCAAATCTATTTTCTGTTGCTACACTGCTTTCATATTTTTCTGAGCTCCCCATTACGAATGACCCTTTGCCCTGCAACTTTTCTATGATGCACCTGTTCTGTGTCCTGCTTCAGGTCCCCTTTATAATCTTATTTCTTTGAGCCATTCTTACAATTATTCCTCAAGTTATCACTCTACTCATCACCTTTCATTTTCATTTACAGTAACTCCTTTACTTCCTTGCTATGTTAAAAATCCTTTCTGTTAGCAAGACATGCACTGAAAGTAAGAAAAAACTGATTCTGCTTTTTGTATGTTGATCTCTTCTGTGCAATACATTTTGTTTAGATTGTAAGCTCCTAAGGGCAGGGGAATTTTTTTCCACAATTGCTCTCTAGTATCATAAGCAGTAATATTGCTGTATAAAATACTGCTTATCATCATATGTTTCCAGGGCTGAATCAAGATTTTTTTTATCCTGTAGTCCTGCAGAGGATACTGTGAATTGCATTACCATGGAGAAGCCTTTTTGAAAATCAAGACGGCTATACAGACAGGTGTGCCAACAGCAGGTCCAGTCCAACAGATATAATGAGCAATCATGTGCTCAAGCTAATGAGTCCTGTTGAAGTGCAGAAGTCTCAAGAAAGCTGAGAGATGGAGCTGCTTAGCTCAGGCATAGCATCGCATCAGTGTGAATACTGGACTGACTTTTACTCACATCTGTGGGTTGCAACTTGGTGCCCAGGAGCTTGGGTCAGCTACCACTGATCTAGAGATCAGCCCTCAGTATTACAGCTATGGATACAATTAAAATGTGATGTAGTTAGATGTATGGATATTAAATAGCATAAATCAAACTGAATAGCAGAGGCTTGTGGGAATATAGCACTTTCCAAACATCATTTTGTTTTCTTGTAGTAACTCCAGCTACTGAGGTGTCCATCTTTTAAAGCAGTATTTCCCACTCAGTAAAAAGCTCTTACTAGTATCCATGACATTTCCATTCTATCTATTTTAGGAAAAGTCATAATCAAGTGATGGATTTGATTCTTATATGGTAAGGATGTTTTATTGTATAACAATTTGGGGCAAAGCTGTTGAAAAGATGAAAGCTTATCCTTAAATCAGATGCTTTGGATGTACAAGCTTCAGTTTGTAACTGATCCTTGGTGCAAAAACTTAAAGGAATGTCTATTCTGCAGTCAAAAGTGTTACAGCAGCTCTGGGAAACAAGTCTGAGCTGCCTTGGTTACTATTAGCAGTGTACTCACAGCGGCAAAAGCTCAGGACAAAGCGCAAAACTGATTCTGGCTCCTGAAGGTGTATATATACACACATAGATATATATATATACACACATATATACTCAGTGATTACCTGATGCTGAGCTCTGTATTACCATGCCCACAGTGCTGCTAGTACTCACTAAGGATAGATTGAAGAAATCTTTTATTAGAGGCAGTCAAATGCTCGACAACGGAAGATGTATCATTGACTGATAATGTGCAGTAATAACTGGTTGTGAGATACTAGAAAGTCAGTTGGTTGCTCCCCACAGGAAGTAGAATGGGGCATGTTTTTTCCAAGATTGCTTCTTACAAAAAGAAATACATCCACACAGAAAGTAAAATGTGAAGTGTCTGAGACATCTTTTGTGGTTTATTCTACTGGAGCCTAATCTGTTACAGAGAATTTCAGGAGATGAAACAATTCCAGCTGCAGCAAGAGTTGTTATGAAGTAATTTTTTTGTAGGGATGCCTTTTTGTTAACAGATTATCATACTTGAAAATGTCCATGCACTTTTAGAGAGGATCCAGTGAACACAAGTTACACAGAATGTAATGGATAGATTCAGATGATGTAACTTCAGAATTTATGAAGGTATAAAAAAGATGCAGTGCCTTAGTAATGTAGGCCCTGAATATAACTTATAGTAAAGATGCTTTGTCTTGCTGAGATTAAAACAAGTTTAATTTCTCCAGTGGAGTAAAAGGTTGTAAGTGCCTGACAAGCTTGTGGCTTTTTTAATTTTTCAGCCATATTTACAATTTGCTTAGCATAATCTGTGATTAGAAAATATCTTGTCTCCAAGCTACCTGTAGCACTGAAATAAAGTACATTAAAGAAACAATTCAACATTTGCAATTCTATTTGAGTGAAAAATAATGGAGCTTTCAGTATGCCCAGAGTTCCCAAACAAAAGAGAATGTTCAGGTTTGCTCCTTCTGTAAGAATACATTTTTAAAGCACTGATGCTTTGACACAAATAATGCTAACACTGATGACATCAAGCTCTTCCATTTGCCCTCCAGCAGTGACATCATCTGCCTCTGCAGCAGGGTTTTCTCATGCATATGGCAGACAGCAGTGCATACACAGCACTTTCCAGCTCAGTCAGCAACAACCTCCTCTTACTGAATTGATTTCATTCTGGAACTTGTTTATTCATAGTCCTGAATATTGCACACGCTGGGTCAGCACAGCACAGCTATCTGACTACCAGAGCAACACTGGCTCTGTCTGGAGCGCTCATGCTCATTACACCTGTAATATAGAGACATTTGATCCAAATGATATCATCTCTTCTCACTTAAAAACATTTTCTTAGGTGCGGTAAGATACAGAAAACAGAATAACAAATGCACTATATTAAAAAAAAAAAAAATTGTTCAGTCCAAAAATTCTTGAGTTTGGATTAAACCCCAAACAACATAGGTTACATTTCAAAATTTTTCTCCACAAAAATATGCTAAAAATTCTACTGTAAAAAGAATATAAATATTTACAGTGATGGAATTTGAGAGTGATGATGAGGGTAGAGGCTGGCTTATTCTTAGGCATATAACCTTGGCCCTTATGAATTCATGTTGAGGTGATGCCAGCAATATTGCATAGGATTGTATTCTGGACATGAAATAGCTGAAACTACTCTACTCTTTACAGCATTTCTTATAAAGAAAGATGGGGATGAAAGGCATACATTTACCTATAAAGGGCTAGCTTTATTGATTTAGATAGTAATGCTTCTTCATCAGAAGTTGCCAAGTATTAAAACTCAAATAAACAAACATGAGTTGCTACTGAAATAACAGCAAATCATTTGAAATGCTACATTACGTGGTCTCTCCTATGACTGGGCATCTTCACTGCCAAAGGGATTTTAGCACAGGCAAGGCCTTCAAGATTACATCTAGGAGATCGGGTACAGTTGGAAAGACAGTTAAAGAGATATGTCCAAAGTCCAGTTGTGCTAATTTTTATTATTGCTCTTAAAGCAGAATAATGACACTATTTCCCCTCCTGAGACGGATAGTACATTGTCAAATTCATCCATCTTGCAGACTGAGGTTCCAGTGATCTTTTAAAAAATTTGTACAAAGAATAAAGATACCATTTATCAATTCAAAATAGATAGTGGCAAAAGAAAACAGTCCTGGCTCCATCTATCTTTCTCTGTATTTACCCAGAGTCATGTCCACATCAAAAAAGGTGATTTCTCTGTGCTCTGGTTATGGCAACTAAAGCTCTTGCCCTCTTCCTATAGAGAGCCCTTGACTTCCAAGGACATAGCAATTTTGCTAGCTCATCTACCCTATCAACTACAGAAAGAAAGGTTGTAAGATGCAGGATGATCATAAAGGCTTTTCTCTGGGAAGATAAAAATTCAAAGGATGTATGGACTCAAAAACCTGTAACATCAAGCCCAAATAGGTAAACACACGTCCTCCATTCTCTAAAATACTAGCCTTGACAACATTTGGATAAAAAATTACAGGAAGACTAGCAAAATTCTGTAATTCAGCTGAGCAAACTGATTTCCGGTACTTCTTGGAAGCAGAGCTGCTCTATTCTTCCCATTCTAAGGCATTCTCAGAGCTTTTCCTGGCTGCACTTCAGAAAGCAGCAAGCCCTGAAGCAGATTGGAAGCCTACTTCTTGTCCAGAAGTTTTGAACCACAGGTACTTAAGATTAAAATGGATGTGATTAGTAAATTACTGTGTGTTGCATAAAAGTTTCTTCACTTGTGAAAGTAATACAGAAGCACTTTTACAGTCCAGGCCAACTTCTCCAGATGAGATGCATCATTTCAACTCATCTCAAAGATGAGAGCATTCGCTACTGATACAAGCAGACCTTCACGAGGATCTTCTGCATCCTCTGTAAATCCTGGTGGAAGAGAGCTTTATTAATCCATTTATGAACAACAGACTTCTCTTTTCTTGGTAAAGGAAGATGTGGATCAAAAAACACCTTAGTCTGTAAGTTAAGACCCTTCAAATAAGCACATGAAAATCTTATTCTCACAAATGAAGGTTGAATTTTCACTTCACTTTTCACTTCACTTCTTCACTGTCTGGAAAGATGGTGTTGGCAAAGACAGTATTTATTAAGCCACACTACATGTTGGTTAGTGTATCTCAGCACAGTTATTGTCTTCTCTTATATGGCTATTCGCTCTCACCTCTGAACTATTGGTAGGACGGAGGTGAAGCACAACAAATATACTAAACTATAGTGAGCAATATAAGTTGCTGTCACTCACTCTTACATGTTTTAACCACCAAAACTATTTGGTCATAGATGTGAACCAAATGGGTCTTCAATTCCCTCAACTTTCATTCTAACTAAATTACCACACTCAACCTTAGAGTATGTACCAAAGCATAACCTCTATTGATTTATCTCTCCCTTTCTGACCACACATTCAGTAATATCAATATTGTAAAAAAGCCATTAGCCATTAGACAGCTGCAGCTGTCTTTGTTGATCTCGTTGTCTGGTTGATGTTTCACTGTAATTTGAATACCAATTCTCTGTAAAGAAGACCATTCTCCATCATGAAGCGTTGCTGTCATTAATCAGTGTCTCAAGAATCACTGTCTCAAGAAGAAATCACTGCCTTAAGAAGAATTCTATTTTCTGCAGACAAGTATGTCTGAACAAAAAGCTAGGAGATTTTCATAACCAGAGCCTGCATTATCAAAAGCAGACTAAGCACTGCGTACAAATTTACCTCTTTATTTCAGTGAAGTAACTGCCACTTTGAATAGTGCAAATGCACTCTGACTCTTCTTGAGTGTGTCATTTTATAATGACGTATCTTTCTACTTTAGGATGTAGTTTTAGAATGTAGTCCTAAGTATTTTTGTTATCAGATAAAACACAAAGACTTATATGAGGATTTTGATGATGATGAGTCTTGACTGTTCAAGAAAGAGACCAAATATCCTGAAATAATGATAACCTTTAAAAGAACTGCATTTTTTGCTTTTAAAACTTGTCTGGTGACAAAACTAGTTCTAGATAACCTGGTGAATGCTAAGCATATAATTCCATAAATCAGATCCAATCTTTTTGTGTAGTGGATGGGCAGCTCCCCCAAGTGTTTACCAACCATTGGGTTGTGTAGTTTTCAGCAGTCTTTGGGCAGTCCTCTACTTTGACACAACAGCCTAGTTCTAGGTGGGTAATGAAACGTCTCAATGTATATTAGATAGAGCTTTTGGTAGTCAGCAAAATACTGGTATGAAATACAAATGCAGTGGGAAAGACAGTTTGTGGAAGCACCACAAGCTTCCCTTCCAATGGAACACCTCAGACAAAAGCTAAGGGATAAGGTATTTCACTAAGTGCGTTAAGTATTACCAGCAGGTCATTGTGGAAATCCCTCAAGGTGAAATTAAGCTTTAAAAAAACCTGCTAATTAGAGAAAAGGAGATTGGTTACAGGGTAGCATCAATTAAGGAAGGGCAAACATGAAAGAGAAGTTTTGTCAAAAGCCTGGATCCCAGCTTTTTTGGTACTGTAGAGAGGCTATTTTAATAGGATGATCTGCTGTTTGGAGATTACTTTAGACACATCATTTGTGTCACATGTAAGTAGAGAGCAGTGGAGGCCCTGGTTTATCTGTAGACATCTTCAGATACAATAATCCATGTGTTAAACTCTTGGTTAAAAAACTCCTTGAGGTATCTGGAGTTAAGAAGGATTTCCAAGTAGTGAGTAAACTACAGGCACATTCTTCTGTAGGGGTGGCAAAGCCATGAGAACACTAACTTATCATCAACAGTGGCAAATCCTCCAAAGCAAGATCAAGGTCATCCAACCGCTACAGGGCAGGGCAAGCTGCCACAATTCCTTTAGAAACTGATAATGCAGGGTACATAGACACAACATCCCCTCTCCTGGTAAATCCTTACCAGAGTATCCCTGGTGTGCTTTATAAAAGTAGGCAGTCTGTTTGAACCCTAGGAGTCTCTCCACCTGTACATCTCTCTTTACACCACCTTTAACTACCGCCCCTCGCACACCAAGAAAAGTTTGAGTCACCGCTTCCTGCTGATTCCTGGGAGCAGTCTGCCACCTACTGCCTTTCCAAGCACTCTGTTTGCAGCCTTCCACCTAAATTGTCAGAAAGCTTGTTTTAAATGGGATTTAGCCGACTTCGATACTTCAGAATCTGGAGCCAAACACATCTTGGATGTTAAAAGGCCAGTTCTGCCCTTCCAGAACTATGTTCTTTTTTAAAAGAGTAGAAAAGAGATTGTTAACAATTTTCTTCTAGATCATGTATAAAGGAAGTTGATAAGTAGGCTAGTGTCAAATCGAACAGATCTTGCTGCCTCAGAAAATAAGACTGCACTATACATCTGGTCCAGGGATTAATCAGTAAATTTTTTTTCTAAGACAAAAACTACTATTGAATCATATTCAATGGCTAAACTTCTGATAGTCTGTGTCCATCTTAATCTGTGTCACTTAAAAGGAAGGTATAATTACATTGTGCTTGATAGATCAGGATCTCCCTAGTGCTATATGCTATTTTTTTGGCATCTTCTACTCTGCTGAAGCAGTGTGTCACTTTTTTCAGTTACTTTCTCTAACAAGTTAGATGCGCAGCATAGCTCTCTCTCTTTTTTTTTTCCTTTTTTAATAAAAACATGTGATAGTGTAAGACAAGTATGTTAACTACTCACCTGGAAGCATTTGCTTGAAATCAGTAGCACCAGATTTAGCTAGTTGTTTGATGACTTTGCATGTCTGAAAGCTATCATTAGGAGCTTTTTTTAATCAACAACTCAAATTTTCAAATTAATCTTGCAAAAAATTATTGATGATAGTAGGGAAAGGAAAGTATCTTAAGTCAAACTGCTTAATTCCTATACTCAGCTAAAGTAACAGAATCCATAAATGGAAGAACATGAGGAGACATGTCTTTGATTAGAATCCAGCTGTTGATTACAGGTTTAATTTTGTATTCAACCTCCATGGTGACCACAGACTTTCCATAAGCATTTTCTCATTTCTTGTTGATTACAATGATAAATCCATCCCATTATATCTGACCACTTAATCCAACACTGGGAATTTCAGCTGGGGATTTTTCAACATTTTGTTACCTGTACTCAAATGCTGTTGTCACACACAGGTGTAAGCTTTCCATCAGAAGTCAGCAAAAGGCATACTTGTTTTACAAACAGACTTTTCTGGCCTAGCAAGCCTGAAACTTTGTAGCCCTCTAATCTGGGGAATATCTAGAATATAAAAATTCTTTAAAAACTAAGCTATTAATGGATAAGCCTGTAGTAATTAGAGAAATGTCTCATGGCAAGGAAATTCCCACCTCCAAGTTTTCCTTCAAGACATTATACTAATGGAACTACTGAAAATTATGATATACTGAAAGCAAGTTAACTGTTGCAAGAAATTTCTATGCCTTTTAATATTAGTAATCACAGTAAAAAAGGCATTTTTTGAGGTAGCTGAATTAGTGATCAAAAACTGATTACTAACTTTGCGTTGCCTTTTGTAGCACACACACAGAGGAGATACATAAGAGTATACATGAGACAATGATAGCCAAGAGAAGTTGAAGATATGTTATATACTTGTAGCCACCTGCTGGAAATCCTCACCTGTGTGAGGATAGTTCTATTGACTTGATCACTCACACTGAGAGTGCTTGCATGAACAACAGCTTGCAGAAGTAGGTTTTCCTAGTGAGCAGTTAAACAAAGAACTAGTAAGATGAAAGCATCTTAAATTTTGGGCAGGTGGATTAAGTCTCTCTTTTCTAAGGAAAAAGGAAAAAACAAAACACAACATTAATATTCTGCACTGGGATGCCTGAAGCCAATAGCTATCAGGAGCTGAATGTAAAAGGAAACAGAATCCCATGTAATGATCTTGTTACAAGCTGGAACATTGCCAAACTCAGCTTCAGTTTTTTAGTTCTGCTTTTAATCAGCAAAGTCCATGCTTCACCACTGTTTACTGGCTGAACTGAAATAAATTTAGGGCTACAACTAAACAGTTTGTCTTTTACTTGCCGAGTGCCAAGTCATCACTCTGTGCTTCTGTCAAAAGCTCTGTTAGTGTTCCTAAAAAACTGAGTGCAGCAGATCTCTAAGCACTGGTCAGAGAGAAAACCAAGTTACATTCAAAGACATAATTGCTAGTCACCTTTGCATAAGAAAAGAGCAGAAAATAAATAAATAAAATACTTCAGTTTCTCTTAATGATTACCAAAATGCTTAGTTTACTCAAATGCAATAAACTAACAATTCAGTTTTAGGCTATTTCTGTACTGAGTATGTTGGACTAGAAGATCTCTAGAGGTCCCTTCCAACTCTGACAACTCCGTGATACCTTTCTTGACTTCTACCTTACTTATGCATACAAAAGTTTTCTTTTAAGGGTCAGGTCAGTTCAGATCACAAGAGTCACATCAGAAGAAATTAATTCAGAATATCTGGCGTTATGCAAATGATTACCTCTTCATAAAAGATTCAGTTTGAACATGCTCAGTGCCTTTTTTAGTAACAAACCTCTTATTTTGCAGATTGCGGGGCAAATGTATGAGTAAAAAGCTTGAGCATGTATAAAATTGGTTTATATATTCATGAATTTTATTCTTGACACTCCAATAATGGAAGAGAAATAACAAGCAATGAATTGTCAAAATGGAACTTGGAGCCACAACAGCAACAAATTCTGTACTTGTATGACAGAGAGCATGTTCTTTTTCATGGCTGCTAGGACATCACCTCAATTGGGGGACAGTTCAAACATTTTTTAACATCTTAGTCTACCCTTCTCTCAGGTGGATAGCACTTACTTGCTGGCCAACTAATCAAACAAGCACACTAGCTAATTTCAGTTCACTGTTAAGTAATTTATCAAATAAATAATTCATTCATATAATCCAAACCTGTTTTAATTAGACTAATACAATAATAATTCAATTTTTCCAGAAATAAAGAGGTGTAAATAGGAATATATTCAAGTTTCTTAAATGCCTCTCTGCCTTACATTAAAAATGGGACAGCAGAAGTTCAGGGAAACCTGGCCAAAACCCCAAGCATTAATAGTATCATTACAAACTAGCACTAAATAAGATTACGTAAGTATCCATATGCTTGTGCTTAAAAACAACAGCATATGCCTTATATACCATTTGATGGTCACGATCTGTGTCAAAGCAAAACCAAAGGAGTGGGAATATGAATAATATACTGCCTGAAATGGATGTTAGAAATGGTGGTAACTTGCTGTGTGCATTTCTGCTTTGCTTGTGTTGTGCTTTCTCAGATTCATATACTTCTGTTTCCATTAATTCGGCCAATTGGCTCAGTCAGATGAATACAGACAATTTTAAGGCTATTGAAGCCAAAATACTTTTTTGTCATCAGAAGCAACTCTTCTGAAAGCTGAAATTCCGGTATCTCTGTAATACTGAGAAATTGGTAAGTGACTCAATGATTCAGTCACGATGAGAAAATTGAAACCAGCAACAGCATGAGGAAAACGAAGGTGAAACTGTAAAGACCTAAGAAAAAATACTGACCAACCCAAAAGAAAACAGAAATTTCCAAAGTCCTACTTCTGCTTATTACAGAAAAGGGGAAAGAGCCTAAAAATTATGCTGACTGATGCTCTTTTTATGACTCACTGTGTCTGGCATTCTTACAGCCTAGATGTCATTCAGTAACTGCTGAAAGAATAACGATTAGCTTCTCTATTGCGGTTTGCAATGCAGGAGTTTAGCATTACCACAGTATAATGCTACACTCTCCTTCTTTTGTTAACATGTATGTAATCCGATTATCACTGGAAATAGCTCATAACATGGGATTCAGAAGTGCCCATCTCCTCTGGGCCTTCTTCTAAGGACGGGGCAAGTTGCCTAGTGATATTCCCCACCCTGGTTCAGACCAGCACTAGTAACCACCGGTGTTGCAGGGTGAGCTTAATATATTCATCGTATGACTGACTAGAGCTCTCGTCTGAGCACAACAAGAGTCACAACATATGCCTGTAGGACACATCAGTGAGCCCAGCTCCATGGGTTCAACCCCGTCATTTTGTTCCACGGGCTCCACCATGTCATCATTTGCACAAGCCCCAGCAACAATTCATGTGCCAGCGATGATGTCCTGTTTCTTAATTTGCTGCCTTTCTTGCCAAGCTGAATTATCTGTTCCATGGTTCAGCAAAAGGCCTACTCAGTGTGCTACCCAAAGGTAGCCACTCACCTCTGTTTGTCTGGATCCCGCTTGCTCCAAGTCTCCCTGGTGCTGCAGGGACAAGGAGGTCCGTGAGTTGTGGGCCAGATGGAGCTTGTTGTCCCTGTAGTACCCAGGAGACTTGGTAGCTGCCTGTCCTGACCTCCCTATCTAACAGATATCTGAGATGGTCTGAGATTACAGGAGGGCTTAATGTTTGAATACCAGATTTACTTATTTGTAGATATTTGAAGTTAAACTGGATTTGGATTTGGAAGAGTGATACAGCATTATGCTGAAATCACAACACAAGCGTCATGTAACGATTGCAATATACAGTAGAATCACAATACAAACTGATTCCCTGTGCCAGTCACTACATGCTCCACCATCACAAAGAGGGAGGTTTTGTCCTAATTACAGAGGTCCCAAACCATGGATTGAGCAAAAATACAGCCTGGAAATCTTTAGATGGCCTGCATAATGAGGGAATCTTAATATTTTTTTTCCTAGCAGTTTGTATTTTGATGTTTAGTTTCCAACCATGAATGTTCCATTTTTTCCATGTTAAGTCATGGTTCTCATTTTAGCCAGTACTTCTGAAGGACAAATTTTGTACTTCACTGAAATCAAGTCCTGAAAGTTGTCAGAGGGAAAAGGAGAGCCTACATAAGGTTGGAGTTATGTGGAGATTCAGAGTCAAGGTCTCTAGGGTAATTGTGCGTGACTTTGCAGAGCTGAGATCTGTCTGCATTGAGGAGGAGGCACAGCTGGCTTGAAGCATCTCCCAGGATCAAGGCCTTTTCTGGCTCTATCAGGAGTTTCAGGTTTAAATGGCAAATGAATGAGATGTAGCTTGTGCCATCAGTGTTTGACATGCCACCTGTGTCATGCAAGGATAGGGTGGCCTTGTGTGCCACCCTTCATGGTGGGAAGTTACACCAAGATGTAAAGCTACACCTGGTAATATAATCTAAAATACCATTGCTGATGACTTTTAGGCATTCTGACTGAAGCGAACTGAAAGCAAAGCCACCACAGTTAAATTTTAATTTTCTGTGGTAAAAAAGGGATGGAGGGGAAAGAGCAACTTAGTAAGATGTGTATACTAAGAGCCATATATACACAAAGCTACACTTGCCTTTTAAATAATTGTAAACAGTTTCTTTAGAGAGTGGGGCTAGATTTTAAGCAGCAGCACCCAAAATGTGGAGAGCAGCAGGTGTTGTGCAAGCCATTTTGTGTGTCGTGGTGTTGGATACAGGGGTGTCCAAAGAGATCTCATAATGAAACAGTTGAATGCTTTGAGAAGTTGAGCACAGCTCAGCAAAGCAGACCCAAACTAACACGGAAGGCCTATCTGCCACTAAACAGATAGTTGCACTCCATTGTATTATCAAACTTTCATGAAAATAAACCATGCTTTGGTAAAATCCACCACAAAAATGTGTTCTGCTTGTGGATCCTGCATATAGGCGATTAAGCTATTGTTGGGGTTGTGTATCAGGTACATAGATAATGCTTGAGATTCAACTGTTACAAAAACAATACAACTTCTACATATTATGCAACTTCGAATTTTTTAGCCAGGAGTCTTTTCATTGCTGCTGCTGTTATTGGTAGTGATCTGTTCATAGATGGACTAGAACTAGGGAATATCATTAGGCCACAAAATGTTCTCTTGTTTTTAGAAAACCACCTTGCAGCTGTATTATTCATACACAGTTAGTCTGCATTTCTCAGCTACCAGTCATTCTAAATGATAAAGAGCACACTACTCGACTATGGGAGGGTTTTTAAAACAAAAAAAAAATGAAAAAAATGAAAAAATCCTTCTGATTCACATTCTTTCTCACAAGGCTATAATTTTGATGGCTGCAAGTTATGTCATCATAGTCTCTTCTGTTCTTCTCTGTGCTTCATGAACAATTTTTTATGGAGGAAAGGCTAGCTATTCTCCAGAACACCCATACTCTTTGAAAATAGTAAGAATTTTCTGATTCTCTGAGACACCATGGGCAAGGTTAATAATTCCTGTTTGATGCTTTGTTCACAATTATTTGCACTGGGCATTACAATCTCATTCTTACTTCTAATTCTGGGATTTGCCCCCAGGTTAGGGAATCAGAGGATTAGTACTTACTTTTCCTTTCTATGCTGTACAGGCTGCAGTGGGGAATCAAGCACACATAAGTGACTCCCTCATAACTCTCGCTGATGAAAACTACCGTGCCTAAGCAGAGAACCTGTTGCTTGGTTTTCAGAGGTCCTTTTGGTTTGGATGACTGATTTTAAATACCTGGAAGGTGCTGCAGCTATAGATACTGTCAAGGCATCTCATTGTGATTACCTGAGTAGTTCTACCAAAAAATCCCTCTGACTGAATTTTCCTACTGTCCCACTAATCCACTCTGCTTCTGAAAAATTTTGAACAGTGTTCAAAATCACTTTTTAGGAAGCAGATTTTTCTTTTTTGTTACCTTAATTGCTGAACATAAATCTTGGCTACTCTGTCAACCTCCAGTTTCTCAAATTAGTAGCATTCCCACTCCTGAGACAGTATTTAAATTTAACTTAGCCTTTTCCACAAGAATCAACTTTAACAAGTAAGTTGACAAAGAAATTTATAATTCAAAGTCTTAAGTGTCTGAATTTCATAAGGCAGGAGCATGTTCTCAAATATGCAAGGCATGTAAAACATGACTTGGCATGGTGTCACATAGATCAATACACTGAATAAGCCTGCAATGTGCCAATGTGCACCACCTTCTGTTTTGGTTCTACTGTCCATAAAAAGAGAGTCCATAAAAAGGGAGAGAATCAAATAGCAAATTTGCTTTTTTTACAGGAGGAGTGTGTTTTTGATAAGAGATACATGATTTTTAAAGCTTCTGCTAGGATACTTGGAAATTATACACAAGAATATACAGGAAAAGAAATATTAATATACTTTCAACCAGTCAAATATTAGAAGCAGAAGGGTGTTGTGAAAATTAATTAAGTCATGTTCCTGGAGCACTCAGACAGTGTACTGAAGAATGTCACAGAAATGTCAATATGGAAATGATTAAATCTGGAGCTTGAATAATAGAGTTTGTATAGCACACAGTAAATAAATCTTGGGCCAGCAAACTGAGCAATGTGGCTAGAACACAGTATCGCATAAATGTTGATTCAGTGCATCCTTTCATCTTGCGGAGCGAATAACGCAAAGTTCCCATGGAAAAAAAATGGTACATAAGCACACAATTATTTGCAAAGGAAATTCCAATCTTCTGGAATTTTATAACTCTTAAAGTCTTTCGGTTATACAGTATCAATATTGCATAACTGTTTATGTATGTAGAGGTATAATTCTCTAGGTTTATTTTAAAAAATCCATGTAATTAGGATGTGGGATTATAACATATACTACATCCAGATCTGCAACACAGATTTCTGACAAGAGAAGTAACTAGCAACAAAATTACGTTGACTGATCTCCACTAGAGAAGATGTTAAATACATTTGGGCATTAAATTTCTCAGCTGGAGTCATCCTGGAGAAATGGCAGGTTCTATTTTAGCAGACTATTGTGAGTACTGTTTCTTTTGTCCTGTCTTTTTCAGCCTGTTGCTCTGCTAAGCCCTTTCTCCCTCTCCTTGCTTCTACACTTGAATCCTCCTAGCATCCTATGTTGACTCAGCTCCTATTCTTCAAGTATTCCTCAGCTCAGTCTCTGTCTTCTTCCTTAGCCATTCCCAGTCTTTCCTCTCAGCTACTCCTACCGTTAACAGTTTCCCTATGCCAGATATAAGTGCTTCTCTACTTACCCTTCTCCTTTTACTTTCACTCTTCTGTGAGTTGTCTTTACCAGTCTCCTTGACAAAAAGTCCTCTTCTCCCTGCACAAGTGCTCCTTCTGTTCATAGTCTACTTTTTCAAAGTTCTCGGGTATAGCCTGCTGAAGCTAACTGGTCACTTTCCTTCTCCCCTCTCACCTACTCCAAACTCATAGGATGGATACATCCTATGATTCCCATATGCAAAACCCATTCCTACTGCATCAGCCTCAACTAGCACCTGCTCTCCAGTTCCACTCTTCCTTTCCTATGCCCCAGTTTCTCCTTCCCCTAGGCCCTTTGCCTTTCTCACAGTCTACTCCTTCTTCGACGCCTCTCTGTGTTTCAGGCCATTCCACCGCATTGGCTGCGTGTCAACAGTAGGAAGGCAAAAAGACTGGGACATGTTCAGTACCTACTATCACCAAATGGTCCCCAAAAGTCAGATATTTTAAAGAGCAGTTTACCTTAAGCAGGCTTGCAGTACTTAGATGAAACATCCTCAGGATGAACTAAGTATTTGGAAATTTTCATTGTCGTATTTTGCCAAGGTTTCCAGTGAACATGCGTGAACAGAGTTCTTTCTGATGTACATAACCTTTTGATGAAGTCAAAAGAGACAGTAGTTAGGGAACTTCTCTGGGAAAGGGTTGCTATTATCTTTTACATACAATAAAAAAGTATGTCTCCTTTACTTTTCCACTTGAAAAAATGTAACTACACATTTTTAAACAATGTAATTCTGTTAACAGTTGTTATGCCATTGCCCATTGCTATTAAGCTCCACGAAAAGACTCATTGTACTATGAATGACATCTGAGATATTAAGTAAATCTATTACATTTACTGTACTTACATCAGATATACCCACATAAACTACTAAGACTGGATTGCAACTCATACTGAAACCTATCCATTGGAAGGGAAAGAGTTAAATAGAATCATAGAATTATATGGGGTTGGAAGGGACCTCTAGAGATCATCTAGTCCAACCCCCCCACCAGAGCGGGTCTACCTAGAGCACGTTGCACAGGAACTTGTCCAGGCGGGTTTTGAATGTCCCCAGAGAAGGAGACTCCACCACCTCTCTGGGCAGCCTCTTCCAGTGCTCTACCACTCTCACAATAAAGAAGTTCCTCTTCATGTTTAGGTGGAACTTCTTATACTCAAGTTTGTGCCCATAAATCATAATCTGTAGATTATCTTCAAAAGACACACCAAAAAGACCAAGTTATACAGGGCTGTGGGTGGATGAAGAGATCAAAAGTTAATATGGCAGTATTTACCAACATATGTTGATGCCAAAATGAAGGGATTATCCAAACAGAAGAGAAGGGCTTATTGTAGCCAAAGGGAATGGTATGAATATGAACACAGTTTAGCATGAATCACTGTATTGAAGATGCTCCTTATTAATAATTCAACAAAATTCAGCAACAGTAGCATGAAGCTAATTAGCTTAGGCTGCAGTTATTATCAAGCTATTAGCTGAGATAACAAACAAATTATCATTTAACGAGTCTATCAGGAGATATAGAATTATTAATAGGGAGCATCCAGAAGTTACCTTTTAATTAATCTTACAGAGAAGATAAATTATCAATATTATCTGCATTTATTTTTAGACAAAAAATGTCAAGATACATAAAAATTTGATGTGAGCTTCTAACTGCTGGCCAATTGTGTGCATAGTCTTAATGCACCTTTGGGATAACAAAGAGTACAACAAGGACTGCCCCAGTAACGTGGGTCTGACTCCCAGAAGGCCCTCCATGTAATTTGTATTTTGGCATCAACAACAAATTAGGAGTAAAAGTGACAAGATTCATGGGAGAGGTTTTCAAAAGCGTTTTACTTTCTTGATTTTAGGTGGGACTTGTACACTTACCTACCCCTTGTTCCTTCAAAAATCTTTCTGTTATCCTCTATCAGTTAGGTCCTACAATTAGGCATCAAAGTATTATTATTATTTTTATCCGTAACCTAAAAAATACAATCATTAAGCATATTCCCCCCTTAATTATCCTAAATTTACAATTTTTAAGATCACTAGATAGATCCCCATCACTTTATGGCAGAAAAACAGTAATTGGTCTCAGAGTGGATGGTCCTGCATCCTCCTACACTGCAAAAAAGTTATGAGTAAGAAGGTGAAGTAACTATTTCCAATTCTACTAGGAACTTACTTTCTTGTAAGGCAATGAAGGGTGGAGGAAACTTTCCTTTCTCCAGAAAGCCAACACAAAATTCTGGCCCATCATTAGACACAGTATGGGGAAAGGGAGTTTATTTGTCCTTTGCTTGCTGCATGCAGGCTGGGTAGAAACTTGTTATTTGTTACTGCTATAAACTGCAATATATTTGTTTTTAAAATAATAGGAGCTCTGCTATTATAGGTTGTATTTACAATCATCTTATTTACTATTGTTGCAGAGAGTCCTAGCATTGGCTCTCTACTGTATCTGTACTGTACAGTGCTTGAAGCATTCAGCCATGCTAAACCACAGTCTTTCACATTAGGTGCTGATCACAGAAATAGCCAGTGGAGTGTTAATTATTTAGTAGTGGACTGGAACTCTTCATTCCTTCCGGATTTCAATAACGGGATAGTAAGAAGAGACCTTGTTCTTTAGACTGGAGGTGGCCTGAACTCTTTTGCAAATGACAGTATTTAAACTGACAATGTCAGATTGACATTTGCAGTACTTCTTCAGATGAAAGATCTAGAAGTAATGAAGATGGGTTCATTCTCCAAAGTGGATTGAAGCAACTTAACATTTTATCTTTCAGGAGGGGATCAAAACCGTGCTCTGTTATTCTTATTTTAATAATGAGAATGGCTCTACTATGGCTCCTGACTCTGTAAGTGACTGGGAAAACTGGGGGTGAAACACTACCCATGTCACAGCTAATAATAAAGCTGCCATTGATGTTAATGAAGTGAGGATTTTGTTCACTTTTTTTAAACAGCTTTTTAAAATAAAATTGAAAACTTCAAAATTGGAAGATGGTGTTAAAAATACAACTTTTGTACTTCAGGCTTTCCAGAAATCTTTAGTAAACAGAAAAACAAGGGCCTATCTCTAAAAATATTATCTGCACACAATTATAATTTCACACATGCTTTACAATTAAACAGTTATGAAATCCTGACCTACTTTAATTTCTGAAAGGTATTCTACCATGTTGCACAATATTATTTCCATAACTTCCTGTCTGAACCACCAAACACACCTTTCTTCTTTGCTTTTTTTCTGAATAATAATTTCAAAATGATTATTCCACTTTCTCTCATATTTTCTCACTTTTAGTCTATATCCTCCTTTCCCTTTATCATTCTTCTGCATTATAACCAAAGTTAACATCACTACTTACACAAAAGCGCGTTCAAAAATAGAGGTAGTATATAAGGAAAACACAGGGAAAGACAGGTAAACACGTAGTTTTTACTGAATTACTGAAGTACTATCTTGAGCTGAATAAATACGCTGAAATATAATCTATGTTGTACAATTAAAATCTGGCTATGAAAACACTGATTCCTAGTTTGTTACACCAATTTCATTATGCAAATGTCATTCTTTGGTCTCAAGTAATAAACATCTAACAAGTTGCTGCATCACTTGCTGTGTTTTACCTACTTATATTAACAACACAAAAAAGTCCTAACACAAAATATAACCCCCTTGAACAAAAAAATTCTCCAAGCCAACTAATTAACAAGAACAGAAAAATATCCCCCCAAGCACCTCCAAAAACTCTTCCACACACTCAGCCAAAGAAACTCTTCTGAATCATATCACCTCCCTCTGAAATTAGATTTCCTCAATTCCTAGTATATTAATAAAACATTAAATCTTTTCTCCCCCCTCGAAATTCTGCAACCAAAAGTAATTTATCAGCTTCCCCAAAGTAATATTATTTTCCCCTTACTGCTATTTTACCACGGTGCCCCAGATTCAGAGAACTAGAATTATCAAAAGAATAACTTACTAGTATTTAAATATCTTATGTAAAATGTAAGACATGAAGGATAGTTTATATGACAATGAAAAGGATATTAAAAAATAGCAATATACTGCCTGTGATTTTAATCTTATATTTTCTCCAAAATAATTAGTTCCAGTTACAATTTGTTCCTCAATTGTCTCTTCATTTGCAGACTTTGATAACACCATGTTAAAGGAAAGGCAAGCTCACGTGTGCTAATGTGAGTTGTATTTCAAAATATTTACATCAATCTTTAGGCTAAAATGCCTAAAGAGATATAAGGAGACCATGGCAAGCTTTCAAAATGCTGCTGTAGTTTACAACACCTTTGGGAAATCTTGTCTGCTACAGAGTATGGGAAGTTCATGGAGAGCCTACCAGTCCCCTAACAACTTTTGAGGGTGTTTAGACAGCCACAGAAATCAATGGTTCAGCAACAATAACTGGGATTTAATATCACTTGTACAATCACACAAATAATATGCATAATTAAAAAGGGTACTTTGCTTTTTGATTCTTCAATGTGCCTTTCATGGCTTGATGACATCCATTCTCAAAAAGGAGTCTACAGTTTAGTAACAGGTGGAGAACAGATTAAAAAAGCCCTGAGAAAGACTTGGGGGTGTTGGTGGATAAGAAGCTCAACATGAGCCGGCAATGTGTGCTCACAGCCCAGAAAGCCAACCACATCCTAGGCTGCATCAAAAGAAGCGTGGCCAACAGGTTGAGGGAGGTGATTCTGCCCCTCTACTCTGCTCTAATCTGACCCCACCTGGAATACTGGGTCCAACTCTGGAGTCTGCAGCACAAGAAGGACATGGACCTGTTGGAGTGGGTCCAGAGGAGTGCCATGAAGATCACAGAATCATAGAATCACATAATTGTCCAGGTTGGAACCTGGACCTTTAAGATCATCTAGTCCAACCATCAACCTAACTGTTAAAAAACCCCATCACTAAACCATGTCACTAACACTATGTCAACTTGTCTTTTAAGTAACTCCAGGGATGGTGGCTCAACTACTTCCCTGGGCAGCCCATTCCAATGTTTAGTAACCCTTTCAGTAGAAACATTTTTCCAATCTGAACCTCCCCTGGCGGAACTTGAGGCCGTTTCCTCTTGTCCTATTGCCTGTGACTTGGGAGAAGAGACCGACCACCCCCTGGCTACACCCTCCTTTCAGGGAGTTGCAGAGAGCAATAAGGCCTCCCCTCAGCCTCATTTTCTCAAGGCAGAACAACCCCAGCTCCCTCAGCCTCTCCTCATAAGACTTACTCTCCAGACCCCTCACCAGCTTTGTTGCCC
>JAHREE010000179.1:1206242-1255080 GCA_033628505.1 Tringa tobata
AACTTGCAAAAAAACATATTCTCATGCCAAAAAAACCCCTTAACAATTATCCGACCTCACTACTAAAAATAGAACAATATTCTGAAGAAATATGATAAGATGGCTGAACTATGAAACTATGACTGAAAAGAGCACTTTTTTTTTTCTTCCACCCTTTTGTTCTGATGCTCTCTTGTCTAGCTGGGGAATCAGATTGATTTGTTGATACAGCAGAATGCTGCTGTAGATGGAAAAGAAAAAAAAAAAAGTGTGGAAGATTCTGGTTATTCTCACTGGTCCTCAGTGAGGGAATGGGTGCAGTCAGCTGGAGAGTGGATGCTAATGTCACCATCATTTCTGGTAGTTGTGAGGTTAAAATTCTCAGTCTGTTTGCATCCTGGACTATGGAAGGTGGCAATGCTGCTGTCACTGAGGCTGGCTGCACTAATCCTCTTTTAAGGATCTCTTAAGGTGGGTCTCATCCCTTTCTCCTCTTACAAAAAGGGCTGCACAACAGAAGAAGAAATCTCAGTTTCCGCAGCTAATTAAGCTGTAGTACTTTAAGAGCAGAGTACTGTTTAGGGTAGAGGAAAAAGTTTAGAGTTTGTTAAAAAGAATCTATCTGAAGGCAAAACTGTCAGGTACCGCACACAGCAGTCAAAGAGGCAGATGATACCTAGACAGCTAAACCAGTGCAGAAAAACTCATTTACCTAAATAATGCCTTCAAAGCTTTGGATGAGTACCTGACTGTAAATCAGGCTGCAGACCTTTAAACTAAAAGGCAGGTATGTAGAACTACAGATTAACAGAACCTGGGGTGTTGGTTTACCTTGCTCTCATTTCTTTCCAATTGGGTCCCTGTTTTTATCCTTAGTGTGTCTTCTCTCTCTCAGAAAAGTCATGCTTGAGCTTGATGTGAGTATCTGCCCCAGTGTCATACAGACTTTCCAGGAACTTTAGCTCGTGTTTTAGCCTTGCTGGAATAAATTTTTAAAAAGAAATCTCAGTTTCCTATCAGCATTCTTCTTCCTTCTCCCCCTAAGAAATCTCAGTTTCTTATCAGCATGGTTTTTTCCTCCTCCCCCCAGTGGAATAGAGTAATAATCCTGTTTGGGGTTCTGAAGTGCTACTGTAGCATAGATTAAACCTTCACTTAAGAAAGATACGGAAGCTTTGTAATAGCAAAGGAGCAATATGATCAGGAAGAAAGTAAATCTGAATTCTGCACTAAACTTTGAACCCGTGTCCAAACTTTATTTAAACTGAGAGATACTTACATGTAATTACAGCTGTGCCTGTTACTTTGATGCCTGCAAGGTCACATCTTTGCTTCTAACTTTTCAAGTGTTAGTTTGAGACTGACTTGTCTCTGTTTCCTGAAATAGATTGTTTTCCCAGATGGTAACATTGTTTGAAAAATGTGAAATCCTGGAGAAGTGGGAAGTGTATGCAAGTTGAACACGGCTTAAGTGATATACCTGTTCATGTAGTTTAAACTCTGAGATGGGGGGAGTCCTGGCAGCAGTTCAGGCCCTCTAATTCTAGGGATTGCTGTTTCTGATTAATGCAGCAAACACAAATCTGGTTTCAACTCTTCCCCCAATAGCTGTTTTATTGCAACTTACAGTAGTACAAGAACCAAATAGGAAAGTATTGCTGAACCTCTGTCTTGTGAAAAAGCTAATTAAAATACCCAGGTATTCGGGGAGTGTTTTAGTTAAGCTCTCAAAAGAAGTGGCAAGTCATGGACAATATTTTGCCTTAAGGAACCTCAGATTATTTGACTATACTTTGCATTCAGCATGCTCTCTCTCTCAGCCAGATGAAACCTGTTTATAAACTGCTACTTTCAAACTACTTGTTGCTTCTGCTCTGNTGGGCATGGGTGAATGAACGGTTTCCTTCAGTAATCATAAGATACTGTGTTGGAATAGAACACTGGCACAGTTTGTTCCTCTTAATCTTTCTGTCCCCCAACAGAAGATATCTAATCTTTTCCTCTGAAGTTCCTGTGGCATATCTGCAAATTTGGTGTGCATACAATTTGAGCCACTTGGTGACAATTAAATGCATAGAACTCAGATTGCTTCTCTTGCCCAAATCCTTCCATTATAGAGCTTGTTCCCACATTATGCAAGCTGTTGAAGTTAGAGTAGTATGATCTTGAACTTTGATGGTAGCATTCTGATAAACTATGCTGTCTTAGGGAACTTCAAACTAAGTCTAAAGTCTACAAGAGAGGCTTAGTTTAAAAACTCAATGGCACTTCACTTTTCACATAATGAAGGGGAAAGGAGTATTTAGTGAGTAGTTGCCTCTTGTTATGTTGCAGCAGAAGCTTATATGCCTTTTAGTAAGGTTATATTTGAATACTTAAGTCCACTCAGTTCATAGTTATACCTTCTCCGTATAATCTATGGATAACATTAAAAAAGCAACCACCACCAAACAGTAATTTAATGCTCAGTGCTAAATGAGCCTGAATCACTTTTACTATTCATGTGATTTGTCATGTTGCTGAATATGAGCTCTGTGCTCAGTTAAACTATTTTTTAGTAGTACAGATGATGATGCTCCAGTGTTGACCTGTAATTCTGTAAAATTGATGAAGACTATCTTTCTCTTGAGTATGGTGGTATGAAAATTGTCTGCCAGGTTCATCCTGATTTAAAAAAAAATAAAATAAACGTAACTTCTGACTTCTACAGTGCTTCTAAGAACTAGTGGATAGGCAATAGCCTTTTTCCTGGGAAGAGGACACTTGCTTCAAATTCTTCTTCTCAAAACAGCCTGGCATTAAACTGTACTGCTGAGTAGTTTTGACAGATAATTAATGGTAAAGTCTCCAAGGCCTAGAGGTATAAATACTTTTCTGCATATTTAACAGTGAAGTTCTGGGTGAGTAGGTATTTAGGCTGTGTGTATGAACTGATATCTGAGTCTCCTCTGTTCGTGTAACAAGACTTGAGTCTTCTGAATTTGCTGGGGAGAGGAGATGAAGGAAATGGAAACTCGGCAAATCTGCTGTTCTGTGTTATGTTCCTTGTCAAATCACATGTTAAGAATGCTGGATAATAAATAAGCTTCCTAGATCTTGAAACGCTGGCTCAAGTATGAGGGGAGAAGAGAAAAGGGGCTATAATGTTTGGAAGCTGGTCTTCAATTATGTGTGGCAGATCCGTAGTCTGCCACAAAGTACTGTGGTGGCAGGTCACTTCAATATTGCAGATTTTTCTAAGCTTTGAACAAAACAAGCACTTGCTTTAATTCTTAGATGAACTCCTCTGGGTTCGACTTGCACCAGTTTGTTTGAATAATAATAGAAGGTGGTAGGCAGTGAAGTTTTTGAGGTTGTCAGATAGTCTTGGCCTTGCTACTATGAGAGATAAGTCAAGTAACATGAGGGAGTAGCTCTGAATGTATCTGAAGCCCATGCAAAGTTTGTCCTTATACAGAAATGATGGCTTAGGCTGCAGACCTGGCAAGTGAGAGAGAAGGGACTGCACCACAAGAGTGCGAAGAAAGATGGGGGGAAAACAACCTGCTTACTGATGCAATGTCTAGCATGGCACAGGTCCAGATAGTTAGCAGTCTGGTTGATCCTATCCTGTTCTTTCCCTAGCAAACCCATGGTTTACTCGGAACTGGAACTTAAATTGCTACACTGAATTAGTTTTAAGATGGACAACTAGCCAAAGTATTTTGATTTGATTCAAGTTCAGATCCTGTTTCTTTGGTCAAAGAATAGTTACTAGAACTGCCTCTGGTTCAGGTTTGACTTGACTTTCTGGGCAGGACTGTTTCCAGACAGAAGTACTCTAGAATAAGAAGTTTCTATAAGTAGTAGGAGATTAGTAATACTGTACTGTCTCAAACTCTGGTTAGTTATTTTGCAAAACTTTCTGATTGGAAAATATGTGAACTGTCTACATATAAAGAGCTGGTTCTGGGTATGCTGTGAAGATTGTCTAGGAAATGAAACCATGGTAAGGCTTCCATTTTGCACTTGATGCATCTAAATTTCTTAGCTTTATGTCACTGCCACTTGTTTCTGATAAGCCTGAAATGCAAGCAGCTACCTTGCTACAGCTGTTCTTTGAGCGCTATGGTAGTTAACGTATCGGTGATGACAATATGCAGTGACTAGCTGTGTATTGAACTGTAGCTTCAGTGGTCTGAGTCATTCTGAGTTTAGTAGTCTTAGTTTTCCTCCAGGTGAAGAAAATTAGGCTTGGCCATAGTAACACTTTGACTTGTTACAGTATTGTGATCAGGTGTGTGAGTTCGGTTATTTCATGCTACAACTGTTTCCTGAGGCAGCTGCAGACAGATGCTTTAGGGTACTGCAGGAATATCTTTTTTCCTATCTATCTACTCTTTTCTGAACTTATTCTGGTCTGGTTCCTTCCAGTGCACGTTCCAAGAGCCTTTGGTCCTTACTTAGCCAATAACATAGGGAAAGATAGGCATAAAGAAATATATTTAGTAGTATTTAACTTGTATCCCTTTTCTGGATATGTAGAACAGAGGAGCTTAATGTACTGTGAGGGTAAACTGCAAACTAACCACTTAAAGAACACTCCCTACCCATTTCCCGACACTGACTGTATATAGCTTTTTAACATAGATTTTACTGTTTAACAGAAGTTTTCTGTGACTTCTGGAGAAGCTAATATTCTTCTCTGTTCTAGATATAAGCGAGTCTTTTCAGTTGGAACCCACGCCATCACCACATACAATCCCAACACGCTAGAAGTTACAAATCAGGTAACTGTCATTTTTGAACAGGGCTATTTTGAGTTGATTTCTGACTTAATGTTCATCATCAGAGTGAATAGTGGCATGGTCTTCAGAAGCTATCTAGTCTGACAAGATCTCAGCAAAACCAGAAGGTATGGCAGCTGCTACAAAAGCACACAAAGCTGGTGTTGCCTTCACTAACTCTACAAATTCCCAGTAGATTTTGTTCTTTTAGGCAATTTGTCTTTATTGGCCAATAAGTAGTAATTTGCTTTTGGGTGTGCTACTCTGAACTGGGATAAGTTTGATCACTGTAAGGCTATATCCCAGAAGGGAGACAGGACACGTATATCAGATAGGAAGCTGAAGCTGTCACGTAGCATTGTGTCATTACAACTTGCTTAGTTATTGTAGGTACTAAGAGTTTTTGAGGAGAGGAGATGTAGCTTTAAAATTACTAACAGAATAACCTAATTACTTTCAATTATCTAGTGGCCTTATGGAGATATCTGTAGTATTTCTCCTGTTGGAAAAGGACAAGGAACAGAATTTAGTCTCACTTTTCGCAAAGGGAGTGGAAAAAAGTCTGAAACACTTAAGTTTTCCACAGAGCACAGAACAGAACTCCTTACAGAGGCACTGGTAAGATTATTTTCTTTAACTTTATTTATTTTTCCTTTAAGCAAGCAGTAAGTACTTGGTTATCATTACCTTTTGTGGTAGCTACTATGCTTTCTTTCCTTATGTGAAAAGCACGAAAGCAATTTGTCTTTTGAGCTGTTATATTAATGTACTTGATCTAGTATCAGTTGCAGCAATTAGTGCACAATTCTTAAATAGGAAGTAAAGCTAAAAATACTGAATACATTAAACTGCAGTGGACTGGTGAGTCTTCAAGGAGGCTTAGCTCAAGTCCCTTAGGATTTCTGAATAGATTGGCTATCGTATTTGCATTCATTCACGGTTAACTTTTTTAAAAACAGAGATTCAGGACAGACTTCTCAGAAGGAAAAATCACAGGACGGGTAAGTGTCTGGCTTGTCTGGATCATGTACAGTTTAATGACACAATGTAGAGATTTAAACTTCTACTGTGTACTGTTATGCTTGTACTATATGCGCTACCTAAAATAGCTTTAGTAAATTTGGATCTGAAGTCTTGCTTTGAGAGGAGAAAATTAGGAGTTTGTTCAAAAGCAATGGGAACCTTTTCAACAGGAGAATATTTGAGTTCTTTTCACTTGGCCTGAGCCTTGTGATGCTATGCTCAGACTGCTGAAATAAAGGGTTCTGCCACATGGAGTGCTTATTTGGAGAGAACTAAGAAGAAAACGTAAGCTTTGATTCATTATTCAATGTTTACTACTCTTACCTTGTTAACACTGTTTTCTGCATAACTTCCTGAATACTTGATGTGGCAATATTGTTTTCTGGGAAGATTTCTGTGGGTCAGTATAGAGACAAGATTGCCATTTAATGAATCTTGGTAATACAGTAATGAGTAAGGCAATATACAGAGCTGGGCTTTGTATTTGGTTTTATGTCTTCTGGTCACAGAAGATAGCACTTAAAGTAACTTTAAGCATTGCATAGAATAAATCTTCAGTGATGAGCATAGTAACACTGCTGGAATATGAGAGTCCCTTTTTGTCTTACTGTAGTTTAGAACAGATCTCTAACTCTTGCTGATTTCACTAAGTCTATTTGTAATGGAATATGACTGCACGAGATGGAAAAAAAATTGCACTAGAGTGATAAGTTTACCTTAATTTAGTCTTGACTAGCTGAATAAAAACATCTGATGCAATAGCTATTTCTGTGTATAACCTCAGTGCTCATAGTCTGTGTGTAGGCCACCTTCTGCAGCAAGAGAAACTTATTCCCTTTTTGGGTGGCTGTTTTGGGTTTGCTCTCTCTTCAAAAAGCTTAGTTTAAGCTGTGCATTCCTTGTCAGTAGACAGCTACTTTCATTTGATTCATGGTGCTCTTAACATAGATAAGAGCATTAAGGGATATGATACAATTTTTTTGAACTTTACACCCATGCTGCTTACTACTAGGAAAAGAACAATTGCTGTGCAGGGAAGGAGTGTGTGTGTATATGTCTAAAAGTAGCTCTCTCTGCAGAGGTATAACTGCTATAAACATCACTGGAGTGATACGAGAAAACCTGTGATTCTGGAGGTGACTCCTGGAGGTATTGACCAAATTGATCCTGCAACAAATAAAGTCCTGTGCTCCTATGACTACAGAAACATTGAAGGCTTTGTTGATATTACTGGCTATCAGGGAGGCTTCTGTATCCTCTATGGAGGATTTAGTAGATTGGTGAGTACTAAAACAAAACATATTGGTATGGTGCTTAGGATGTTCATATTAATATTTAATAATGAAGCTTCAACATAATTTGAGCATACAAGTATGTGCATCTTTAGGACCCAGCTGCTGAGCCTCAAAGCTTGGGGACAGGTTTTAAAACCTCTTTTCCACAGGAAATTAATTAAAACGTTTGAGAGCAATGTGTGGAAGTTTTTTGCCTATTGCTGTTTAAAAACTACAGAGTGTAAAATATCCAGTTATTTATATTTGGATAGTGAACATGAATGCAATGTGGGCATGGAACTTCTTGACATTTCTCAAAGTTACAAAAGTGATAGGCAGTATTGCTAATCTACCTACCTGATGGAGGATTTCTATTCAGAAATAGATTGATCAGTGGTGATGCTTCCTTTTTAGTCCTGTGATCTGATCTGCAGCAGCCTTGCTTGGGAAATACTGCAGTATAACGTTGGTGTCAGAATCTTAAAAGGGTTTCTGTGTGCTATACTGGAAGCAGCTGAAATAGATCTTTAGGAATTAATTCATGGTTAATAATGTAAATATAGTTACCTCAGTCACTACCAACAAAACAGGACTCTGCTCTCTAGATGAGGGTTTCCATATCTCTTGTACTGCAGCATGTTTTTCTCTGGCATAAAACCCGCAATATATGATTGATCCTCTATAGCTGCCCTAACCTTGCCTAGCAAAGCTGGATGGCAGCCTTTACAGATAGCAGATGGGGCTACCACTGGTTCTCCGGCTCCTCACTGCTGCCAGACTTCCAGGATCTGTTGTCAAGGGTGGACAGGCAGGTCGTGCAGACCTTTATTTTAGTGGCACGCTAATGTGTAGTAGGGTATCCTTTAGGAATAGCTGCTATAGATTTTTTTTTTTCTTCTTGAAAGGGAGATGTAAGCTTAATAGTGGATCTCTTGTGTAATAAATACCTCTTCTGTTTACACTCTGCACTTAGGAAAGGCCAGCCTAGTTGCTGGAAAGATTCTCTACTGTTGGGTGGAGGATTATTTATTGACCTGTGATTTCTTGAGCTATGTCCTGTTCTTCACCTGTTGTGTTTTTTTTTTCTTTTCAAAACTTGCAGCACCTGTTTGCATCTGAGCAGAGGGAGGAAATTATCAAAAGTGCAATAGAACATGCTGGCAATTTCATAGGTATCTCTCTGCGGATAAGGAAAGAATCCCTAGAATTTGAGCAATACTTGAATCTTCGCTTTGGAAAATACAGCAATGATGAATCTGTAACATCTTTGGCAGAGTTTGTTGTTCAAAAAATAACACCTAGACACTTGGTAAGGGTATCAACCTCTGAACTTACGTAGTTCATTTGAAGTGCTAAGAATTCTTTTCCCTAATGTGCTTTTTTGTTTGCGGTTGTTCTGTTTGTTTGGTTTTTTTCAAGGAACCTGTGAAAAGAGTACTTGCTCTTACAGAAGCTTGCTTAGTTGAGCGGGATCCAGCTACTTATAACATTGCGACTTTGAAACCTTTAGGAGAGGTAAGAGGCAATCTTTCTCAGTACCACTTCTTCAAATAGAAGCTTTAAAAGGTAATAGTAGGAATCTGATAGTATACATAAGATGGCCTCAATTTCTAGAGTAGATAAATAACACTCCTTCATGAATGTGATCCTTATCTCTTATTTTTAGGTATTTGCAATAGTATGTGACTGTGAAAACCCCCAGCTTTTTACCATTGAATTTATCAAAGGACAAATTCGGAAGTACTCTTCAACAGAAAGGTAACTGGAGCTCCTGTGGGTTACAAATTCAAATGGAAGTTGCCACTGTAGTGCTTCTAGTCTCTCAGTTTCCATAAACTCTGATCCTTGACAGCATTAACTTGAAGCCTTGCTTTTCTAGTGGTCTACCACTTACAAATCAAGTTTTGTTATGGGATCTAAATCTCTCCCCTTTTACCTTCATACCAAGTTTAAGCAAATCTGTCCAGAAGTTTTCTGATGAACATGTAAGGGTGTTGGACAGTTAGATGCAGCCTGTTTCTCATAAGGAATGTTTCTCTGTTTATGTTGTACTTGGTTAAGCAGTATATCTGAGAGAAGGAAAGAAAGCACAGTTTAAATGATGGAAACATGAAGGCTGTAAACCCTTTGAGCTGTCTGCTTGAGATGGTTTTAGTTGATTCTATTTAAAACAACCAACCGAATAGTCCCTGAGTGCACTTGCAGTTGTAATGCAGTCTAATCCTGCTAAGTGAGGCTTTGCATAAAGCACAGGGGTGAATTGGCTCGCAACATGTGTAACTCATTAACAGATAATCTAGAGTTGATCCCTTCAGTGAAAGGCTGCAGCTGGTTATGCTGGGTGTAAGACAGCACTGTTCTTACAGTGAATAAAGAAACACTTGAAAGTTAGTGACCTCCTCCAGAGGTGTAGCTGTTAACACCAGTGCCACTAAGAGATTCCAAGTATTGTTGCCTTTCGTTCTGTGCTTGGTTGGGTTTTTTTCCCTTTTTTTTTCTTATAACTTGGTTCTTTGTCTTTCATCACTTTTCTGATCTAAATTGTATTTGTATGTCTTTCTTCCAACCCAGAGATTCTCTCCTGGCTAGCTTGTTGGATGGAGTGAGAGCTTCTGGTAATAGAGATGTCTGTGTGAAAATGACCTCTACACACAAAGGTCAGCGTTGGGGATTACTCAGTATGCCTGTAGATGAAGAAGTAGAGAGCCTTCATCTGAGGTTTTTGGCTGCTCCTCCAAGTAAGCTAATGTTTATTACGTGGTTTTGTAGTGCTTTATTTAGTCAGGTACTGTGCAATTAATTTTTGTCATGTCTTCTTCCAGATGGTAACTTTGCAGATGCTGTGTTCAGGTTCAATGCTAACATTTCCTACAGTGGGGTACTACATGCAGTTACACAAGATGTAAGAATAAATCCTCTGCCCATCCTCTTAAGATGTTGTTAATACATAAAGATGTTAATAACTGTTATTTCTTAACCAGGGTCTATTCTCAGAAAACAAGGAGAAACTCATAAATAATGCCATAACAGCATTACTCTCGCAAGAGGGAGATGTTGCAGCATCTAATGCAGAGCTTGAGAGCCAATTCCAAGCAGTAAGAAGACTAGTGGCTTCAAAAGCAGGCTTCCTTGCCTTTACTCAGCTTCCAAAGTAAGTGAGAAGTCTCTTCAAGCTTGGAAGTAGTATGTGAAAACAGTTTTTCAGCTTTTGATGATGTTTTATTTTTAAAACTGACAGTTGGATCTAAGTCTCACTTGTGAAAAAGACTGGAAGACTCTGGACATGATTACTTCCAGTAGTATGAGGTTGTCACCGGGCTTTAATGTGAATTCAGCATCCCAAATGTCCATTAGTATGTAAAGCTGGTTGTTCCTTTGCTAAATACTCTCTGCCTTGAGTCAAACATAGTTTAATGTTTTTCCTAGTGGAAAAACTTCTAAAGTGCACCTTTGTCCGTCCTTGAAGTAGGCAGTTCTTCGCTCTTTAATTATGTTGATGCCACTACTATCTTCAGTTCCACACAAAATAAAACTTGACTTTAAGAAGTTGAGTTGTACTCCTACAGTAAGTACAGCCCAGTCAGAGTTTGCGTCTTAATTGGATAAGATAAGGAATCAGAAAAACTGCCTGATGTTCTTCTGAAAATGAAAAATTTTTCGGAATATTTCTGACTCTGGACTATGGGGCAACTGAATCATGCAAAGAGTAATCTGAGACCTTTATAAAGTTCTGTTTCTCTGTGGATAGTGTCCTGTACTATCACTGTTCTGTAACTACAGAAATATGTCTTTGTTTTAGTGAATGTGCTCTCGGCATGTTGTTACAAGTGAAGTCAATATTAATATTGTCCTACCAAGGAATCTCAAATTTATGTAAACGTCAAGGTACTGGCTTGCTGAATGCAATGGGAGCAAGCCACTTCTGGTCCCCAGTTGGACTTTTATCTTAAAACTAGGATTTCTGTTTCTTCTCTAATCCTGGTGGTTTTGCTTTCCCTTCAAAAGATTTCGAGAACGATTAGGAGTGAAAGTTGTGAAAGCCCTCAAAAGGAACAATGATGGAGTAACCCATGCCTCTATTGACATGCTTTGCGCTCTCATGTGTGTAAGTATTAAATTGCAGATTCTTTCACTTTGGAATGTGTGAACTTCAGTCCACTGAATGATGTAGACATAGGGACTGCCCTTCAACTTGTCGTGTGCTCAAACATGAAACAAGTTGTGGTACAGTGACTTCCTGCTGAACCTGATGTGCTTTTTACAGGTTCACAGTGTGGCTTTTGGACTATAGCTTTTAAGAACTGAGGGTGGAAATGGGACTGCATCATGAATCCTTTTTTCTTTCGTTTTTTGCCTTTTATAGCCCATGCACGATGACTATGACTTGAGGCAGGAGCAGTTGAACAAAGCTTCCCTTCTTTCTTCAAAGAAGTTCCTAGAAAATTTACTAGAGAAATTCAATTCCCATGTGGTAAGTCAAATTTTGAAAACAAATAACTTTAAGTGCCTTAATTGCTATGAAAACACTTCTGTCATGCTTGGATATGTCTTTGAATGTATTTGTACCTGCAATTGAAGTGCAGAAAATACAGCTGTCTGGCACTGAAGCTTGTTCCAAATAGGTTTGGATCTTGACAGGTTAGAATGTAGCTGCCTGTAGTGCAGAACTTCAGTCATGCAACCAATATTTGCATGTTTAATATGGAAACTGGGTGTTCCTTTTAACTAAAAGGAAACTCAGAGGATTAAAACTAGAAAAAGTAATTTGCAGCACACCAGTACGTGAGGTCATGAGTCTCCAATATGCTCTAGGAGCCAATACTTCACCAGAGTATTGCCATACTCAGAGTAATGGTATATATTAAACTTGTAATTTTTGTTTGCGGGCTATTTCATGGTATGACAGGGAAGGGTGCCTCCAGCATCATGAGTACTGATTAAAACTTGCATGAATACTCTAGGGCAGGGGGCAAACGCTGCATCTGTGTTACATACCTATCTTCCTAATTTCAGGACCATGGGACAGGTGCCCTAGTAATTAGTTCACTTCTGGACTTCTTGACATTTGCCCTATGTGCTCCATATAGTGAGACTACTGAGGGGCAGCAGTTTGACATGTTGTTGGAAATGGTGGCATCTAATGGAAGAACACTATTTAAGCTCTTTCAGGTAAGATTTTGTAATTTTTTCATTATTATTAGAGGTAGTCAGTGAACACGAACACTTTCTTCTTCTCCTGAGAGAGAAATTTCTCTGCTGTTTGGCTGGTTAATGCACCTAAACCTTTTTTACCTCGGTGAGTTTTTCAGTGCCTTACTGCCTTCCCTTCAGATAACAGACTGAGGTGCCAAATCATTGTAGAATAGACTAAGACTCGTTTCTAGAAACACTAGTTAAATATTAAGCTAGATAAAGCAAATGCATAGATATTCCTGTCTTTGGAGAATCTGAAACCTTTTTGTTTCTCTTTCAGTAAATGAGAGTTAAGAGTTACAAAACAGGAGTAGCAACCTCTTCAGTAGCAAACCTGTAAGAATTTTAGGATTTTTAGCTAAAATGGCAATGCTTTCTCTCTGTAAAAAAAAAAAAAAAAGCATGATCTTCTGCTTATTGGTCGGTATCAGTTTGTGTCAGTCCCCAGCATTATTCCAGCTTCTCTGGTATATACTGTTCTTCAGTGCCAAAAAGTCCATCTGAGAGTAGCACGAGAGATTCTTGCTTAAAAGTGTAAGTTAGGAACTCCTTCCTGGGGCTAGCTTTCACAAAACTGAGAGAATCACTTTTGCCTAGAACTGGAGGTGGAACATACATGTAAATGAGTTAAGGAACCTGAAGTACAGGTGATCCAGTCTTCAAATTTTGCACTTGGATAATTATTTTTTTCAACATTCTGTTTTAGCACCCTTCCATGGCAATTGTGAAAGGAGCAGGTTTGGTAATGAAGGCAATAATAGAGGTGAGATCTTATCAGTGTTACCTGGGATAGCATACTAAATGTGTATTGTATATTTTGGAAGTGCAATTGCTTACCCATAGAAGTTTGTTATACAGAAGGGAGGGGTCAGGGGAAGGCAAGGAACAGAACACCTGCTTAATTGTGGGTGGTTTAATATAGCAGCTTGCTTTATCTTACACTTGAGGGTTGGGAAGGCATGCGAGTTGGGACATCAGATACTGCCTTGCATGTTTTTCATACTGCAGTCAAGATTTGGCTGTTAATGTTGTATGTAGCTCAGTCACCAACCTCAGAGCCACCAGACTCCTGCATGTTGAAGAGAGTCTCAAGGAGAAGAGGCCATATTTCCTGGGATGCGATGCAGGATGGAACGGGACTGGGATTAGCAGGCAATAGTGTCCCAGAGCAGACTAGTGATGTCAGCCTCCGTTCTTGCTCTTTCTGCTTCAACAAAGGATGTTTCAGCTTTGTTACTTTCCATACCACATGATGTATGGGCCAAGTCCATACTTCTCAAGGCCTGCTCATAATTGTTGCAGGGTGACGTTGCTATCTGACTCTTGACACTTCCTGTGTTGAAATTCAGGGCTTAAGTTAGTGCCTCATTGTGTCACAGTGGCTTATGCATCGAGTAATTTCTTGGAATGGAAGTGAATGAACACTTGAAATAGAGATATTATAAATCAGCAAGTTTCCATTGATAATACTTGATAATGTTAGCTAAAAGTTGCTGTGCTGTTTCTTACAACTCCTGTCATTTGAACTATAGTGGGACATGGGCAAGTAAAAATGCACCAAAAGCTTTTTCTTAATTGTTCATTGCAACTAATGTATCTCAACTGAGTGACAGTCTCCTCTGGCTTGTCCATGTGGCTGTCTAAACTGAACAGCATCAGTTATTCTTAAATAGTTACTGTTGACCAAAGTCAAGGCACAAGCAATTACTTGTGGCTGTCATTCTTTGTTTAACCCTAATTTGCAATTGCAGCATGGAAATGGTAGTTGTGAACGTACTACCAGCCTCCTGATCTGTGATGGGAGATGTGGGTCTTATCCTATCCGGTTACTGTCTTCATAGATGTAATTACCAATTATGTGGTCCATGGTATTGCTACAACTCTGATCAGTTGCTGTTGAGAACTTGCACTTAAAGCCCATCATACTATAGCTTCTGGCTTTTTGGATATTAGTTGACATAATTGATGGTCAAGAAGGCCTTGGAACTGTAGACTAAGATAAAAGCAGCTTAACTAAGATTCTTTCTTTAGTAATCATCTTGCCCTGTTTCCAAAGGAAGGAGACAAAGAGATTGCTACCAAAATGCAAGATCTTGCCCTCAGTGAAGGTGCCTTACCTCGTCACTTGCACACTGCTATGTTTACAATAAGCACAGATCAGAGGATGCTTACAAATAGGTATGTCAGTTTCACTTGATATATTATATTTAAAAAGTCTAATTAATGGCCTGGCTAACATTAGAAACATTGGGAGGTCAGGGAGGGAAACCTGCAGTTCTTTTGGAGAATATTTTCTTCAGTAGCTGGTAAGCAGAGCAAACTTTAGCTGAGTCTGCAGCCACTTAATAAAGCTTTGATTTTTTAATTATTTTTTTTTTGCCAAAATGGGAAGGAAAAGGCAAGTAGAATGTCTGGAACTTGTAAAAAGTTTTAACTTTATACAACTATAAATCCTGGTGTACGCACTTCAGACATCTTGCAGTTAGGCTCACCATCCCCTCTGAGAGAAGTCTCCTCAAAGAGAAATCATTCCATGAATTCTTCAGTAGAACTTGTGAGCTGTTGAGACTGGGCCTGGGGGCGTGCTGAGGATAACTCAATTACTTACACCCAAATACAAGGTTATAGAAGTTTTAACTGCACAGTGCTGAAGCACTTAGAGTTGCTAAGCAATGTAGTGACAAGTGGAATTTGTTGCCACTGTATGTCATTCAGGAGAGAGCTAGTGTGAAACCTCCTGTCATACTAGTTCTGCTTGGAGCTACTAGTGACTTGCAAGCAATACTTCAGTGCAGCAGTACCCTAGTGACAAATGTTGGCAGAAAATGTCAGTTGACATAGAAGGCAGGCTCCCAAAAAGGCTTTTCTAGTCAATAACTGGTATTAAGAGCTTCAAGTAGAGAGTTAACGGTTCTTGATTGCTTCTAGACTCTTAACTGTAATTTAAGATTGACTGGATAAACTTACACTTGGTCATTAGATGTTTAGTTTCTGCTCTATTGCTCAAGTGTTCTTTTGAGGTCTAGATAAAAAAGCATGTGCTGCTACTGTTCCACTAACTTCACTGGAACTTCTTAAAGGCAACACTCTAAAGCATGCTAAGCATATACTTGGACTGGGACAATATAATGCTTTGTGCCTCTTACTCAAGAGCACGAAGCTTTTGCTCATCTTCATTTCACCAGCATGATAGAGGTGTCAGTGGTTTAAAAATCTATTTAAAATACTAACTTGGGGTTTGTTAATTTCAATGGCTTTTTCAGGCAGTTAAGCAGACATTTGGTTGGTCTCTGGACAGCTGAGAACAAAACTGCTATGAACTTGTTGAAACGTATTTTGGTGAGTAAAAATGGGATGTAGAAGTAAGGAAAGAATAAAATCTGAAAGCCTGTAATATTACAAAACTTTGAATAGTCTATATGGTAAACACATCCCCTTTCCCCTCCAAGGGGGAAGTCTAGTCTGGGACATCAGCAGCCTGGCATCTGCTATTTGAATGTTATTGATGACTAGTACAAAATATCTCAGATTCTTAAAGTATTTTGTTACTTTCCTGCCACTTTTAAAAATGGTGTATGACACACAACTTAGGGTGTCTGACTTTTTTTCTCTTTATTAAAAGGACAAAAATACAGGAGACATGATAAACGTAGTCTCTAATGCTTAGTGCCAGTAAGAAATTAAGACACTGGTTCTGTCTATGGTTCCATGCTTGTCCAACTTTGTTTGCTTATAACATAGCTAAATTTACATATTAGCTGATACTTGCCATGTTTTTTCACACTTACAGCCTCCTGAAAGATTCTTGCTTAAGTTACTTTGGTGAAACTAGTTCAAAGAATAGTGTTGTAAGGAATTACGAGATCTGGAAAAATACTGACTTTTAATTTTAAAATAGCAGTTCCTTCTTTTTTGGCAGAGCAAAATATCTTGATCGTGATCACTGCCTTCCAGAAGGCTTAGTCAAATGAGACTATCTCATCTCTAATGTCACATGCAAGGTCCAATCCATATTAGAGGATATTGATGGAATCTAGTGTTATAGTATTTATCCCCCTCAATTGCTCTGGGATCAGCCCTTTTCTTCCTGCACTCCTTAGTTGCCTTTAAGAAATGGGACATAGGCAAGACCTCTGCTGTACTGAAGCTAATTATGTGCCTCTGTTGAATGGTTCTGTTGAGGTTGGTGGCATTTCACTAATAAAAGCAAAAAAACGATGAAACTTCACATACTTGCTTTAGAGTAGAATATAAATTGTTTTGAAATATCATAAATTAAAGAAATGATCTTGTTACCTAATGTGATGGTTTCTGTTCCAGTAGCCACATGCATGTTTACACTGGTTTTAAATGTTTGTAGCCACCAGGTTTGCTGGCATACCTTGACAGTGCTGATCCTGTTCCTGAAAAAGATGCTGATAGGATGCATGTTAGAGATAACCTGAAAATTGCAACTGTAAGTAAATGTAGCTGTCTTACCTCCTCCAATATGTAGTCTTAGAAGCTTTTCTAATACAGACACTTTACTGTTGTATTGTCCTGCATCAAATGTATCGATAGACCTGGAACTGCAAATGACTAATAGGATTTATTCTGCAGGATCAGTATGGCAAGTTTAACAAAGTGCCAGAGTGGCAGAGACTGGCTGGAAAGGCTGCAAAGGAAGTTGAAAAATTTGCCAAAGAGAAGGTGGATCTAGTCTTGATGCACTGGAGAGACAGAATGGGCATAGCTCAAAAAGAGGTAAAAGTATTTGAAGTTCTCTTTTACAGCAACTTAACTAAGAGTAGAGAGGAACACCTGCAACTCCATGAAATTAGAGGGAACCTTGACAGTAATAGAAATCCAGGAATGTGAGAGACTTTGTAGTTCTGCTTCCTTTTAGTAAACTCTCTGCCTTTTACTAATCTTCATCTTGGGTTAGAAATGGGTTTCAAGGAGAATGTAAAGCAGGCAAATGGATTCATTCAGCACATGGATTAAGCTTTAGCTGCTTCTTGCTTTAGCCAAACTTATCAAACTGGACTGCAGCTTAATATGCATCTCTTCCAAGATATAGGAGAACAGGAAACTTCTTGAAATGTGGCAAAACCAGTCTTTAAACTACATTTTTGAAGAAACTATGGATAGTCTTTATGCTAGTGCACTTTATGCTAGTGGTATTTTAGTTATGGAACCTGCTTGAAGAAGTTTAACATTACCTTGAATGTAGGTATCTTAGTGCTTAAATTGCAATGTAAGATTATACATAAAACCACAGTTAAGATTGAAGTGATACGTTACTGTTTTGACGTGATGTTAGAACTGCTTGATGAGTTATTGTTGGTCTCCTTCTTCCTTTAATTTTATTGTCATGCTCTGTATGACAAACTCCTTGAATCATGAGACGTTTCCTTTAACTTCCTTTAATCAGCTAAGCTTATTTTCTTGCATTCTGAAAATGAAACAGGCTATTATACATGCAAAGAAGGATGCAAAGAGCAATGCAGAGTATTGAAAATGCCTGTATTTGTACTTGATTTGACATAACAATAAGTTTTAATCTAGGAAAACCCTAAATTGGTAAAATCTAGCTCAACTTTGTGTACTGTGGTGCTGAATTTTGATGGGTGGCATTTCTGGAATAAATGTGAAATAGGTTCAAAACACTATTAATGGAGAAATGTGGACACTGGTGGTCAAGGACAAATTGCACTTTAAACATCTTGTCTAGATGCTGAGGTTAAACAGTCATTTTCTTATCTGGAGTTATGAGCTGTTTAATTTCACAATAAATAGTATAGCCTGGAATAGGTAATAGCCAGTTTGGTGTTACCACTTTGAATTGCTTGAGTGACTGTTGCTTGTTAAATGTACGTTTTCTTTTTCTTCTGACATTCCATCCCAATCAGGACAGAAACAATATGGTGAGTGTGTATATCTCTGCCACTTGTGTGGATTATGTTGCTCAGATTTCTGCTTGCATGTGGTACCTTGTGTAGAGTATAATGATTTCATGCTTGACTGAACTAGGGAACCTTTCAGTGGCCGAGTCAAGCTTGTGACTAATTTCTGTGACTTATTTCCTTTCAAGAGCAAAGCATTCTTGTTGTGGGCTTACCCCTCCATCAGCTTTGGAGCTGATCACTTCTTACGGTGATGGGAACTAAGCCTTTCTCAGGGTTAACTTGCTTCTAAATGAGTGATTTGTTTAACGTCTGAAAGTTTCTCTGGCATGATTTAACTTTGTGTAAATAACACTTGTGGAAGTCTGTTGCTACTACTTTTTAGAAAAGGAGACATTATTAATGTGACTTAACTTAGTTTGGCTAAGGAATCAAAAAAACCCTAGCTTTTTATTTTGAAAAAGGAATGGGGAGTAGCTGTTACTGACTTCATAAATGTGACTTTTGCAGAACGTTATTCAGAAGCCAGTGATATTAAGGAAACGACGCCAAAGAATAAAAATAGAAGCAAACTGGGATCTCTTCTATTACAGGTAAAAAAATGAAGATTAATCTGATACTTTGTGATACCAGTTGTTACCTAGCTGGATATTTTTGTTAATGTTTTCTTAGTTGCTGTGGCTTGATTCCAATTTCTGCTTGCCTTGAAACTGTCCAAGTGCTTTGTAACAGGAACCTATGAAAAATGAAATTCTAAAGTATACTCAAGGATTTAGCTTGTGTTTAGGAAAGGGGGGGATTTGGAAGGCTTCTCAAGTGTTACCAAACTACATCTTTTTTACCCTTGAATCAAAAGGAAGTGTGAGCAACAAATTGCAGGTGCAGATCTCCATGCTGTTGAAGGCTGAGCAGAGTAGCACTTAAAAGCACTGTAGTGTGTTTGCATCAACCTGTGAGCTACTCCAGATATTTTAACTGTTAGGATGCTGAAACACTGGAACAAGCCACCCAGAGGAGTTGTGGATGCCCCATCCCTGGAGGTGTTCAAGGCCAGGCTGGATGGGGCCTTGAGTAACTGTGTCTGGAGGAAGGTGTCCCTGCCCAAGACCCCTTCCAACCCAAACCATTCTATAATTCTATGAACTTGAATTGGAATAAAAATTAGCTTAAAGCAGGCAAAGAGAAAACACTTTAATATTGGATTTCAAATAGTGCCACAGGTCCTAAATGCAGCTTGATTACCTGTGAGTTCTTATAACTGTTGAAGATTACAATGGAGGGGCCTCCATCTGAAAAAAAAGATTGTCACTTTGGCTAGGGGTGTTATGTTAAATAGACTAATGATACTTGACTGTTCAGCAAACTCTATGAAAGCAAGCTCAGGGAAATTCCTTAAACTTAACTGTTCAATTCAGTACTTAATGTTTCTAAAGGTGAAATATAGTCCATTCTGCACAAGTGTTGCATGAAAGGGAAATTTGCATGCTCGTAAACCTTGAGTATTAACGTGCTGCTCTCAGCCAGTCTCTGGATCGAATGCTGTTTTGTAAGTACCACTGAAGAATGTCCACTGACTGTCTTGTGACACTTAAGACATCAACTTCTATTTTCCTGCATGAATTACACTTTCTGTTGAAAACATGCAGTTGGTATGTGCGTGTCTGCTGTCCTGGGTTATTGCTCACTTGTAGCCCTTACTGGCAGATATGGTGAATAGTTTGCAAGTCTCCTGTTGATCAACTACACATGGATAATAAACTGAGCCAAAAGGGATGAGAACAGGCGTGTTTTAGTCTATGCTGACTTCCATGACTATGGAAACACTATAGAAGCAAACAACCGTAATTATTGTAACAAACTAGAGATGGCTACTCATACATTTTAATTAAGGTCCACTAATGCTCATCATCTCGAGGTTGCCAGCTGAATCTTGTCTGCCTTTCAAATAATGTTTGCGGGGCTTTAAATTATGTAACTTCTTTCTTAGATTTCTTCAGGATCATGCTCGATCAAACTTGATTTGGAACTTCAAAACACGGGAAGAACTGAGAGATACTCTTGAGTCTGAGATGAGAGCATTTAATATTGACAGAGAACTTGGTAGTGCTAATGTTATCTCATGGAACCATCAGGAGTTTGAGGTAAATGAACCACTGTAGGAGAAACTGCATGTATAAAAACTTAAAATGTCACTTTTCTATGTCTACCTACATGAGCAAATCTTCACAATCCCCGACTGCAAGCTAGAGCGCTTTTGGGGTTCTGGAATAAACTGCTAAGGCTTAAGTCTGGACAGGCATTGTTGTCCCATGTTACTCTGGAAAACTGAAACCTTTCCAGCCTGACAAGTACTATTGTAGAGATGAAATGTTGATTGGAACTCTTTATGTACTCTTGCATTAAGAGGAAAAGAGAAGAGTTGGTATTCATTGTTGTCAGGATAAGTCCTATGTCTTCAATGTGCTCCATCAGACTTGTTTTGGTTCGTTTCACAAGTTACTTCTTCCTGATAAGTCATTATTTCCATTGTGTCTCAGCGATCCTACGTCCATGAAATACTGGGTTGCCAAACCACAAATAGGTTATGTGGCTAAAACCATGCTGCTCTGTAAACCATAGGTCGAGGATACTGCTTTCACATCTTTCACATTCTAGGAACAGCAGTACCTAAAGTCAAAATAACACTTCAGGCTTCTGCAAAGCAATTGATATGGTCTTAGTTGGCTTTCTCAAAACATCTTGCAAGATGTTTTCAAGTAATGTGTTTAAGAAACGCTTCCTGTACTCTACTCTTATCTGCAGTAGTGTTATGGTTCCACACAAGTTTATTTCATGTTTAATCCTTTAGCAAAGCAAGGTCACACTTGAATGCAACTGCAGGATATTCTTAGATAATCCCGATGCCATCCTTGTGACAGTACAACTTTCTAGTGGAAATTTGAGCAGGGGAGAAGTGAAACAAGAGTAAACTGCTGCTTTTGAGGAATTCTTCTGATTTGCCAGAGTAGTCAACTAAGGAATTGCAAGACATCAGGCTAAGGATTTTGGGGAAACAGATAAGCTGTGTAAATAAAATAGTTCTATCACACAGCTACCAGTTACTTCTTACCTTGTAAATAGCTAAGTTTGGACTGGTATTTTTTTCACTGGCATTTAGCTTTTGAAGTTTCTTTCAGGTATGGATCAGGCACGGGACTTCTGGGTGCCTCCTAGCTCTATCTCTGTACTTTAGAGGTGCCAACTGGGGCAGAATCAAAAGTACAGATTTGAAATTCAGTAATAGAGGCTTCCCACCCACACTTTGTGCTCCTGTGAGGCTTATGCTACTGGAATGTGTCACTAGCGTTCTTGCAGTTACAGGCCAGGATGCTTTGGGACTGGCTTGAGGGGGTTTCTGTAACATCTTTGAACAGATGCTGTCTCAGGTTTGCTTTTAAATAATTTAAATGAATACTTTATCAGGCTACACTGTAAGCATTTGAACTAACTACACAGTAGTGACAAAGGCTTCTCTGTCAGCTGTGGAACCTGTCACTTTGCTCGGGGGGACAGTGGCTCGAGATCACTCTGGAAGCATACTAGTTAGTAGGACCTCATTGTATTGTGTGCTGGGGTGAAATCTGTAGATAACGTTGTGGCCTCCTGACAGCGGCCTGCAAACTATAGATAAGAAAACCACTGTAGAGGGTGGCTTTTGTGGTATGTTAGACTTACCACTAAATGAGGCGCTTGCCAACCACTGAGCGTTGAGGCATATAGTTAAATTTAATGTAGTTGCTCTGAAGTTAATGATGCCTCTCATTGTGCAATTTCACTTTACGTTCTTAGTGCGTATAGTGATGCCTCAAGGCTTTTATTACCCAGCATAATAGCAAGTATAACTAGTAATTAAGTTGTGCTTGTGTTTCATACTTGTAGTAACATTGCGTGAAATACCTTGCAATGGAATAACTACTTATTAGAGCTTGAGTCACTGAATTCAAAGTGCATTATCCAAGTTTAGTTAATAAAACCAGATGATATTGGAAACAAGTTACTTACAGGCTGGAAGCTGGGATTTCAGTAAGATAAGAAACTTCATTTGTTCTGGGGAGCAACAATAGCTTATCGCATGTATTTTGTAGATGTGCGTTTCTTTAATGGCGAACTTGCGGACTTCAGTCTTCCTCAGACTGTAGAGGCTGCTAACCTTGTTGAGCTTCTGGAAGCAAGCAAGTACGGAATTGTTATGCAAGCAAAACTTAATGAAAGAGAAACAATATTTACTATTAAGTAACTTGTTCTGTGTTACAGGTAAAATATGAGTGCCTTTCTGAAGAAATAAAAATAGGGGACTATTATCTAAGATTGCTGCTGGAAGAAGATGAAACTGAAGAGAGTGGAGCGATCAAAAAATCGTGAGACATTATTAAAATCCTATCTCATTCCTAAGGTCTTGGTTTGTTTTCTTCACTAAAATATCATCTCTTTCTTAGATATGAATTCTTCAATGAACTCTACCATCGCTTCTTGCTTACACCAAAAGTGAATATGAAATGCTTGTGTCTGCAAGCGTTGGCCATTGTTTATGGAAGATGTCATGAAGAAATAGGACCATTTTCTGATACAAAGTACATTGTTGGGATGTTAGAAAGGGTAAGAATTATTTAAAATTACTTGTTATAGTAGTTAACATACAGGCAGTCGAATTCAAGTTTCTGTGAAACCCAAGTTTTGGTTTTACAGAACGTGAAGCTGTAGCAGGAATACATTTTTTTCCCATGCTGTCACCAAGTGTTCCTAGTATCTCCCCTTGATTCAGTTGAAGTTTCACTAAAAAAACTTGCTGATTATAAAGGTATTTCATACTAATCTCTTGCTATCTGCATTTTGTTGGCCTTAACAGGTTTTTTAAGGCTGTACAGAAATAGTGTGAAGCAACTTTGAGTTATAATTATCTTGTGCTTGCTTTTGAGAAATGCAGAAGCGTAACACTTTTTAAGAGGAGAACCTTGTTCCCCATTATTTCAAAATACTGATATCAAGAGTAGTAGCAACAGCCCCAGACCTAATGAAAGAGTAGTTTTAGAAGAGCATGTGTGATGATTTTTAGATTTTTAGTGGTAACTACTTGCCTATTAAGTGTCTGCTAAGTGTCTGGCAACTGATGTAGCTTGCAAAAATGCATTTCCACGCAGTCTGAAGAAGGGGTTCTTTACTAACATCAGTATGGATTTTAGATGTAGCTATTGTAAATGAAATTGAACCAATGTGGTCTCTTGTTATTTTTGCCTTGACTCTTGGTATCAGAGGTGTAACATCAGAGACCCATTCTGTCTGCTGGGTGAAAGCATTCTCTTTTTCCCGTGTATTCGTGTTAACAAGCTCACTGGGAAATCCCAACACTGTGCCTTTAGAACAGTAAACTTAGTACAGCAGTGGGTTTGAGTGTCAAACTCAGAGTGACAGAGGGTGGGAGGCAACAAGGCCTTTTCTCCTCAGCGGCAGAAACCTGCATTTATTAGCTATGCATGCAACTGCACCTGTAATAGTCATCGGTTTTATGCTGGGCAGGAAAAAAGTAAAATGGGTCTTTGCAGGTGCAACTCTATTCACTTTTGAAGGTGACTTCTAGTATGTGCTATGAAATACTAATTTGTTTTCTTCTGCTGCACTAGTGCACTGATAGGCTTGAGCGGGACAGATTGATACTGTTTCTCAACAAGCTGATCCTTAATAAGGTAAGATGGATACACTTAACAGTAGTTTATCAATCTTTCAGCTGTATAAAATGGCCTGAACTTTCAGGGTCTTTCAGGGTTAGCTTGAGCAAAAATTGAAGTCTTGGGGAATTTTGAAAACTGTTTGATACAGCTTTCTGGGGTACGGTAGTTGTTATTTACTGGTAAGAAAGGCGAAGCAAAATGTAGATCTTGTGGTGATTGTACCATTTTAGTCGCTTTAGAAAATGATCTGACTTTTCTCACAGTCACTTCTTATTTGAATAAAACTGTTCAGTACTTGTAACAGCTCTTATCTAGAAAATGCTTGTTTTAACTTAGTTCATCCGTTAACAGAAAAATGTGAAGGACCTTATGGATTCAAATGGCATTAGAATCCTTGTAGATCTGCTTACTCTGGCACATCTTCACACAAGCAGAGCTACAGTCCCACTGCAGGTATGTACATGGCCTCTGTTTCTTACTACTCATATATAGCTTTGCTAAAAGGACAATTCTTAAAAAATAAAAAAAAATCAATGCCCTTTTCACATTTCCTGTAGAAATGTGATATTTGCACTGAAGCTAAAGCTATTCTTATAAACATCAACTTCTAGAGCAATGTGATTGAAGCAGCACCTGATATGAAGAGGGAGAGTGAGAAAGAATGGTACTTTGGCAATGCTGACAAAGAAAGGAGTGGTCCTTACAGCTTTCAAGAGGTACCTGTCAGCTTCAAACTCTCAAACTTGACAGATGATTTCTATCCTGGTCACCGCGCGTGTTTCAGACAGTGAGAGAAAACTGTAAACAATGCTAAACTATATTCTTAAAGTAACCCTTCAAATAAGGATTGAAGCTAGATAAAAGGCTTGATGGTATGAAAAGAGCCACAGTGTTTTTGGTAAGGCTGCCTACCCCTCCATACCCCAATTATGCTGCAATTAATCTATCAACTTTTTATTTTATGTTTCCTGGTGGGGTTACAAATATGTTGGAATTTCATGCAACTATAGTAGTCTGCTATACAGCAGTTTAAAGCTTGTCTTGAGTGTGAATGTCTAGGAGCAAAGGTAGCTCTGAATGCTCAATCAACTAAATTAATCTCTAATCTTGCAATAGATGCAGGAGCTATGGAACAGTGGAAAGCTGACTTCAAAAACACGTTGCTGGGCTCAAGGTATGGATGGCTGGCGACCATTACAGGTCATCCCTCAGCTGAAGTGGTGCTTGCTTGCCAGCGGCCAGGCTGTGTTGAATGAGACTGACCTTGCCACGCTTGTACTCAACATGCTCATCACAATGTGTGGATATTTTCCCAGCAGGTAAACGCTAATTTTCAGCAGAAGTGGTTAACTTTCTCTGGCAGACGCATAAATTCGATCTGAAAGCTTTTCTTAGAAACCAAGTAGTACACTAATGAACTGTATTAAAGAGCCTTTTACATAGTAGTAATTAATTCTGTGGGCAAATAGAGAGTTTGTAAATGAGACAATACTAATATTGTGAAAGGGACCGCAAGACTGAATGCACAAGCTATGTGTGTTTCTAATGCACAGCAGCATAGTCTTACTCTTCCAGGCAGGCTCTTCTTCAGGTTAAAAACAAAGCTGCTTTAATGCATGACACTAAACCACATGTATCAAGTCTAACAACAAACTTTGAAGTTAACAAGAAAAAATAATGACACTGAATATGATGTCAGTAGCCTGATACTTATGGCTTAATAAAGTTGTTCATTCTCAGAAAAGACATGTGTGCTTATGCTGTGCCACTTTATCTTTTTTTTTTTCTGTTAGGGATCAAGACAATGCTATTATAAGACCTCTGCCTAGAGTGAAGAGGCTGTTGTCAGATAGTACTTGTCTTCCTCATATCACTCAGGTAAGCAGCTCTTCAAAAAGGTATCTAAACGAGTAAACTTCTGACTTACTCTACCCTCTTCCATGTGTGAATACTTAAAGTGAGACAAACACATCGTAAGATGTCTGTAGTGTTCTGCAGATGTCTGGATTGTTGTTTATTTCACTGGGTGCTGTTTAAAAATTTCATGTTGTTTCATCCAATATCTTACTAGTATCTTACTAAATATTTCCATCCTTGGAGATACTGAAAAGCCATCTGGACATGGTCCTTGGCAACCAGCTGTAGGTGACCTTGCCTTTGAGCAAGGGAGTTCAACGAGATGACCTACAGAGATCTCTTTCAACTTTAAATATTTTGTTATTTGAACTTATTTTTGGACTACAGTATTCTTTAACCGAAATTCTTGTAAGTTTACTGGGTTTTCCCAATACTGAGCTAGTTAAAACTTCAATTTTGGGTAGGTAACTTGCACTACTCAAGCAGCTAATGTAAATGTCTGTGTTTGATTTCAGCTATTACTGACTTTTGATCCTATCCTTGTGGAAAAAGTCGCTATATTGCTGTTTCATGTCATGCAAGATAACCCCCAGTTACCTCGTTTTTATCTGAGTGGAGTATTCTTCTTTATCATGATGTACACAGGTTCCAATGTACTTCCTATTGCAAGGTGAGGAAAAAGAATAGCTAAAAATACCTCTTGACTAGTCGTGCTCAGAAGAACTGCTGCTCTAAACACTCCAGGGATTGTGGCTTGCTAGAACCAACATAAGACTGCAAGCAGACACCCTCTAGAAGAATTGCCTCCACATGGTCTAGTCAGTCACTAAAAAAGTGAATTGCTTATGACCCTGCCAGGGAGGGAACAAGAGCATGTCTGATCATGTAGTTATAACAGTATGACTAGATATGGCTTATTGTAGAGGAACAAATCATTACAGGCACTAAAGAGTGGCCATACTGGCTGCTGATACCCTTATGTAGTTTTTGATAGTAAGCAGTTATCAAAAGTGGTGGAAAAACCTTATAGTCTGTTTTAGTATTGAAGCCTAAACCAGTTAAATCAGTGTGTACTGCCTGACACAGATGCACTGCACGTGCAGGTGGCTATTGCAGTTCATTCCAGCTCTCTTCCTCTAAATTCAATAGTTCATAAAAAGCTATCGTTCAATTCCAGTTAAGTCTCTTCTGTGGCAAAATGCCTTGGGAGATGATTGCATGGTTACATGATGACTCTAGTGTAACAAGAGTGTCAGCAGTTAGTGTGAGATCATCTTGCTTCACCCGTGCAATGGTGATCTAACAGTGCAGGGAGAGGTTTGTACAGAAAGGTTGTCTGTTTTTTTTATGAGCTTCTTTTTTTGTGGGTGTGGAGAAAACAAGCTTTCAGGAGCATGACTTTCAAACTGAAATGACAAATATAAGGCAACATTTTTAACATGAGTGCTTAACTTAGTGGAGTTCCCAAGGATTTGATGGACTTTGTACAGAGATTCATTCAACTGTTGCTGTTACGTTTACTTTGAGATAAAAGAGCATGAGACTCACCAGCTGGACTATATTGGTCTGCTTATCTTTCAAGGGTGCCTGAAGTATCAGTTAAAGAGAAAATAACGGCTGTTTCTCTTCTAGGTTTTTGAAATACACACATACAAAACAAGCCTTCAAGTCTGAAGAAGTGAGTAGATTGCAAAAGTAACTACCTCTGTTTCCAAATTGTTTCGCAGACCACCTGTAGTTGTTACAACAAGACTTGATGCTTGTTCTTTTTCTAAGGTCTGGAGTTAGAATTTAAGAACTTTAAGGGAAAAGGGGGAAGGTTTTTAGATCTTAAGTTGGTTAGCAAGACTGAATTCTGATTACCTTTGAGATGACAATGTGATCTCTTCTGTAGACAAAAGGTCAAGATATAGTTCAAAGAAGCATACTTGGACATATTCTTCCTGAAGCAATGGTGTGTTACTTAGAGAACTATGAACCAGAAAAGTTTTCTGAGATATTCCTTGGAGAATTTGACACTCCTGAAGCAATTTGGAGCAATGAAATGAGGTAATTGTTTTCTGTCAGAGGGACAAATAAATCTGAACTACATCTTATGCTGAAGAGGTCTTACCTTTGACATTTCTGAAGAATGCCAAAAATACTTGGATTCCATGGTCTCATTTCTTCCTCCTGTTTACCTTCTGCAAGGGCAATGTCCTGCATTGCCCTTTGCTTCTATCAAAAATAACAGGGGTGGGGAGCAGCAGAATTGGCAGTGGGAAGTGGAATATTTCCCTTAACATCCGACAGCAGGCTTTACATCTGCCTCTACCCTACTTGATTAAGTTCCTTTCTTGAGTGGAGACTCCGCTATTTCTGTGGACTGCTTTATACTTGCTGTACTCATTTATTGCCAGCTCCTATCTAGGAGATACTACAATATGTTTTTAGATTTTTTTCAAAAAGTAAAGACGTGTTGAGGGAGGACAAAAGGTCAGTTTACATTGTTTTTAATAAACTTAGTTTTCATGGAATTGAAATAGCTTTATAACAGATCAGGCCTGAATCCTGTTCTGAATCCCTTCTGACGTGGGAAACTAAGGAAAATCTTTTCAGAAGAAATCATTGAACACCCTTGTACAGTCACTGAGGATTAAGGACTGCTCGGCAAGTGTTAAACCAAACTTTATAACTTTTAGGCGTCTTATGATAGAGAAGATTGCTGCTCATCTTGCTGACTTCACCCCTCGTCTTCAAAGCAATACAAGAGCGCTCTACCAATACTGTCCTATCCCGGTTATCAACTATCCACAACTGGAAAATGAGCTGTTCTGTAATATTTATTACCTCAAGCACCTTTGTGATACACTCAGATTTCCAGACTGGCCAATTAAAGATCCAGTAAGTAAGAAGTATTTTAGGATTCGTTTAGTTCTTGATCTTTCATAGTTCTAAAAGTGGGATTTGTAACAAGAAGTAAGGAAATCAAATGCTAGGTTTGTTACAAGTAACTGATTGATCCTGACTTTCAGTTCATAAGCAAATGTGTTAAACAGTTCTTTATTTGAAGCAGCATAGTCTTCATGCTGTATAGCAACCACGTTAAGTATATCCTCCTTGTGGTGAGTACCAAAAAAGCAAAATAAAGCATCTGAGAAACTTTAGATAGTATTTCAATGAACCTCAAGTGATGAGGAGTTAGAGGGTGATGCTGTCATCACTTCTGAGTTCTTATTTGTACACACTGAACAAGGAGCTGAGCTAACGTGGTATAAGTACATTAGCTGAATTGGTGAGATCTTTTTGGTACAAATCTATGGTCTAGGTCTCTCTAAGAAGCTTTACTTATTCATGCAGCTTTGTTGCAGTTTTTGTAGTATCAAGATGTGAGTTGCATATCATTTGAGCGATTCTTCCTCTTCTAATGTGACTCTTACGTAGACATCTTAAGGTGCTCTTACCTTGAACAAAATGTAGCACTGCAGTGAAGCAGTCTGAATCGATTCCTGACTGGAGAGGGAACCATAGTTACTAAAGGCAAAAGGATCAGGTCTTTGAACTTTGGGTGATGGGTGATAAGGATTCATTAACAAAGCAGCACTTTATTAAAAAAAATGGCATGTACTGGTGTCAGCATAAATGAAATGCTAATAAATGCTAACGAATTGTTATTATTTAGGTTAAACTGTTGAAAGATACACTAGAAGCTTGGAAGAAGGAGGTAGAAAAGAAGCCACCTACCATGTCAATAGATGATGCTTATGAAGTCCTTAACCTTCCCAAAGGACAAGGCCAGTAAGTTGTTTTCGGTATTAGAGTTGTATAACTACATTTACATAAACTCTCTACCCTGAAGAAACTGCAGTTTCCTATCTCACTACTTGCAACCAATCAGTGGTACCAGTTTCCTTAACTCTAGCACCTACTTCTTTCACAGTGGAAGACTGCTTTATCTAAAAAGAAACAAAGCTTGGAAATTCAACTTGGTGTTTAAGAGAATAATTGTAAAGTGTTCAGAAGAACTGAAACTGAGGGAGGAAGTGATTTAAGCTCTGCTTCAAAGCATTTACTAGGCTGTTTTACGGGACGAGCATTACTTAACCACAGCAAGCAAAAATATTGGTGGAAGTTGAATATGTTCAAAGTGGAACTTTGTCTAATCATCCTTCTTCCCTCTGCCAAATACTATCCTCTTTCTTTGTGACAATATCATTAGGATTTTTTATCTCCTATCTTGCCACAGGTTTCTGACTTTAGGCCTCTAGAAAAGAACTGTTAGCACTTGTGTATTTAGACTTCAAGAACAGTGCACTTATTAAAAACCATGAACTACTAACTTTTACCACTTCTAAGTTCATTTAGACTCTTCATTTAGAAGATTCAGGGACTTTGAGCACTTTTGGGTTAGTATATTCAGTACAAGTGGTACTAAAGTACTTTCTATTCCTGAAACTTCTTTCTATTCTGTGGCCACATGATTACCCCCATTCAGTGTCAGTTGATGAAGCAAAATTCTCAAATTGAAATATGGGAGCTTTGAGTTTCACTTAATTGCAGTTACTGTTACTACTGATACTACTGTTGTCAGAATCCAGGCTTGCTTTTCTGGTTTTACAGTGTTACTCAATGTAATGAGACTTGTTTTCTCATAGGCACGAGGAAAGCAAGATCAGGAAAGCTTATTTCAGGCTGGCACAAAAATATCACCCGGACAAGAATCCAGAAGGCAGGGTATGTACAACACAAATTCACACTGTTAATGAAGTGGGGATAAATTGAGCTATTATGTGTATTAAGAGTTCTGAAGTGCCCATCTAAATTTTCCTTCTCCCTTTAAAAAGCTATGCCCTAGATGAATACTAGGATACAGATTAATACTACAGATGAGTAACTTAACTGATGTCAAGCAAGAAATATTAGGATTAGTACAGTGAACTGATGTAATCATGTCAGACCCACATCTCGGAAAGTGTCTGGTTTAAAGAGTTACGTAGGATCTAAATAAGCTAATTGCTCCCTTTCAAAGACAGACTGCATCCTCTGCCTATTTTTACAATCAATTAAACTGTACTGACTACTTTGGTCATATTGGAATTGACTTAGTTTTAGTCGCTTGCCTGTGGCAGAGTTTGAGACAAAAGAAAACTGATCTGTGAACCAGTGTTCTTAAGGTTATTCAGAGTATTTTCTGAAACGTATTAAGTCAACAAAACTAGTCTTATGGCCAGTAACCTGGAATGCTTTATTTTACCTGCATCTAAACTGGTGCTGCAGGCTTGTAGTAATTTAGGGGCTTCTTAGCAACTCTTGAGACTGTTCTTCTTTATTTGCAGGATATGTTTGAAAAAGTTAATAAAGCATATGAGTTTCTATGCACAAAGTCTGCCAAGGTGATAGATGGGCCAGATCCAGAAAACATAATTTTGATCTTGAAAACTCAAAGCATCCTCTTCAACAGGCATAAGGAAGGTAAGCATGCTGTCTCCCAATAATGTTTCATGTTCATTTCTGTCCAGTCAGTTTTAATCTCCTCTGTTCTTGAGTCTGTGTTCTGTTGGTCTGGTTTCTGGCTTGCCACAGCATTGTGTAGCTATGGTAAAGGGCTTCAAAATAGGACTTTTTCTTCCATAAAATAAATTAATCTGCAGTAAAATTTAATTCGAAAAAGCTTGAATAGCTTTTTGAAACTCTCTGCTCCAATACTAATCAGTTTGAATATTCCTTCATATATAACTAAAATCTACAATTCTGTCTATGCAGAAAACTCCTCAGTAGTATTCACTCACCCACATAGCACATTCTGACTATAAATGAGATTACACTTATGTGGCTGTTTAAAAATGAGACAATCTTGCAGAAATACTGGCTAGTGTTAGTGTCCTCTGGTGAGTGTGCTGCAGTGCCCCCTCTTTCACAGCCCAGCTGCCAGCCAGGGCCTGTGGGTAGAGCCAAGGGTTAGGGTACTCTAGTTATCCCTCTTTCACAGCTGAGCTGTGACAAGGAGTCAGGTTGTGTGGACTGCTCACTCTTGCTCCAGCATTCTCAGGTGTTGGTTTTTGCTGACTCCTAGTTCTTGTATCTCTGATGTATTTTCCACTGATAATTATGTGGTGGTTTAAATTGCCTAGACTCTGCATATATATAAACTTTTACTTTTTTCTCTTTCAGAGTTGAAACCTTACAAATATGCGGGCTATCCTATGCTGATAAAGACTATTACCATTGAAACATCAGATGATCTCTTGTTTTCCAAAGAATCTCCTCTCTTACCTGCTGCTACAGAACTTGCTTTCCATACTGTCAATTGTTCAGCATTAAATGCAGAAGAACTGCGAAGAGAAAATGGAATTGAGGTAAATGGAAATAAACTTACTGAAATGAGTATTTTTTTTTAGACTTAACTCTTCCACAGCTAAAATCCTAGACCCTCAGTGCACAGGACATCAGGTATGCTTGAGAATGACTTTTGATCTTGTTGAGATGCGTGTCCATTCTTACTGTCTCTGTTCTGGATGCAGTAGAAGAAGCTTCTTGCAGAGTATTACCCCTTTCTGGACCTAGGCTTGTCTGTTGAACAGTGGATAAGCAAACTACATATGATGTTTCTCTACTTTTTTACAAAACTCTGCATTCTCTATGTGAAAGAATAGATAAATGTGAACAAGTCACTTGAGCAGAAGGGCTTTTCAGAGCACCTATTAGCTCACGTGTGAGAATGCTCTCAACTCTGAAGCACCAAGGGCTAGTACCAGCACTTGCAAGGAATTTTGTCCCTATAAACCATTTGAGCAAGCAGCAGATTTTGTCAAATGTTTCCCTTCAGCCATTAAAAAAGGGTTTACCAGATAATGTTTTATTTCTGCCAGCCTTTATCAGTTTTTGTTGTGACTGAACTTACACATCATCAATCCTCACAGGTATTGCAAGAAGCGTTTAATCGCTGTGTAGCAGTCTTGACTCGTTCTAGTAAACCGGATGATATGTCTGTACAGGTGAGTTGCAGCAACCTTAACTGACTGAATCAGTTTATCAGAAGACAATATATATTACAGTATATATATTATATGATAATAAATATGTGTGTGTACATAGAACATAAAATACTGATATAGTGTTACGTATATTAAAAAATAAGGTGTAAACATGCATTTTTCCCTTCACCTGGAATCAAAGAAAAACTGCTTTTTGTAGGTATGTGGATATATTAGTAAGTGTTACAGTGTAGCAGCTCAATTTGAGGAATGCAGAGAGAAGATTACAGAAATGCCTAACATCATTAAGGACCTCTGTAGACTACTGTATTATGGCAAGGTAAGAGCACCTTTCCTTTGCCTAAATGGGTATTTAACTGTTAATGTTTAAGATTGCAGAGACTGATCAAATGCTTCTGTAAGATCCCCGCTAGTCCTTATGGGATACAGAACTCTACTGCCTTGTTCTCAACACTTGTATTTTAATCTATTTAGTGGACTTAAAATGCAATCACTACAAAGATTCAGCTGCTTTTGCCTTTTAACTGACATGTTTAGCTGATTGGTTTAATGTACTAAATCAGCAGATAGAAGTACTGGAGCTAGATCTTACATAAGCAGATAGACTCCTAAATCAGTGTAAACTCTGGGAACAGTACTCAAGAAGTTTTGTTACCATTTAGAAACTCAGAATCAGAACTTACCTCATATTATATGATTGCTGAACTTTGAATCAAGAATGGAAAGCTTGTCTTGAGCTTTTCATTTGGGGCGTGGGAAAACAGAAGACTCTAAAACCAGACTATAGTAATTGACTGTAGATGGTTGTGTGTCCTTAAATCTCTGCAGAACGCATGTCTTGCCATAGAACACTCACTTGGGAGTCTCTGCTGCCTTCTTGAGTTGCTTTTCCACCAGTTCATCAATGCTCCTTTCTAACCAGATAAAAAAACTATTTTATAATAACTTTTAATAAAAGAACATTACTGTATTTTAGTTACTTTATAATAAATTTTAATAAATTTTTAAATAACTTCTCTTCCTTTGATGGGTGTGGACTAATTAGCCATGTTTTTTGTCTACCAGACACTTAACTTGTTCTGTCTACTTCAGTTTTCATCTCTGTGCTGCTTACATAGTACTCCAGAATTAGCAAACTTTGGCTTTAAGTCTTTGTTTGGTAAGGAAGTCAGATGGCTTTCTTTGGTCACAAGTACTAAAGCAATTTTTTTTTTTCCTCCCTCAGAACATACCACGAGTAGCTTCTTTGGGAGTAGAGTGTGTTAGCTCCTTTGCCTTAGATTACTGGCTACAAACGCACTTGTTCCAAGCTGGAGTTCTCTGGTACTTGCTGGGTTACCTTTTCAACTATGACTACACGCTAGAAGAGAGTGGAATTCAGAAAAGTGAAGATTCAAATCACCAGGTACCGTTAACAAGGTGCATGCTTTCAGACACCAATGGTTGGTGCTTGCCATCTCTTACTAACAACATTAAGTGTTAACAATAATGTTAACAGAGCAGTTTTGAAGGGGGTTTTGGTGGAGTAGTGCAAATGCTGTTGTTTGAGTTTGGGGCTGGTTGGTGTGGGTTTTTTTTTTAGAGTAGCTCGTGTTTTGAGTTCAAATGTTAAAGCTGCAGAACCTGTAGTTTCTAATAGACTTAGTGCAAGAGATTTTTATCCGCAGTGAACAGTAAAAAACCTGTGCTATTAGAAGAAAAAGTTCTTTTCTCTTAAGGCTGAACTGAAGGGATTGTCTAGTGATAGCATGACCTTATCTGAAATGTCTAGGACTATATTGTTCCCGTTGCCCCACAGCTGTGTAAGTGACTTCACACTTCCATTTCCTTAAATGGTGACGCTCTTAAGTGTGGCACTTCCTCAGCTACTGAGCTTTGAACAGTCTGTTGCAGTTATTAACTCCTGTATTGCTGTCATAAAAGGCTTATTTATGGTGATATTTGATGGTGCCAGCAGGAATTGTTGTCTGGTCAGAAGCTATTACACTAAAGAGCTTCTGTGGCTTTCAGGTCATCTTGGTGTCCTAATTTTTCCTACTTAAGTGCTCCTGTCTAACTGCATTTATTAAGTCCACAACACAGTGATCATATTGAGCTTAATATTTCTTCAGTAAGCTCTAGCTTTTTTATTGCTGCCCTTGTATTTTTCAGGAGGTAGCAAATAGCCTTGCTAAGCTCAGTCTCCTGGCCTTGAGTCGCCTTGGAGGGTATCTCTCCGAAGAACAAGCTACACCTGAAAACCCAACAATCAGGAAAAGCTTGGCTGGAATGTTGACACCCTATATTGCAAGGAAACTTGCCGTGGTCAGTCCTACTGAGGTGAGCATCTGTTGGCCAAAACTTTCTCTAGTAATTTATGAAAGGAGTGCCTGGTCACTCTGAAACACTGAACTCTTAGACCAACCTGATACAGAGAACAGCAGTGTGATATTTTTTTTTCTTTGCAGTTGGAGTAACTGCAAGGAAAATAAACTGGTTTAGCTTCAGATACTATGGACAGGAACAGTAGCCTGTACAATAATATTTGCAAAACAAATATGAGAGCAAAGAAGTTGAGTTAATCATTTAAGGTTATAATGATGACAGAGAGCAATGGTTAAACTTCTCTCTTTAAAAGTGGTACCAAAGAAGTCATCCGCAAAGCGATACTGCAGACAGTTGCTGCTCAGTGTCAAAAATGACAATCTGAAGCAAACGTGGCTTGAAGTAGAATAAAGAAAAACTAAAATATATACCCTACTGTCCTAAATAACTTACACATGCTGCTTTTTCCAGTATGTGAGAAACTTGACACTTTAAACTTACTTATAAAATTGGTCTAGTTGTTCATGAGATTAGATTAACTATATGATGAAACACGCTGATTACTGTGCATAATGATCCAGAACTGTTGTAAACTTGTTACATCACGCAAATTACTTATTTCTTAGACTCTGAAGATGCTTAACAGTAACACAGAGAACCCTTACTTGATCTGGAACAATGGGACAAGAGCTGAATTACTTGAGTTTTTGGAATCTCAACAAGAAAGCATGATTAAGAGAGTAAGATACTCATTACTTAAAATTCCACTACTATTTTTTTTAAAACTTTCATGTTTTGGTTCATTCACTTGTTAATGCAGTGGTGTAGTTAATACCAGTTAATACAAGTCACTTCCTCGATTCAGTAGTCTTAAAACAAAAAACCTAAACATCTACTTGTTTATTTCTTGTAATGTTTCAATCTGTCTTGAGCTTCTGACTTTTGCTAAAGCTTTTAAGTTTTCTGTCAAGTATTGTCTATTTCAATATTGGGTTATAGCTTTACACTTTCTCCAAGATGATTTTCTGTCTGAGCTTATGCTGCTTATCTGCTTAAAGGGCGATTGTGACAAGAGCTATGGATCTGACTTTGTCTTCAGTGACCATGCAAAGGAACTTATTGTGGGAGAGATTTTTGTTAGAGTCTACAATGAGGTCCCTACCTTCCAACTAGAGGTGAGATGGAGCTGAAACCTTCCTGTTGAAACTAGTATTTGGAATGTTGCTTCTTCCTCTTTATCTGTCATTGCAAACGAGAGTGGAGAAAATACAAAATCTTACGGAAATTTCCTTCAATGACCAGCGTGTTATCAGATATCTCTCTGTTGGAGTAGAATAAATTTAAAAGAACAAGGAGTTTGTCATGAGATGCTGCTTCGGGTGACTTAATGCTTTTTCTCTACAAGCTTGCACTTCAGATGGTCAGGTTGATTCACTAATTCTGCCTTGTGGTGTTGCTGTCCGTCTGTATATATGGTCAAACATATACCTTAAGAGTGCTGTTGACGTAGTGGTAGCGTTTTAATGGTATGTTTAGATGTAAAGAAGGTTAATGTGCTCCAGATGGTATAGTGATCCTAGTAGAACAGTATTTCTTGCCTCCCTGTTTGGAAGAAAGGGATATGTGAAATGTAGGAAAAGTTATCTGGATACGCTTTCTTCTAGTGTGAATACTGTTGCATCACACAACTGAAAATGCTCTCATCTCTAATTTAAAGCTTCCTAAAGCGTTTGCTGCAAGCCTCCTGGATTACATAGGCTCACAAGCACAGTACCTCCACACCCTAATGGCAATAACACAGACTGGGAAAGTAGAGTCCAATCAACATGGAGATCGGTTACGGAGAGTTGAAATGGCCCTGGAGGCTCTAAGAAATGTGATAAAACACAATCCAGGTAGGCTTAAAAATGAACTTTCCTGGTAGGCTTTCTTGTGGGCAAGCCTAAAAAACACAGACCTCTAATCTTTATCCTTGTTGAGAAGGAAACTTGTTTTGCTGGCTGGTAGACCAGCATCAGTGATAACCATATAGACTTGAGCTTTTTTTTCTGGAGAACGTTATCAGTAGATGTATTAAAATTTTGTGTGAAATCCAAGTCTTATCTAGTTTCTTCTCTGGAACACTGGGTTTTAACTCTAATTCTAGCCTGCTGTTGTCTGGAAGACTTAAACCTCTTGGGTGAAAGTTTCTGTAATCCTTCAAAGGATCTTTATGTGATTTTTAAACTTCCTTGCATCAAACAAGAAAAAAATAAAACCAACCTTGAGCTGACTACTGCATACTAGTAAACATCTAAAAACATGTCAGTGCAGGAGGAGATGTTCTTGAGAGTGAGTAGCGAATACCAGCAAAGATTTATGAGCAGTTTCCAATGTACAGACTGGAAAAGCCTGAGATGCGCAATTACAACATTTCCTAGTTATTATATGTTAGTTCTAAAAGCAACTTGTCTTAGAGGAAGTATCCACTCCTTTTGAAATACTGTTGATCTGAGGCTTTGTGGAAGCTAGATTAATAGACAGGACTTCATCATCATATAATTCTGTATAATTTAAATCCTGTCTGTATAGTGTAATGCAGACTTGGGATGGCCTTCTGTGAATGCTTAGGCTAACAAGAAGAAAGTAACTTATTTGGTCTCTTGCAGGTTCTGAGTGTGAATGCATAGGTCACTTTAAGTTGATATTCTCCCTTCTGCGTGTTCATGGAGCTGGCCTGGTGCAGCAGTTGGCTCTGGAGGTAAAAAAAAAAAACCAAAACCCAAACAAACCAAACCCCAAACCACCCCCTGTCTGGATGCTTTACATAATCAGTATAAACAAATCTCTGTAACTGTTAGAGTAGCACCTAAAAAGTATCAAGATTGGGGGTCCAAGTGTCAGTTCCTCCTTGCAGGAACAAGTGATGGCTTCTTGCCTGTGTCCTTGGCTCCCTTCTTCCCTGAGGTGATGAGACAATTTGGTGACAGGAGTGAATATGGTAAATAGTAACTTTATTGGCCAGTAAGGTGACTGACTTCATCATACACTGCATTTTCTTGATAAAGTCTTATCAGCTGGAATAACCAAGTGTTGTTTCTGATCTTTTACAGGTAGTGAACATAGTAACAAGTAACCAAGAATGCGTTAACAACATTGCTGAGGCAATGGTTCTCGCTAACTTACTGGCACTCCTGCATTCCTTACCTTCAAGTATGTACTGGATAAATCTTAACCTTGCGAAGCAAAGGGTTGCCAACTTGGAAATTAATCCAGGTGGCTGAGCTTACTGCTGAGTTTTAGGTTAAAACAGCATTTTGGTGCGGATGATTATGTTCTATGTAACCTGTTTGTTGTCTTAAATGTGTGAGCTGAATTTGTGTATGAATTGCAGGTGTTTTAATTGTAGTATTTCATTGGCTAATTCTTTTAGGGAACATAGGTAGTAAGCATCCAACTGGGAAGTTATGCTGTACTAGAATGTATGATTGATTTGACATTCCTTAACTAACTGAATTTAGCCAGAAATCCCTGAGTTTGCAATTGTCACAATCTTCATCGCAGTCTTGATACAGCTTTCTGTTAAGATCAGTTTAGTTCATCTTTGATTAGTTAATAATCTATATGGCACAAAGTTCTCAATGCTTTTTATTTTGACAGGTCGGCAACTTGTCCTTGAAACTTTGTATGCTTTGACATCTAGCACAAAAATAATTAAAGAGGCCATGGCAAAAGGTATAGTACTGTATTGAAAGAAAATGTTTCTGAAACACTGGGCTTAAAGTAAATACAGTAGCCAAATCTTACTCTTCCCTTTAGAACAATCCATGTGGAATTAGTGAAGTCATACTACTTCTGACCAGAAAAAAATGTAAATGTTTTTCTATCTCTTTATACAGGTGCTTTAATCTACTTACTAGATATGTTTTGCAACTCAACTCATCCGCAGGTCCGAACCCAAACAGCAGAGCTCTTTGCCAAAATGACTGCAGATAAGCTGGTGGGTCCAAAGGTAAGAATCTTAACAGCTCTTGTTGGAACTCTTATCTTGATATCACCTGCCTCGTTTCTAAAGATGGAACAAAAAAACCTTCTGTGACTTAAACATTCATGTAAAGAGCAATCGGACTCTTTCAAAATAGATAACTTTTAATCTGTGAGCAGACTTCTAGAAGCAGTTGTGTTTATTGTAGCTACTATAAGCAGTTTGGTTTCCATTTGGAATGACTTTAAGGTTAGATACCTAGATTTCAGACCTCTTATTGGCTATTGCTATTTGAAATGATAGAACTATTTCATTTTCTGGTGGTGTTCTAGCAGTTGACATTATAGCACTACAAATAATTTGGCTTCTTGGATTTCTCTATTTTTCTGTCTGTTTTTCTTATGGTATCCTAAATGTCAATTCTGTTCATTCTCTCTAGGTTAGAATTACACTAATGAAATTTTTACCTGGAGTCTTCATGGATGCCATGAGAGACAACCCAGAAGCTGCTGTTCACATCTTCGAGGGAACTCATGAAAATCCTGAGTTAATTTGGAATGACAACTCCAGGGAGAGAGTATCGACAACAGTTCGAGAAATGATGCTTGAGTACGTGGAGACCCACCAACTAAGTATTTCCTTAATGGAGATGTTCTTTTAGTGGCAGCAAACCAGAGCTCTATAGAACTGTCAGACAGAGCTCTGCCTGTAAAAAGTAGAATCCTCGCAAGCCAGACTTCAGTGAAAAGCAACTTGTTCACTGTTTGTATATTGTGCCTGTAACTCAGTGACACAAGTGCAGTTTGTGCACGATCCAGGTATTTTCTCACCGCTCTAAGACTTGGGAGGGGGTCACAGTGAGAAGAAAATGGGGTTTAGAAACTGGAACTACTTCACAATGATAGAGGGAGACTGAGGTGTCGAGTAGGGAAGACAATGACTGCTTTTTTGACTGCCTCCTAAAACTTACTTTCTTTTCAAAGGCACTTTAAACTTCAGAGGGACAACCCTGACACTAACTGGAAGGTAAAAGTATACTCTTTCTGCTTTGAGTGTGTCCGGGGAGACTATAAGCCAGCTGATAATATATGTATGTATGTAACTGACAGGCTTTGCTCTTAAAGTACCAACAGGAGCTCACTCCTGTGCGAACGTAACTGTTTTAGTGTTGATTTGATGCTTTCATTACTTCTTGTACCTTGAAATCAGACACTTTATTGACAGAGGTTTTGCCAGTAATACTCTGAATTTTCTGATAGTCCAGGTCATTCTAAAACTTATCTAAAGTCAGCAACAAAGTGAAGTGTGCAAGGAAGGACAGAAAGGGCTGTCTTACCAGCCTTGTTGCTGGTATTTCTGTTGAGCTAGTGTTTAGCACTAGTATAACTGCAGACTCAGTTACTTGTGTTCTTGGGAAGAGAATTCCAGTGTAGCAGTCCTGCCTTCTCTATTCTCGCTTCTTACCTCGTGCTTCTTCAAGATGAAGTGTTTGTTGACCTTGCACAGCTCTGTTTTGGAGAATGCAGTTAGTTCAGTGTCCGTTAGCACTTGCAGTCCTGATGTTAGAGAAGCAATTACAGCTCTCACAAATACTCTTGCCAATAACTCCTTCTGCTTTACAATTCAACAGCTGCCTGAAGACTTTGCTGTGGTGTATGGTGAGGCAGAAGGTGAACTTTCAGTGGGGGGAGTCTTCCTAAGGATCTTTATTGCCCAGCCGGCCTGGGTTTTACGGAAACCAAGAGAATTTCTCATTGCACTGTTGGAAAAGTTTACTGAACTACTGGAGAAAAATAACCCCCATGTAAGCTGATTTTTCTGATTGTGCTCTCTGAAATTGTTCAGCAGTCTAAAGCTGCTAAAAGTCTTTTAGTATCTAATTAACTTAGATTCTTGCACTTTCTTCTGAATATGAAAATCTTCTGATTTTATTTTTTTGGGTCTGCTTTCTGACTCTCTGTAAAAGCATGTTGATATGTCTAGGCAACTTCTGAATGCGAGTCAGTGCTTTTAAAGTCCCTGAAGCCACAGAACTAGCTTCAGTAAGTTTTAGAGGCTTATTTTGTGGTAGAGATTGAGGCTTAACAAATGAAGTGTCCTTAATTATTCCATGACTGACCAGCCTAAGAAAATGGCACTTCTTGTACACTGGCTAAAAATTTTCAGCTCTTGATGCTTTTAGTGTAGTTCTGCAACACCAAGTTCCTGGTCTGGTGTAAGTTATGTGACCTGTACAAGGCTGCCACCCAACAACCAGTGAAATGCAGTAGAACTAACACGTTACAGTTTGCATGAGAACAATGTTCAAGTTGGTAACTTAATGATGCTACTAAAAACTGGATTTTAAACAGCGTTCAGACAGCTACTGGCTTAGACTTGCAGGGAGGCACCTCACTGGCACATTGAATAAACCAGACATCTTTGTAATAAAGATGGGGTGGCAGTTTGTAGGGGCATATGCGGAACACAGCAAGTGTGGCGAGTGCTGCTGCACAGACTGCAGAACTCTTTAAGGGGTTCAGGTGCTCAGCTGAAAGATCCCCACTGCCAGGCCCCACTGAGCAAGGTAACACGTGGGCTGCTGTGCACGGAGAGGCTGCAGCCACAACTCCGTTTCTCTAGATACTGGAAACAGCTTAGAAACTTCTGTGATCGGTGTTCATGAAACAAGTGAATGTCTGCCACTGTTAGAGCTCGTCACACTCTTCTAAACTTCTGGTTTTAACAAACATTAAGGAAATAAATCTGTAACGCAAGGCAAGTGAGAAATGTTACTCTTAGGGTGATACATGAGGCTTTACTGAGTTAAAATTTTTCTTTTGGTTTTCTGCAGGGGGAAACTTTAGAAACCATTACCACAGCAACTGTGTGCCTGTTCAGTGCCCAGCCTCAGCTGGCTGATCAAGTTCCTCCGCTTGGTCATCTTCACAAGATAATCCAAGCTATGAACCACAAGAACAATGCCATTCCTAAAAGTGCCATTCGTGTCATACACATACTGTCTGACAATGAGGTACGGAATCACTGAAGTGCTCAAGGGGAGAAAAAAAAGCATAAGTGGAGTTATTTGAGGTGTTGAGTAGTGTTCATAGAAGGGCATTATTCTAACTGTAAATACTGTGTACCTGATGAGCAGGGTTTTATAGCTAATTAATGGGGAATTGATATTAAAGACACTGAGAAACTTAGGGTCTTGGCTGACCACATCTACCATAACCATCCGGCTTAGCACAGAGTAACGTACTCTGCCTGTTTCTGTCTCTCTGTAGCTTTGTGTTCGAGCAATGGCATCCCTGGAGACCATTAGCCCTCTCATGAATGGAATGAAAAAGAGATCGGATATAGTTGGTGTAGCCTGTGAAGCACTCAATCGAATGTTTCAGAAGGAGCAAAATGACTTAGTAGCCCAAGTAAGTAGTACATTCTCAGACTGTAAAAAGGTGGTATTTTTATATTTGGTATCTAAACTGTTAATAAGAACCGAGATACTGTTCAACTTAAGTGTCCAGGAGGCTTCCAAGAAGCCATCTAATGTGCTTTTCATGTTGGAGAAGTCAGTCCTTTATCCAAAATGCAAACCAAGGAAGTTGCCCGAGCATTGATACTTAACGCACAGGATAGTGATGGCTTGTGTCTACTGAGAACGCCTAACGTAGGAGCACTAACTAATTCAGCAGAGTTTATACCTAGACAGAACAGAACTACTGGACACTGTTGTTGTTTTCTCTTCTATATATTGATATATAGAGGAAAAACTGGGTAGCCAAACAAAGAGCTGTTGATACTTCTGGTTCACAGTAATGCTAGTAATGTAAAACATCTCTATGGAACTTCCTAGTCCATGTTAAGATGACTCATTTGGATATGTTCGCAGGCTTTGAAAGCAGATTTGGTCCCTTATCTTCTAAAGCTACTTGAAGGTGTTGGTCTTGAGAACCTGGAAAGCCCATCTGCAACAAAAGCTCAGATTGTCAAAACTCTGAAATCCATGTCTCGCAGCCTGCAGTATGGAGAACAGGTACGGACTGACAGGTCCTTAATGGGGCTTTTTACACGTGGAAGATCAAATTCTGAACATCCCTTGTTTGATCTCAGGGCTCTTGTGCATTATTTCACCTAAGTTATTAACATTGCAGTTATACAAAGTCATTGTGGGCTGGAAGGTCTCCATCTCTTGTGGAGAGTTCACTGGTTCAATGCATGTGAAAAGCACTAATAAAGACAAACGCCAAGTGGAGAAATGTTCTATGAGCTAGTAAGGCTTCTACTGACAACTCTTCAGAACTTCTGTTAGAGATGTAAATGCCTTTTTGTTTCTTGGATAACTACTGTTGTAGACAACTGCAGTGGTGTTATGGGTGTATGTTCAAGTTGGTAAAATTTTACCCAGTAACTGTGCTAGTTCTTGGTGCCTTTCTCTTCAACCTCGTGTTGAAAACTTTCTCAAAGGGAGGGAAACTGGGGATAGGTCTTTCCTCCACATTGCCCCTGTCTTGCTATAGTACAGGAGAAGTCCTCTTCTACCTAAGCTCTAGATCCATGGGAAGAGGCTGCTTGCAGGGTTGCTTTTCCTTGTCCCCTAACTGGGGAATAAGGGAGAAAATCAAGCAGCTAAATGACTTTTCTTCATGAGCCTTTTGCATTATGTGTTCAGCTGCACAATTCAAATGGAAAAGCAAGTTGACACAGTCTCCTTGGAAATGAGTTATTCCGTACTGCAGCCTAAACTACTGGCCATGCTGTCTGGGAATCCCTTCAGAACAGTCTGGTTCTAGAAAATGGGTTTGTTCCCCTAGAACATGACAAATGTCACTTGCTCACTGTGTTAAATCTTTCCAAATACTGTAGGTAAATGAAATTCTGACTCATTCTTCTGTGTGGAGTGCCTTCAAGGATCAGAAACATGACTTGTTCATTTCTGAGACACAAACAGCAGGATACCTCACAGGTTAGCAACCCTTTCCTATTTGTCCTGAATCACCCTGAGCCGTTACTTAATTGTCAGACTTGATTCCAGAGATAGTGTTTATCCTCAGGATCTAGTGCCATCATGTGGTCTGAACGCTCAATGCTGTAAAAATGCAGTAAGTTTTTGAAACACTTGGCAAAAGCCAAACTTTTTTTGTGGTTGAGAACGTATTTCTCTGGGTAGTCTTTGCTGTACCTGTTTCTAAAATAGCAGAGCAATGCAATCTGGACTCTGGCAAGTCCTGCAAGTAGCCTGGAGTGCTAAAGCAGAGATGTTATCAGAACTAGTGAGTGACAGTAACTTTCAGTGCTTTCTCAGGATCAGTCTGAACTTCCCCATCTAATCCAATGTAGGAATCTTGGTAAAGCTTTTGAGGGCAACTGAATTAATGAGGTATAAATCAGATGACCATACAGACAGGCAGGTTTTTTTTTTCTTGCAAGATACTAGCATGTATTTTGACAAAATGAAGCAAGAGCCTTTCAAGTCAGGAATTAGACATTCTAGAAGCAGATGTTTAATATTTTGAGAGTAGGTATGTTGCAACACTTGTGCTTTAGCTGCGAACAGGAGTTTTCACTTTATTGCACCATTTAATTCCACTTTGACAAAGAACACTTGGTACCAAATTTCCTTGTTATATCATAAATACTATAAATTAGAAATATGAAATAAACGCTGCCCGATTGCTGGCTAAGAACTGAAACTACAGCAGACATAGTAAGGCTGGAGACTGGGGCAATCCAGCTATCCAGCTGCCTTAAGGCCTGTGCTGCATTTAAATTGCCTAGTGTTTAAGCGCTTGCAAATGTAGAATGAAGATGCTGTACAAATGCAAAGTAGAAATGGAAACCAAACTACAAGCTCTGTTTTTTTTTAACCTGCCTTATCTTGTATTCTGCCTAATCTCTTGCTTCGAATTGCTTTGCTATTTGCACTTCCCTTGAAACTTCCCTTGCTTATTTCTCTTCCCTCAGGTGTCTCTTCTCCTTCCCTTCTAACTGGCAGCAGTCCCCTTCACCTGAGAAGTGGGCTTTAGATCTGCTCTGCCAGGCAGCTTGCTAACTTCTGTGTAGCTCTCTAAAGCAGGTAGATACCATCTCGCTAAATGCACCCTGCACTTGCTGCATTCCCAGGAGTAGCTGCATGTTGTAAACTGTAACAAGCGTTAATGGTGGTCCCCAACTGCACAAGGCTGATAAACTTGCCACCCTCAAGCACAGAGCAGCAGAAAACTAACTGTTGTATTGCCCGACACTACTGCTGGTGCTACAGAGAAACTAAACCTCCGAGGCACGTTAGGAATCCTCCATAGTGGAAAAGGTTGAGGGACAAGAGAATTAATGGAATTTTTACACTAGGACGTGTAAATGTGGGTCGGTCTCTTGGCAGATGCCACCGATGGGTTGGCAAAGAGAAGTCCCCTTCTGAAGCCAAGCAGGTTTTTTGGTTTTTTTGTTTGTTTTTTTTTTTTTTACCAGAGGCACTGCTTCCTTTGCTCTCCTGCTCTCAGAGGTAGCATGGGACTGTTTGCAAGGAGACAAACCATGCCCTCATGGTTCCAGGCTGTAGAGTGAGAAGGGAAGGTGGGGCACGAAGGGATAGTAAACTTAGGGGAAATGAGTGAGGATAACTTAAGGGGGTGGGGAGAGTAAAGGACGGGGCAGAACGTACCATGTTGAGGATTAGCAGTGTAGGCTGAAGGTCTGATTCCAAGTTGATCACTGTATTGATGCAGGAAAATGTGGAGGGTTGGCAGTTTTCTGTATTCATTAATCTGATAAGAATTGCTGTTGAAACACCTCATGCTGCAATATGAGTTTTTATTGCATTTGTCAAAAGTTTCCATGTGATTAAATTTGAACTCCAGGCTTTGAAGGAGAGGGGGCTTTGTCTGCAGTGCAAAACTGATGGCCCCTATAGTAATTGCCATAGAGATTTATTAATGGTGAGGAGTTCTCTCTCTCTGATGGTGAGCTTGCGTACACCCAGAATGCTGGTACTTTTTCTAACTGAAGGCACAATGACAATCATACTGCAGCTCTGCTTCTCCATGTGGCAGCCCCTTGAGTTTCTTTTAAATATCTGGCCGGGAAAACCATTGTGCCACTGAAAGCATAAACGTGGAGCCCAGTAGTGGAATGTGTGCCTGTCCAAGATCGGTCTCCACTTAGTGGGCTAGGATGCCTTAATTGCTAGTGTTCCTAGATTCCAAAGGACCTAAATGAGAACTCTTAAATGTTCTTGTTTAAGGCGTCTGGTTGATTTGATGGATGTATTTAAGGGCTAACAGAGGGAATAAAGCTGTTGGGTTGCTCTTTAGAATCAAAACTAATGGCTGATATTCTGTTTCCTTCCTGAAAGGCCCTGGAGTGGCTGGTTACCTTACTGCAGGGACGGCGTCATCTGTAATGCCCAACGTACCACCCCCCGTAGACAACGAAGTGGGAGATGTCAGCTAAGGACTGGAGATTCTTGTCAAAGAGACAGAAAGGCAGACTGGCCAGTGATGAGGAACAGCACTTTCCTCCAACACGTTGAAGTGAACTCACTGCCTTTCCAAGTGTTCAATGACAGTGTTATTCCTTTTTCTATGACTGTTTTGGTTTTTTGGGTTTTTCTTTTTTTAGGAAAAAGTCAGTGATTCTAACTATCACACTGTAACACAAGAAAGCACTCTGTGGATCAGCTCAAATGGGTACACAAGAATTTTTTTCTTGTTGTACATAAGCACATTTTGTTCCTTTATATTTGTTTACAAGACTGTGAATCAAACTTTCCTAGTTTTTATATTTTGTGAATTAGCATGACTGGAGTTGAGCTACAGTCTAGAGGAATTGGGCTAAAATCACTTTGACCTCACCAACCCTCCCCCAAAAGGGCATCCCTTCTTTTCCCAGTCCGATGTGATCACTCCCATTGAACATGACTTGCAAAGGGTTTGTCCCTGCACCACTTCACTGATGTCCTTAATCATTAACATTATCTTCTTCCTGAGATCAAACAGCATTAGACATTCGTATGTGTAACTGGCTTGACCAAATTGACAAAGCTTCAGCAAAAAACCTTAAAGTTGACATGTTATGTAAGAAATTAGTGTAATTGTGAAATGTTCTATACATTATCCAGTATATAAAAACTTTCTATATTGAGTGTACATTATACAGATCATTCATATGTACATAAAATTTTAAAATAAAGGGAATTAAGAGCCTTGTTAATGAGATAAAGGTGGTGTTCTTCTGTAGCTGTTCTTTGAAGGTGTGGGAGACGAGGGCGGTCAGAGACCTGAATTTGAGTCTGGCTAAATAGGGTTCCTGGGCTTTCCTGCTTGGAAGAACATGTTGTGCAGGTTTTGACAGCCTGGAGCAGAACTCCAGAGCCACAGGTGGTGGTACGGTGCCTTGTGTCTGAAATGCATTTCAGCCACTGACTCGCTGATGCTCTTAACTTCCTAGGAAACATTCTTGGCAGGAAGCAAGAGAAAACTAAGATGGATGGAAATACAAACAATAATTATTGTTTTCTCAAGAGAGATGACAATCTTGTTCTTAGGTATAATGAATTGATACAAAATGAACTGATACAAGGTAAGAAACTTGCAGAAAGCTCTCAGTTTTAGGTGCTTTGGGACTGTACCACCCTGACTGACTTCAGCAGCTTGTGTTGGTTCACTGTTCAGATGGGCTCAAGGACAGAACAGGGGCCTCTTCTCCCCAGGCTCCAGCACCACTAAGGTGGTTTGTTTGTGCACACAAAAACACCCATATCCTTAAGGTAATTGTTGATCAACCCTATGTAAATTGAAAAGCGATTGTCCTAACTTTACAGGAAGCAGAACTATGCACAGCACAGCATGCTGTGATCTGCCCCTATCAATGCTTCAAAGTAACTGATGTTGAAGAGGATTGTTCCAGAAGCAGAGCTGAGGACCTCTGACCTTTGAGAACTTCACAAAGGTGTATTGGGAATAATTGACAGAGCCTGTTTTGGTAGCAGAGGAGGCCAGGAACTGTCCTGTGTCAGTCACAAAACTTCAGCTCCTCAGAAGGGAAGGTGCTACCTCTATGCTTAGATATATTTAAGAAAGAGTGGAGGCAGCTGAGACCAGGAGGAGGCTTGTGAGGATGCCCAAAAGGAGACACAGAAGGATGCATGGGAAGACAAACAGGGTGCCTGTAAGGAAAAACGTGAGGAGATGCATCTGGAGAAACAAAGCAGAGGAGTAAGAAGCAAGAAGCAGACAAACTGCCACATGCTGCCCCCAGCCTCATGAGAGGGGAGGTGAGGGAAGGAGGGAGTGTAGCATCAGTGAAAAGCAGGGCAGCTGAGAGCAGGAATTGGGAGAAGAGAGGGCTGGATGCAGCTGAGCTTTGGAAAGGGAAAAGAAAGGCATTACCCTAAGTTTAATTGCCATTTCATAAAGAATTAGAAGTTTATCTGAGATTGCAATAAAGTACATTGGGTGAAAGTGCCGAGTCAAAACTGCTTTGCCTACAATAAAAGAATAAAAAGGGCTTTGGCTCAGAGAGAATAAAGCACTTTATGCCTGTTAGAAAATAGATTTTATTTAGTGTTATAAAGAACCCAGAGAAATTCTGGTACTTACATGGCATTCTTCAAATTTTAAAAGTAAGTCTCTGATTAAGTGCAGTAATTACAAGTAAAAATAGAATATGTATTGCTTCAAGCTAGAATGAAGTTTTTGTATCCATCCAATTTTACCTTAAACATTATTGCACTGAACAAAATCTTTCCTAATTCTTCCATCCCTTTGAGCTGGCTTTATGCGGCCATTAGATTTTAGCAGTCAGTTTCTTGGACTGATCAAGCAACTCCCACCTTGCAATTGTTGAGAGATGAACTTCATCGGGCCCATCTGCCAGGCGCAAGGTCCTCATGTAAGCAAACCTGTGTCACAAGAGCCGAATGAGGGGGAGATTTC
>JAHREE010000179.1:1255480-1284545 GCA_033628505.1 Tringa tobata
TTATTATATTATTTATTTCTATTTAAAGATGGGTATCTCACAGTACATTGCTTCCTCTTTGGACTGGATGAGAGCGCTGCTCTCCCCGTTCCCTGGGTAAGGTAAAACTGTTTCCAGGAGAGACAGTCACCCCAAACTATCTCATTGTATTTAGACAAATGAGCTTCTTTTGTTTTTAAATATTTTATCAGATCGATCTCAAAGCTTTTAACTGAGACAGTGACAACCAAAAACACATCTTAAGACCATCTATTTTCAACATGGAAAGGATAACTTTTAGCAATAGGTTTTAGCCTGTATTTCAACCAATTGAATGCACAGGTGTGGCATTCCCAAGTCCTAGCCTAAGGCTGGCAAAGAAAAAATTTACCTCTTTTCTTGCTTTTCTGTTGCCCAACATGTCAATCTTGCTGGCTGTTTTTAGGGTAAGCAGTCGAGCCTGTTCTATGCTGAGGCGGCATTCAGCGATCCAGTGGGCAACAACCTCCTGGAGATACCAAAGCCAAGAAGCAGAGAAGTCAGTGGATGCTGCCTGGTGTGACCCGCCCTAAGGAAGGTGCACGTTCAGTCATTTAGTGACACACTTGTGCAAATAAAAGCTAGTTTGACACATGCAATTTAACATGAGGAAAAAAGGAAAAGCTCCTGGTTCTGGCACACTTTCATTTCCTAGTCAGACCCACCGCCTGCTAGCCATTTTCCTGAAGCTCTTCAAAGCCTGGGTTGTGCTCCCTGCTTTCCTTTACCTGCTACCAGGACTCACAGCCATCTCTCTGAGTAACACGTCCTGGTATACAAGAATTGGGGGGTGAAAGAGAAGAAATGTTGGTTCTGTTTAACTTAAACTAGGGCTGACGGTGTGTTACAGAGCCAGGCAAACAGCTGCAGGGTGGTGCCTGCTGCGTTTGTTCGCATTGATGATAAATGATCCAACTGAAGTTACGGTCTTGGCAGCCCTTCCCTGTTCCTCTTAGATAATTCCCTTCTGCAGCCAACATACCACAGGAGGGGAAAAAGTTCATGTGATGCTCGTCAGTGCAAATGCCATTTGGAGCCAGCAGCAGCCTCGTGCACACACTCCTGCCCGGAGCCTGGATGTTGGAGCCCGGGCAGCCGCAGGAGGTATGAGCAGATGTGCAGGGCCAAGGCTGGGACCTTGGCTTAGCTCATGCCAGCAAAGGTGGCTGAACCCGGGTGGAAGTGTCCAGACATGCTTCTGCTGCCAACACCTCCCGGGGAGGTGTAACTAACTGCTGTGTGGGCGGTGGTGACAGTCACCTTGTCACCCAAGGCAGTCAACAGCCTCACCTCTTCCTTAGCTGGCCGCGAGCTGTGAAGACCCCAAGCTGGCTACGTAGGCAGCTGGCCCTGCAGCTGGCCCCCAGGTCTTGCCTGTGCATTCATCAAACATCGGTTTTACTTGAACGAGCTTCTGAGAAATGGAGTGTGCCTCATCCAACTCTGATTAATTGTAGGTGATGGTTGTGAATGGAAGTTTGGCAATGATGTGACTGGAAGATGGATATGTGATATAATTCCTCCTGGAGCTGTACAAACAATTTTCTCTAAACTATGCCAGACACTAATTCAGTTTCCTCTTTCTGTTGCTTTTACTTGTTTTTTCCAATAAGGTCATCCTATCTGTTGGACAGAACTGACAAACGCTTTAAATGGGATAGGTCAGCTACTAAATGCTCATGGTTCCTACAAAAAGCAGACTGGCATTCTAGCGAGTGTTCTCTCTCACAAAACAGTATTTCAATTCCAAAGCAAGGTAAGGCCAAATATCCCAATATGGTCTTAGTTTGGTCTGTACTCTCATAAGTACTACTACTTGATCCAAGACATAAAATTTTTAGTCAAACTTAGACTCTTGAGTGTCTTTGGTAATCATGAAAGGAGATGTCTAGGTGACAAATTTAATACAATCTGAAGTCACCGTTTTTTGTGTAACTAGAGAAACATCAGCTGTATGCCAGAAAAAATACCTGTCCAAACTGATCAGTAAAAGCAGAGAAAAACCCATGGTGACAATACCTGTATTCAAACCCAGCAAAGGCTCTCCAATTCATTGCAAGGAAAAAAAATAACTCTGTGGGTTACAGTGAAAAAAGGGAGCTTTGCAATGTGATATTTTTTTTTTTCCCTGAGGCATTAGGAATAGGGATACAAAGTTAGGACACACCTATTGCAGTGTCCGTTTGTGTGGGCAAAACGAAGGGTGATGGCTGGAGCATGTGAATTGAGAGAAAGAGGGAACATGCTTACGTGGTGATACAGTTTCTTGCCGAAAGTCTCCCTCTGTGCTGCGCGCTGGCACATTATCTGTAGAGCGGTTTCAGCGGCACCAAGGGACCTCATGCAGTGATGAATCCGACCTGGCCCAAGCCGACCTTGGGCTATCTCAAAGCCCCTGCCCTCACCTGGTTGGAAAGAGAAACAGGCACATGCAGAGTCCTTGATTCCCTCTTGAAACGATCCATGGCTCTAAGCAGAAGTGGCCTCGCAGCACCAGAGGCAGAAGCGAGCCGCTTAGAAGTTTATTTTGCAGAACTGATGCTTGTGTATTCCAACTATGTTTACACTGACACACACTATTAATAATACTTACAGCACAAAGAGTACTCTAAGATTGTTTCTGAGAGGGTTTGATTTACTTGATTTAAATTAAATGTTGCTAATCTTACATTGAAAAATGTAAAAAATCTCAGCTATGAGCTTTGGTATGAGAATCTGGGGGAAGACTTTGAGGTTTCCAGTTCTTAGGGCTACCCAAGAGAGAAGCTCTTTCAGCAAAATAAAAATAGCAGAGAGGAAATAGAAGAAATCAGGATTTATATTAAGTGAGAGAAGTGGAGCAAAGTTCTCCCTGTAGAAGGTCACAGCACTGGCCTGCTCATTCCTTCTTTCTTTTGTTTTCAGTTCAGCTGAGCCTGCAGGCACCCACACTTGGATGGCCATGGACTAGAGCAGAATGCTCTTTTTCAAAGTCTGCAAAGTCTAGGAGAACTGGTTTTGGGGAAAAAACGCCACTGACAGTTTCTGCTTTGCTCTACTTCAGTGAAGTGATTTTCACATGATGGCTACAGCTGTCCTGCTTCCTTCTATCACCTTTCGGCTCTGAACAAGTTACATTTAAGCCGCAGGTAGACCGCTAAAGGAAGAACAGGCTCCCCCTTACATGTCTTTGAGACAGTGGTTCAACTGACCATAGCTGTTTACAATAACTTATGGTGATTCATAAAATAAACCACCATTTCATAAAACTTGGTTCATCGCCATATGTACTAAAAAGGAATGAATACAGAAACTCACCCAGTATTATATTGGAGACAGGTACTCGCACATCATTGAAGTGTATCTCAAAATGTCCTCCGTGGATCTCATCTACAGGGATAGAGAAAACACAACAGCAGGGTGAAACAAAGGAGGATAAAAACACAGGCCTTCAATTCCTACCCCTTTGTCTATATATACATTTTATCGATTTATTTCAGATACAATACTTAATAGTATTACTGCAGCTTCTGAGACTGCTAACAAATTAATACACATATAGCTATTAAATATTATCACCTACCCAGGTAACCAAACACTGAGAGAGGTCTTATCAACTTCAGCCCTGGAGTGTCCATGGGAACAATAATCATACTGTGCTGCTCGTACCTGATCAAGACAAAATGCACAAGTGAAGATTAACTTTGAGCTTCCCTTCTGTCCCCTCCCTCCACTTTTTTCATTTTCTGTCAATTTAGCACTCACATAAAGCCACTGTTGAGATTTACCTACACAGATTGCAGCCAGCCTGCCTGTCTGCAGCGTGGCATGCATCCTTCAACACTCCTTGAATCACCAGTCAACACATAAAAATGGCACCACAACCAACAAACTACTACTTCTGTCACTTCCATGCAAGTTCTTCTGTACCACCCAGTCCATTTTCCCCCCTCACAGCCTCCCAAGCATTTTTCTTTTTTGTTCTCAAAACATGTTTATCATCATCATCATCTTGGCTTGCCTATAGTTTAGGAAAAGAATCCCCGTGTTTAAATTCCTTCCGAATATTTAAGGTCAGCTAGCAGTCACACAGAACTGGAGCTGACGTGCTTGAATTCAGTCTCCAGTTCTAGCAAGTGCGCTATCACGGAACCCCCTCCATGAACTTCTGTTCAGCTTCAAAGAGCTCAACAGATGCCACTGGACAGGCCATCCTGTAAGCAAGTTACTGTTTACTTCTCAGTGGAACCCAGCCAAATCTAAAAACTTAAGATAATCATTGGAATTTGGGCTAAAATCCAACTTAGAGATATAAATGTTTCAATTCTTTTGTATTACAAGCTATGTGATTTTAATGGAATCGGTCACAAAGCATTTTATTCATCACTTGCGTAAGCTTTTATAAAAGGCAATTTTAGTTTGGTAATAAGGGCTGAACAACATACTTATTTTAAAGAAGAAGAGGGAATTATAATATTTACACATATAGCAAGAAGTAGGTTGGATAAAAGATGTGCAGTGCTCTCTGCTCACACAACTTCACGTAACAAGCGTCTCACGTTTCAAACTTAAGTTTCTCTACCTACAGATAACTTTGTGAAAACGTGGTAGATGATAACCTAAGGTCGCTGACGTGCCACTTTGTACTCATTCTGTTCAGGGAAGCTCTGAGAAGTTGGGGGTTTATTATCATTTAAGCAAGCAATTTGTGCTCTTGTTAATTGTTTTATGAAATTCTTAAGCAATTCTTACTCTTGTCAATTGTTTTATGAAATAAATTGTAAGCTAGAGATAGTTGCTGGCTGAACAACTGATGCAGACTAAACATAATGTGACCAAGATGGTGAACCCCCCAAAATTTCCTAATCCAATTCATCCCTCAGCTGCATGAACACTAGAGGTAGTGCAATGGAGAGGGGGAAGCATGTGGATGCAACTGGCAACAGTGAAAAGGTTGGGAGGCTTCAGTCAGCAGCAGCAGCTGACAGCAAAAGAGGAGCTTGGTCAGCAACATTTTTCTCTAAACAGACATATGCAAAGGTTTAAAAGTCCCCCGGAATTCAGGAGCACATCCAACTGATCAAGGTAACTAATGGCATTTCACTTAACAAAATTATTGCAAGCAGGGACTCTTCCAGGAAACAAGGTTCAGGTAACTCTCTGAATCACATAGGAATCCTTACCTGGATGCTGAGGAGTTTTTGGTTTTGCCCATTACAATTGCAACTTTGCAATTTGGGTTCCCAGCACCTTAAAAACGTAACAAACACAAAAACAGTTTTCAATTAAAAAAATCTACTCTCTTCCTTCCGTGATACAGTAGCAAAAGCATGCAATCTGCCTCTCTGTTTATACTCTAAGTAATCAGACTGAAACAAAAGACATCTTATTGCTTAAGGGAATTGACTTGTGGGGAGGGGAAACAATGAAAAGCCAAACATCCAACCCCTCCCGATCCAGCTCCATCATCTGTTCCTACGAAAAGAGAACAAGAAGGTACTTGAAATGGAATCTAGTTATTTGTGTCTCCATAACAGCTAAGCAAATCAGTGATACAGAAACACACCTGAAGGTAAGATCCTGCCATTTCAAAAGCATAACTTCTCAAAACTGTAAAGACTTGGAGGATCTATATGGGAATGAAATGCCAACCACATTAAAACCAAATTATACAAATAAGGCTGTCAAAGGGTTACCATGATGAATTTGCTACTACTTCAGCATAACTTCTGTGGAATGAAAGTTTTTTCCCCCCTTTATGCAAATAACTTTAGTTTGCACTTCAAAGAAAGATCTGAGTGGAAATCATTACCTGAAAATAATCTGCTAGCATTTCAAGCCACTGATAACATTATTTGAGACATGTCCTAAAGAAGCTTCTACTGTTAATTAACATGGCATCCTATTTCTAAGAGCCTTAATCCTCACTGTCTTTTTCTTTAAAGGTTTCTTCGTACCAAAGCATGCTCTCATTCCTTTAGAAGTCTCAGACAATAAAGCTACAGAAAAGGTGGCAGGATTATACCTGTTATACGTAACAATCAGGATTTTTTTTATTGATATCTCAATGCAGAAGACAAGCATCGCAGAGATTTAATTCAAGATTTGATCTGTATCAACTCAGTTTGTTTTGAGGTCAGAAACAAAAATGACTTTTTCTCTGGCAGCTCTTATCACAAGGTTTGGGAGCCTCTGGTTTAGACAATATAACCACCTGGCTTTGAGCTAATCTACTTCCTCCTAAGAACAGCCACTGTGATGGCCGGGAAGCGGGAGAGAGATTTATCTCATGCTGATAAACACTGCCTGTTTTGAGGGCCAGACTGCTGGCTGTTTACCTTCTTCTTTTGCAATATGCTATTCACCCATTGTTTTCAAAGTGGAAAGTTTTTTTGTGGCCTGTGAGCTGTACAATGCTAACAAGCTGAAATATCCGAGTGCAAACCTGAGGTGGGGAGGAATAAACCAGCTTGGGAAAAAAAAACCAAACAGTAGCTCTCAAACGGTTGGCACATTTGGGCAACTGCACCACGTGGGTGACAAACCCCAAAACAACATAATGTATGCTTTGCAATGTACTACCCTGAAAAGAGAAATGCTACACCCTCAAGGAGTATTTGACTCTTCCACAGAAGGTAAAGAATTGCACAAGGGGTATTTTCCAAACCACATTTTTCTTGAAGTGAGGTTTACAACGAAAGATACTTCGACTTTCTGGAATCCCTAAAAAAACTATATGTAAACAATCCTCAAGTTACATCCCTGCTTCAAAAAAAGGTAAATTTCACCGTGTTGTACAAAAATCAGAAGAAGCTTCCACAGTGAACTTAATAAGGACTTCACTAACAACTAAACATCTAGTTAGATGTTCTAAATCACGAGTACAAGTTTCTGGAAGGCAAATGAATACCTTCATTTCATATGTACTTATTCCCATCTGAATAGAGCAAAGGAAGGCAGATTCCTGGCCTTTCCACTCCTTAGAGTCTGAAGTTCTGAAAATCCAAGGGTAATTTTATACAACTTTTTGACCCGTAAATAGCAGAAAGAAGTCTATTGCAAGACTCTGAAAGACTCCAGTGCTTTGGAAGAAACGCAGACTGTCTAGAGGGAATAAATCCCTTATTTCTAAATAGCATTTTAACATTACTTACAGAATTCAAAGGAGCTGCTGGAGGAAGAGTCATAGAAGCCTGTCATTTTGGCAGGATTCAGAAGTAGTTTTGCAAGAAACTCATACATGAACAAATAGAAATAGTAGAGATTTTAAAAGGTCAGTTTAAAGCATATTTCCATATTAATAATCCTTTTAATATCTATGTCTACACAACCTAGCCAGAACTTTTAAACCACAATGCTGCTACATTGGGAAACATCGGAATTTTAACTACTCTATTATATTTTTTACCTCTTCACAGCACTCGCATAGGCAAAGACAATGGTATTTTAAAATGTGCTTAGAGGGTTGGGTTGATCACAATCCTAGCAGAATTCTGATCCTTGCTATCAGGGGGTGTAACATGCTTAAGATTATTGACCTTCACACAACCAACTTAGACAGGTTCTTTTTGGTGGTGAGTACTAAATGTGGCACAGACACGAACAGAACAACCTTTACTTAAAGAAGCTGCCATATAACCTGGTTTCAGAAGCCAATAGCACTTAATTCTTGCAATCTAGTTATCTATTTTTCAGTGTACGGCGTTCAAAGTTTTGGCTAGGATGACTAAGGCAGCATAATCTACCACTTGAATGCCCAGAATACCTATGACTCTTGCCATGTTGGCTGCTGCACCAGTGAGCCTGATGGGTTATCTCTCTCTGCTAAGGATCAGGGGTCTGTGGTGACGTTACAGCCTTGGCAGCTTCCTAGAAAGGCACTGATAAACACATGTTCTGGGCTCTCCTACAAGAATAAACTGGACCAAGTAGGGTGAATGGCAGTAGGATATTGATTACTGTAATACGGGGATTACAGTAATCCCCATGGAGAAAAGTGGATGCCCCAAGAGCCTCCAGTAACTTCTACCCACTAGCACAATGTATTCCATAGTTTTATCTCATCTTCTCCACATAACACTGCTGGCCATTTGGTTCACCTAAGATAAAGCCTATAATGTAGCTGCGAGCAAATTGGCTACAACCAGCCAAGACAATGCTGGGGTCCTGCAACTAATCAGCAAGGGCTACCATGTGGCTGTTAGTCCTTCCCAGCTAGAGCTCACAGTCTCAGATGGTACCAGTGAGAACAGCTGCTCTGAACAACATGAGGGAATGGTTTTCTCCTCATCTTCATTCCACTTTTACACAGCCACAAGCGCTTCTTAGTTAAACAAGATCCTTTGTCACTGTGCATTCCCTTTTACTTATTAAATACTTTTTGTTATTTTTGAGCCTATTTTTCAGCCATACTGAAATCTAGTATTGCATGACGGTACTATTTCTGTACCCTGACCAGAAGGTTCTGTCCTCCTTGCACCCTGCAAAGTTCCAAGGAGCTGAGGTCCTGTAATAAACAGCACAGGATTTACACGAACCGCCTTCCTACAGCCTGCCCACAAGACCTCTTAGGCACTGGTAACACAACCATCTTTTCTGCAGGCAACACACAGAGATATTCCCCCAGGAGCTTTCTCAGTTCTACCCTGACTATTCTATCTTGTTGGGGACCATAGTGAGGCAAAGCCCATGCAGAACTTACTCTTCATAAGAATGAGTTTCACTTATTATTCATATGATTCACTTATTTTTAAGAGATGTAGCTCAGGCCTCTAAGCAATGGCATGACTAGCAAGAAGCAGACATGCTGGAAGTAACCCAAATGTCTTATCTGCCACTGCGAAGAACACCACTGAACCGCTGCGATAGCTCAAGATGAAAACATTGCAGAAATATGCACAAATATTGCAGCATTCTTTCTCTAGACTTCAATTCAACTCCCAACTCATTCTTCTTTCTCATTGTGAATGCAAATGAAGGTAGAAGCATGTGGAAAACATCTGCCTGTTACATTCTCAGCTGCCCATCTTGAAAAACCTTCCCTTTCACATATTCCAAAATAGTCGAAGCACGGACAGATGGCCAATCCAGCTGTGGCAGGTGCATCAATTTAGTCAGTGTGCCAAAAAGCAAAACCTGACCTCTGGTCTGCTCGAAATCTCTCTCTGTTGCCTGACATCAATATTGCATTTACTGAAATCCATTACACTGCTACAGGATACAAACAAAACAAAAGCCCTGAAAGAGCATGGAAGGCTCCTGACGCTCTGCACAAGAGACCAATCTGAAGCTGTAGAGATTGTGGAAATTTAAGATCCAGTCATTTTAGGAATTCTTAGCAAAGGTAAGTCCATGCCTCAGGGCAGAAATATTAATGTCTGCATAAAACTGCAGAATTTCTCCATCTGCCCTTTCCTTAAGAGTTTCAACTCTTTGTAATGCAGACAACACACTGCAAGTGGAAGAAACCTCATGGATTGAAAAACATCTTTTTATTTTTCCTCTACAGTATGTCTGCCTGGCTTGCAGTTCCTGTAGAAATACTATCAAACACTAACTTGATTATGAGTCTGACTGGAAACATTCAAGTCCCTGAGAACTCTCCCCTAGTGTGCAGGACTCTGCTTATACTCTGGTTAACAATTTACCACTTGCTTTCACATATTTTTCCTATCATCTTCCTGTTTTTGTTCAATATCACATACCGAAAGAGCAAACTCCTCCATCTTACAAAACACAAATTCATCTTCCTATTGTATCCCCTGAAAAGTTACTTAAAAATGGTATATAAGGATATCTTAAAGCCTTACATAAGCAGCCATCAAAAGCACACTAGTGTCCCGAGGAAAGAATATAGTGATGCCCTACAGGTAACTCTGCCCCAGAAAAACCTACCCCTCTTTCTCTCCTTTTCCAGTTTTAAGTGTGTGATTTCATAAAAGCCTTTTAACTATGTAAAAAAACCCCACATTTGGACTTCCAGGAATAAAACAAACAACAACAACAGTGAAATAGTAAGAGACTCTTGACCTTCCAAAGAACACTGGCATCCTGGTTGGAACAGGGAGGACCATAGGAAACATACGTGTTCAGCAGAAGTTTCCAGGAAAGTAGGATTATTTATTTCTTTATTTTAAAACTGGCAAGTCAAAATGAAAGTGCAACTAACTTCCAGATGAGGGTGTGGTGCTTCAAGACAAAATGCAATGTGTCAGACAAATTCAGACCATTTCACTGAAGCACATCTCAACTGCAGTACCTGCTACTAGTCTGCTGACAAAAGAAGGTTAGTTTTGTTTTAATATTTACTAGCCTGTATATTAATTGTGATATACTTATTTTATTTATATAAAGATGAACAAGGATTTGCTCTTAGTTAAATTGGCTTTGCAGGGAGACATAACTTCACTAAAGGCACATGCTCATTTCCATTCTTAAAATTTGATTTGTTCTGTAGAAGAACAGAATATTGCTTAATTTATTAAAAAAAAAATATGTCTGTTTAAACAGAGGATATTAGCTTCATTCAACAGGCATTCAAACAATCCTGTGTTAAGTTTAAACACACAGGAACACTAAATTTGTACCGTGTAAATGGAAGGCTGGAATAATAATTCTGCGAGAAAACATGCAAAGCTGTCTTTTAATATACCTCCTAGAAAACAGTACTTGAAAAAACAGCTGACGTTCTGAACTGCTGGGGTACTTGTGGGCAGTTTTGTATGTGCTAAGTTTCCTTTCTGTGCGTAATATCCTGAGCAGTCACCAGCTGTGAGATGCAGTGTCCCCACAGCAATTTGACTCTGTAAGAAATTCCACGTGGGCATAAGGCGATTTGCTGTGTGGGAGACTAAACTAAGGCTGCTCCACCACTGTACGGCAAATTTATGGAATGGACAAGAAACAACATTCACTGGAATGACAAATCTGAATAGGTATGTTAGCCAAAGCAGAACTGTGTTTTTAAGGGAGAAATATCAATTGCATTGTAGATAACTTTGCTTCCATCAAGAACTCAGGTCAGCCAAAAGTGTATCAGACAGCAGAGCATGTTCCTTGTCACAGCCAAACCGCTTTGTGACTTCTTGAAGTTTGCACTAAAATGTTGATTGTTTTGCTTTCAAGCGATTAAACATTCCCAGATGGATTCTGCAATGTGCTTAGGACCACAACCAAATCTTCCCAGTTTAACTTTTAATTTTCTTCTAATCTTGGCTAAGTGGATTAAACTCTCCCTGCAGCAGTTTCTCTTCTACTAAAAGAAGATAAATTTGCTGCTGATGTCTGAATCTCTCCGCAAAGTACTGTGAAGCTGCAGATTACCCTTGCTGAAAAATCCTACTAACAGCTTGTTAGGCATGGACTAGACATCCCCTGTGGAACTAATAAATGGAATTACTGTATGTTTTCACTCTGCATTCTTCATTTAGGGAAGAGTAAATGGCACATTACAAGACTTAAAATAAGACTAATCATTGTTTAAAGTTTAATGGGAAGTGTTTTGAAATGTTAACAAAATAATCCAACGAAGTCATTAAGGATAAAGCCAAATCGATTATTAATTTCTAACTAACACACTTTTTAAACAATTTAAATAGCAGATTCACTGAAAAAAAGAAATCAAGCAAAACCAGAAATTATTGATGTCTTCCTATTTAATTGGTCTGCATCCCTGAATATGAGATCTATCAGTAACTTTTTTTCTCCTGGTAGACAGAATGTATTAATTTTTTTTTTTTTTAAGAGCTACTGTTTATAATAAAGGTTTGGCAACCCTTCATTTAAACCCTTGTGTAAAAACCAAAAATGGTATTTGCAGTTTTTTCAAGCTTGAAAAAGCCAAGCTTGAAAAAGCTCTGGGGCAGAATATCAGATAAGAATCTGCTTTCAGTAACATTGGCCTCAAATTCTGAAACACTGCGGATGATGAGAAAGGGGAAATGTGATTTTTATTCCCAGCTACTTTTTGCTACTGCTGTTAAGAAATCCTAATCCCATTTATTGCAAGAAAACAGAGCCCTGCAGAACTGTAGTTTACAATGGAAAAAAAAATATCAGCAAATCAGTCAATGAACACAATTACAGGAAAAGAAGAAAATACTGTAGGACATGACTTGCTTAAGACAGTCTGAAGATAAGAAAACTTAAACTTCAACCCTAAACTGGCAGTTAGAGTACAGCCTTTGTGTTTACGGAGTAAATCTATCATGAGATAGTACTTGGAAAACAGCAGAGCTTCTGAGCTGTTTGGGTACTTGTGGGCAGTTTTGTATTTGATAAGATTCCTTCCCGTCATAACATCCGGAGAAGTCTCCAGCTGTAAGATGAAGTGCACCCACAGCAATCTGATTCTGTAAGAAATTCCATGTGGGCACGGCTCGCTGTGTGGGATGGAGACTAAACTAAGCCTGTTCTACTGCTCTTCTGCAACTGACTGCACTGCTGTGCTTTACGTAATGGGCATATATATATAAGTGTATATTGTACTCATATCTCAAATTTGCCAGAATTTATGATAGTAAGCACAGAATACTACTGCTTGCCTCTCAGCTTTAAGCTGTTAGTATTCCTTATCCACTCTACTGTAATAGCATTTACAGCCTTGAACTGGTACTCCTTTGCTTTGCAGAGGCTGTAGAGAAGAAGGTGCCATTTCAAACCTGTGAAGGTTCAGAGAAATTCATTTTGCAATGCGGTATCATCAAACGTAACTAAGTCAGAGCAGTTTAAGCAATGATGGCTCGTCAACTGAAATGTGGAAACCAGTGAAGTGCACTCCAAGTATCTTGCAATCTCAAACAGTGAGGTTAATGAAAGCATTTCAGTTGAATCCATTTGACTTTTCATTGCATATACAATCTGTCAGTTACCCATTTCACGTGAGAATTTGTGATGGTCTGTTCTGCCTCCATCACTGTCTAGGGTCTGCTTTGATTATTTACAAATGTATTCTCAATATCCAAATTCTTTAAACTTGAGAAGTATAAGCAACCCTGACCGGCGGGTTTAGGTTTCAACAGAAATTTTAAAACTTAAAACCAGTATTATGACTTTGGTGTTCCCTACTCCCCTGATTTATTTTTTTTGTGTGTCTTGTAGCTTTGCCATGGGCTGGGATATGAATAACTCAACTGATTACTGGATTGAGGATGAGGAGAATCATCTCAACTCTGGTATAGATTACAATACATATGAGTTTCTCTGTGAAAAAAGCGATGTGAGAAATTTCAGTAAATTATTCCTCCCTGTATTCTATGCATTGGCTTTCACTGTTGGAGTCGCTGGAAATTCATTAGTGGTTGCAATTTATGCCTATTGCAAGAAACCGAAGACTAAGACGGATGTGTACATCATGCATCTAGCCATTGCTGATTTGCTCTTGCTCTTTACACTCCCTTTTTGGGCTGCAAATGCAGTGCAGGGATGGGAACTTGGAAACTCCATGTGCAAGCTTACTTCTTCTCTCTACACCATGAATTTCAGCTCTAGCATGCTGCTCCTGGCCTGTATCAGTGTGGATAGATACAGGGCCACTTCCAAATCCCAGGGTCAGAGAAGAATTGGTAAACGCTGCAGTGTTACCTGCATCTGTGTCTGGCTATTTGCCATTTTCCTCAGTATCCCTGAACTGATATTTAATCAAGTCAAGAAACACAATGACAGGAATGAGTGCCTTCCTGTATTCCCAGTGAACATGGAAACACTCTTAAAAGCAACCATTCAAATCCTGGAAATTATCCTGGAATTTCTGCTTCCTTTCCTAGTAATGCTGATCTGCTATTCAGCTACTGCTCGAGCAATCTTTAGATCTGCAAATACTAAAAAATCTAGACCTTTCATGGTTCTGCTGGCAGTAGTGGCTACTTTCATTATTACCCAGCTACCTTACAACATCGTTAAGTTCTGGCGAGCCACAGATATCATCTACATGTTGATTACTGACTGTGATACAAGTAAAACCATAGATGTTGCACTCCAGGTCACCAAGTGCATAGCTTTGTTTCACACCTGCCTAAACCCTCTTCTCTATGTATTTCTGGGTGCCTCTTTTAAAACGCACATTATGAAAATTGCAAAAAATTATGGATACTGGAGAAGACGACAGAATGGAAGACCTGAAGAAATTTCTATGAATTATGAAGATCATACTGAAGAAACAATTAGTTTCACTATATAGACTCTCCATTACTTTCATTGTCTTATATAACCAAGGAACTATTTACTAATTCTGCGGGTATTATTTCAAGAGCTGTTTCTCTGCAAGTAAACTTTCAGATTAATTTCTGAACCTACAGACTAGGAAAGTGGACCATGCTGATCAAAATTAAGCATCAAGCAAGAATACTGAAATGCCTAGAAACAACTAGAAATACCTACTACAAAAGGAGAAGAAAAGGAAAAAGAAAACGCAATAAAACTCAAACACCTAAAAACCTGCAAGATTTAAAAGTGTCACAGTACGAGGTAATTACATAGCTGTGTAATGAACAATCTGTACATGTCTAAACATCTAATTAAAACAGAAAAAAAACCCATCAGCAATAACACAGCAGTACAGGAACTTTTGTACCAAAAGTTAATAATGTTGTGTTTCTCCAGCTATTTTGTACAATTTTAGAACATTTGCCTAAGTTCCAGTTTTTTCCCCTCAGCTATCATTCAGCAGATACCCTTGCAGCTTGAGATGAGATACCAGTTCCTGTCTGAGAATTGCCGGGGGGCACAGGAGAGGGGAGATTAGCTATGTGTTTCCACTTAATGTATAGCAACAACAACATCCTCTACAAAAAACTGTAACTCTTTCTCTGTAACTCACAAAAATGACCTTTCATCTTTCCTTTCCTGCTCACCATAAACTATTTTACATGTCAAATATAAGAAGTGCCAAGGTAGTGCAGTCAAAGCATTAGCAGAAATGTAAGAAAAAATTAAGTTAATCTTCATATACGAAGCCTGGAATTTCTAGTCAGAATTTGTAAAATGAATCAAACACTGCAATAACTGTATCTGCTAAAATATATGGAGACAATAAAACCAAAGAACACAAGACGTGCAGTGGCTGTCATTTATTCTTATCTTTATGTTTGTTTTGTTTTAGTGGATATTGACATCTCTCCTCACAGGCGTTTATCAACCAGCAAAGGCTACAGGCCTTGGTTGATGAATGAGAGAGGTTCTCACCCTATATGGAGTTCATGGTTGGTGGGATTTACAGTTTTTCCCACTAAGAGGTACCAAAGCTGTCCCCTGCCACAGTGCTGGCAAGAACTCCAGGAAAACAGCAATTTTCCATAAGTCTCTGGAAGCATTTGAAATATATTGACATAATTAGCTTTCAAAATGAAAAAGTGGTCTCAGAGCATACCGTACCGTGGGCTCTGACAAAATGCCTCATCTGTGGCTTATGAAAGCCAACAAGAATCTCTCATTTTTAGGCATCGTTCCTAGTTACGCTATTATGGACTGGAAGAAAAAGCTCTAAAATGTCAGACAAGAAACAACAGCAGCATAAACAAGACACAAGCCTCTTCTTGCTGTTTGGATGAAAAAGCTTACAGAATTTATGCCCAGTATTTTGAGAAATACAAGGGTGTGAATGGGTGAGTCAGAAGTGTTTGGCAGATGGTCTACACATACACCATAAATCTGACATATTTAAGCCTTACTGGATTTACTGTAGATACGCAAAGCACCCATGCAGATCACAGTAAGAAACTCCAGTTCTTCCATGAAACAACTTGACTCCTTACATGTGTGATTTATGATTTGTCGTCACAAATACAGAATGTTTGCACTTAGAGTGACATTCTGACCAGGCTGTCAGGCTTCTGGAATTCCCAAACAGCCAAAGTCCTAATCTGCTCAGAGTAACAAGGAAAAAAACACGTCAACCAAAAAAACAAAAACCAAAGCAAAGCAAAAAAAACCCACCCCACAAAACAGCCAGGCAGAAAAGGAGACTGACTAAGGCAGAACTGCATGTATGTGTTTCTCAAACTTCTTGAAATTTTCAAATACCTTCTGTGCATTTGTCTTTATGCAAATCTGTCCTCATTAATTTTGATAGAAATAAGACAAACCAAATCATACTTACTGTCTTATGTTTACTCTCCTTTTTATAATCCATGTAACTAATTTTAGGAATAATATTTTGTGTGTGTGACCTCCTACAAACTTACCCATTAATTCCTTAGGAACTGCAATGCACAGCTGAGACACACAGACCCAGAGCAAAGGTACCAGCCAGCAGTTAAGTGACACTCTCAGGTCAAAAAAGATACCATTCCTCCTTTTGCCACCAGCTTTGCAGTACTAAAGAAGAGAGCAAGCCCTATCTTCTGGTGAGTCTAGGTATTGCACAAGCATATTATCAGCAGGCAGCTGCCACACTCAAATGTACATAAATTAAACATTCAATTCTCACTCTAGTTCATAACTAAGTTTGTGTAACTGGCTTCCAAACTCCCAGGGAATGATGATTTTCAAGTCGCTCTCACATATGTTTTGCTAAAAAAGTAATAGCACTACAATATCAGGGACATTTACCCTTTACAGTCTAATCCATTGATTTTTCTGGGAAGTACAGTGTAAGAAAATTACCTGTAACAGTCAGTCCAACAGCATCACAGGCTAGTTTAAAAAGCAGCCAAATTTTACTGGAACTATACTGTCTACTCAAAGCTCACACACAAGCTGCCAAAGACAGCTTCATAAAAACAAAGTTTAAAGGATTCAGCCATAAATGTATAAATCACCTGATGGAAAGAGGTACATTGCATTCATTCTGTGAATGAAATTCAGAGGTTCCAAAAAGGGCCCAAAAGCCCAAATCAGATTTGAGTCTTTTACTTTGCCTCACAGAATAAAAGTTCAATCCAGCTCTTTCTGTTGTTTCACATTCTACACCTTTACCCAATGATAGAAAAGCGTCCATCTCAGAAATGGAGAACAAATATTTTTGCTTTATCAGTTCTTGGAAAGAATTTTAGACTTAGCCATTCTTATTTAGAGTTTCCGTACTTACCGCTGCTCCACCACTTCTTGCCATTGATCACATAACTGTTTCCATCTCGCTCAATGCTGCATTGCATATTGGTGGCATCACTTGAAGCCACATCAGGTTCTGTGTTAAAGAAAAAAAACCAAAACAAACCACTGGATTAAATACACAGGTAGTACTAACACAACAAATATAGGGATCTATATATACTCTGTTGACAGTAACACTGGTTTGCTCGCAGTAGAAAAGCTGTTTTCAGAACCTTGTTCTCCTGGTGATCAAAGGCTTTCTATTTTCTAACAACCTATTATTATGAGCCAGTTTAAACTTACTTCTTCTTGGGCTCAGACTACTCTTTATAGTCAACAGCCTTCCTCCTTCCCTGATGTTTTAAAATCCTTTCCCCTTCCAATGTACTTACAGGTAACAGCCATATCTCTCCTCAGCCTTTTATTTCCCCACGGCTCTTCTCAAGTGAAAATAAAGAGATTTAAACTACTTTTGTGATGGTTTATGAAATAGCTTACACAAAGCAGCTGCCAGCAAATTGTCATCAATTATTGTTTGTAACAGGAAAGATTCTTCCTCTCTCTTTTCACCCTTAACTTTTTTTTTAAGCCATCTTCTTTAAAGCAAAGGCATCTCTTTGCTCTTGGCAAACACAGTGAAACAAAATTTGCAAAATAAAGGTCCAGCTCGGCCAGACTGAGTTCTCTCAATTTCTGCTGACACAGGAAGATCAAGATTTTTGACATCGTGTGTTCAAAAGCTACCTTCCTAAATCAGGATTTCCACAGATGTTGAATGCTACAAGCTTTCAAGAGCAAAATTGAATACAATGCTGAACTACAGACATAAAGCAAACGCATCATATGTTTTACAAGTTGTCTTCAGGTTATGTCTTAAAACCTCAGCCTACTGCACACTGCAAAATTACACAGTTTCAATCATAGTAATCACACCTGTACCTACATGTACATTTCTAGAGAACCCCAAAGCACATTACAAAGAAAGGCAAGTTCTATTGTATAAAATGTGTTCTATTAAAAATAAATTGAAAATATACAGAAAGCAAATACTAATTATTGTAACCATGACAAATGGTAACTATCGGGGAAGGGCAGCAAGGATGCTTCACTTTGCACTCACACCTCATAGATGATTTCATATTCAAACACATTCACAGATGCAGTGGAAATTTCTGTATTAATTAACACAGAACAACTTGCAGTTTTGTACTTTTTGCACATGTCATGTGAAATTTCTGCCACTTGCCTCTAACTTCCTTAGGGAGAAAAATTTACCTGTCATGCAGAAGCAAGAACTAATCTTCCCTTCTAGGAGAGGCTCCAGCCACTCTTTCTTTTGCTCTTCAGTCCCATACATGTGGAGGACTTCCATGTTTCCAGTGTCTGTAAGAAATCAGTCATGTTTACTTCTTGAGACACACAACTCATAAGGTGCAAGGTGCCCAGCTTTTCAATGGGACTGTCGTTATGGGACAGGGTTGCTAACCTGGAGCTTGACAGTTGAAAACCTCAGGAGCAAAGAAGCATTTCCCTGTCTCCTCAGCTATCAGTGCATAGTCAAGTTGGCTGAGGCCACTGACATCTGGGAGAAAAAGGTTCCACAGACCTTCTGCTTTGGCCATTTCCTGTTGAAGGAATCAACAGGGAGAAACATTAACAATAAATCTTTTTTAAAAGAATTAAGTTCTGGCTTACTGTCTGTTTTCTTCCTTCCTGCCTAGCAGGCTGTCCAGTGTAGCTGACGCCTTTTTTCCATAGCTTTATTCAACAGGTACAGTATTTGATTTCAAGATCTGACATATCCCTCAAAGAACTCCCTTCTGCTTTTCTCCTCTCATTCATATCTCTTACCTCCTTTTGCACAGTTCCCTCTCCCTTTCCTTTCAGGGTAACTTCTCCAGCAGCATACACCAAACTTTCTTAGACTCCATGTCAGTGCCTGTTTCTTTTACTGCAAGAGTGCTCAAGAATATTTATTATCCCATACCTTCAGCCTCTCAAGCACTGGTGGTTTCTTCCACTTTTCCTCAGTATTTGCATGTCCAGAATAGTATTTTATTATTTCCTTAGGGAAACAATTAAGAAGTTGCTGTTTAAATTCAGAATGCACGAAACAAACATAAGTAATAATACAATGTCTTTTCCAGCACTAGAGCCCCCCAAAACAATAAAAAATATAGTTGGTTGCATTATAAAATTAAAAATAGAATTCAAAATCAAACTGCAATCTATTAATTTTGCAAGACTTTAAATGCATCATGGAGATAACCCTAATCAGCACCTTATTTCATACATGGAAATGGTTTGCAGTGACCTAAAATATGTGATGATGACAGTAGAAAGTTACTGTTTTCTCATGACACAAGTAACTATTACCAACAGTACACACCAAAGGCATGAACCCAAAAGTAAAACAACAGCTAAAAGCGTGATGTACTGACTCCCAAGATTCAGGTTTCCCATCACAACATCAAGATATATAAGCCAGTTAATATTTTTTTTTAAACTGAGACAAAAACCACAAAGAATAATTTTTTTCCTGTCAAAATAATTCCTTAACAGATTATGGAAACAGTCATTCTGAGCACCAGTGCTTCGTACTAAGTAAAACTGTGTCTTCAGTAATACTAGTATTTTCACGTGTTTCAGTGAGGCACAGCACTTCATCAAAGTTGGCCCAGAACTAGTTTTAGAACAAATAAAAGTGGTGCCCTCTTTCTGAAAAATCACACAATTAGACAAATTCCAAAGTAGAATTTACAAGTCCTGATTCACCACCCCTGTTAGCAGAAATAACTTACAAGCACAGCAGTACTCATCTACAGAGCAAGTACACTAATTATTGCAAGGTTTCCTTGCACAATCCAAAACTAGGTACAGACAGATTTCTAAGAAACTTTGCATATCAAGAGTTTCCCCTCTTGTGATAGGCAGATGCATTCTAAACCTTTTAGATTGATATGTTCTATGCACTTTTGCCCGACTGCAATAAAAAGAAACCAACCAAACAACCCACAAAAAAGCCAAAAAACCCAATTCTGCAACAGAAGTCAAATGTGCTTCCATGAGGCTAAAAGTTGAACCTTCACTGGTATTAAATACATTTTGGAATGAGGCTCAATTGTTACATTATAGAACCACATTGTTTTGTCATAAAACTCATACCTTAAAAATAAGACAAGAAACATAAACATTCAACTTTGTGTGGTTAAAAACTGCAGTTTCCATTTTTCAACTATGGGTCCTTGCATCTAGGTTTTTGTTAGTGTTAAAAGAATTTTGGCAAATACATTTAAAAAGCTCATTTATAATCAGCTTTTACCTTCTCAGCTGGGTATATGTGCTGCTTCATGAACTGCTTAACCTTCAGCAAAATTTCTTGGCCTTTCCTACTTTGACGGAACAACTCTCCAGAAACGCTGTGATGTTTGCTGCTGAAAGATGACCTACAGAAGAACATCCAATGCAGTAACACATAATAACATATGATGCCTTATACAACCATTTAAGTAAGTGAAGACGTTAAAAATGTAAAGATGAAAATCAAGATGTAAAAGCTTTGCCTTGCTTTTGACTAGTAGTTTAGACCACACTTACCTTTTTGAGAGCTCTAACCCTCTCTCTGCCAAAGGCTTCACAATCTTTGCAAATTCATGACTGTTCTCTGCAGAAGCATTTCCAATGAGATACCTTGCATATACACCCTGAAACCAAAAGAAAGGTATATATTGTACAATTATGCACATAAAACTGTCTTTTTTTTTTTAGATTGATGATTTCTTCAACTACAAAGTAACAGTTAAATGCACATATTCTTAATAGGAAAAAAATCAGCACCCAGGGAGATTTTACTGGAATATGGTAATATTGGTTTTGGTCCATTTCTCATATAATGAAGGTCCTTGGCACACAAGGGAAAAACAACATACCTCATCTAAACTAAAATGAAAAACACAAAACTCAGGAGAGAAAGAAAAAAGAATACGTCCACACATGATATGTAAGCAAACCCAGACTGTTCTTAAGCCAACTGACAACAGTATACACATATGATTATTATCCACAACTACATTAACTACCCACATATATACTCTTACTCCAAATTAATACCAGGTAGCTTATCCCACATTTGGTACACTGAGCTCATGCTGCAACTCATAAAAATATACTTATGCCTTACAATGGTTCAATTAAACAGTTTCTTCTATTCACAATGAATCAATTAAATGTGTTTATTATAATCACATCTCAAGATTGGCCTCCTATACTCATAATAAACTGAGATCACAACACCTTCTTCACCCTTGGGCAGCACCAACTTATCTATCCTGCTATCTACTTTCATGACAACTGCAGAAACTTATAAAGATCTTTGTTTCTATGTAATACAGGATGTAAATTAACAACAAAATTGCTTGCATACTGGAACATCAATGAGAAAAAATCCACATATCCACATTTTCTCCTTTTTTAGCCTACTTTCCTAAGAAGTTGGCTGTATCTAACACAATGTACTTCATGTCGCAAGAATTCTATCCTAGAGAGTCATCAGTCCTAAGCATCTAAGATATGGCTTCTAAAGGAAAAAACCTGAAATACAATGGTTACAATTATTTTTAAAATATGATTCATATTTTAAACAAGTATTTTTATTATGAGTATTTGTAGTTTGGTAATATGTGACATTTCAGCAAATGTAAGTGCATTACCTGGGCTATTGCTGCCATTTTGAAATATGACAAAGCAAGAAAAAAATTGAAGTTGGATAAAGTAGTGCTAATACCCCGACAGCGGCAGTAACTGGAAATCAGTTCTTCAAATGAAGGAGTTTCTACAAAAAAAACAACAGAATATTTTAGAATAGTCAACATTTTCTATTATTTTTTTCCACCTTATTCTTCAAACATTTGTACAGCTTCTCAGTTTTATGAGATATTCCATTTTCATAGTACAAAACACACTATTTCTCTTCTCATGACCTAAGTGTAATACAGAGAGCCAAAAGGAAATAGGAGCTGTCAGAAATCAAGATAAGCGTAACACTTTCTACTGCTCTCCACCTCCACTCTGGTCAGGAAATTCATTGCACCATGGGAGGGGTTGCCTTTTTTTTTTTAAATTAATGACAAATGTACATTTACATTTTAGTTTTCTTCCAGTATTGCTAAGAAAGGTTCAAAATAAATTTTTACGGAAGCAGCATACTGTTGCTAAGATACAGCTTATTAAAACAGGCCTACCTTAAGCCTCACTATCAGTACATTCCCTACAATGAGGAAATCCATGGAAAAGTTCAAGTACAAAATTATGCGCTTATTAATTTAACTTTTTATTATTGCTTATAAAAGTAACATATTAAATAGAAATCAGCCCTAGAGTTCGTTTCAGTAAAAATATTAGTTTCATACCTACAGTATCTTTGAAACCCAAGACAGTTCCTTGACCTAGACTCTTAATAGATGTAGGCCAGAAGTAGAATAGAGTGGTATATGCTAAGTCTGCTAAAGGATGGCCAGCAGTTGAAAGTTCCCAGTCCAGCACTGCCAAAACACGAGCCTTAAATAAAAATAAAAACCTCAAGTCAATGATAGAAGATAAATTCTCTCCATCCATAAATATACAACCCACTTAATATCCAACAGCTTTATTCAGTTACTCTGTTTAAAATTAAAAGTACGCACAGTACCTGTCTACAGCAAAACTAGTTTCTTTTAGCACTATGAAAAGACGTGCAGAAAATTAACATTCACGTAGTGGCAGAAAACCAGGCTTTTTTCCAGTGAAAATCTGTTTTAAATTCTACATTTTTGAGTAGTGTTCTTCCTGTCAGAGACTTCTAAAGTCTTCTAGTCAAAATATCATTGAATTAAAATATCTTAATGAACAGTAGTATTGACAGTTGGGTTTTTTTTTTTTTCTATTCCTGTTGCACAGTCCTTTTGCACAAATACTCATGGACAGACCATGCATCTTATTTATCACAATAGTATGCATAGATTAACACTTACATGAGGAATTGAATGTCCTAATTAGGATAGTCAATCACTACCCAGATAGTGACATAAGCCTGTACTGCAAGCATCCTTGCAATGCTGTCTTCAGCTGGATGGGCTGATGCTCCCCAAACTGTCACTGATGAGTTCTTATAATCCAGCTGGCCTGTCATCCTGAATGACCCTCCAGCCTACTCACGATCTGTGGCTACTTGAACTCTGGGTGAAAGACTTTCCTACATGTTCATTCCTGCACACACAGGAACAATTTCCACAGATTATCAAAAACTATCTATGTACAGTTTGGTCAATTCTTTCAATGACATCAGGAACAGCTGGGAGAGCCCCTGAGGCTGCCAGATTTCCTGCTCAGGGAGTCAATCAGCACATCTAAGCCTACAGAGTCTACCAACTGATCTATGTACAACAATGGGAATCTCTGGGAGCTGTTGCTTTGTTGTGAAGTAGGCATTGCAGAGTCTTGGTCACAAATCCCAGGCACATCTTCTGGTCAAAACACAGCAAATAGCATGGAAAAAAATAATGAAAATGCAGTTGTGTTGATAGACAGGTAAGACACATTTATTTCCACAAACTAGAAAAAAACCTCTTCCTTTTCCCTAAAGATGAATGAAGAACTTTCAGGGTCTCTGTGATACACGTGTGCTCCATAACAGAGCAGCTTTAGCAGCTTTTAATTTGCTTCCACTAGTATCACAAATCATGCTTTCAGATCCTGTTCCAAAAGCCATTGTTGCTAACTGAAGCCATATCACAGATTTCAAAGGGCTTTGGATCAGATGCTTATGTAGTTTAATGAAGTGAGCCTCCACTGTGCCTTTAAGTTGCATCAAGTTCAATAGGATTTATGAGTATGAAATGTTTTGTTCCTGGACTTTGAAGTAAGGACTACAGCTAATGAATAAATTAAGTAACAATTTCCTGCAGTGCAAACCAGGACTGTATTAGGTACCTAAACACCATACACACAGTATAGAGAAGAGCTAAGCACTCTACTGTTCTTTTCAAAGATGTATCATGCACTAAAACACCCATGTAAATGTCCATTACATGGCAGGAGTACAAACAAATGGATGACCAAAACCTACTAAACATGTACAAATATGTTTCAAATACCTTTGTTGGGTGGAAGATGATGTTATCTATTCTAAAGTCCCCATGTATCAGCCTTTCTTCATTGTCATCAGGTGGCAAGTTGTTTGCTAACCACTCAGCCAGCTGGTTCATGGCAGGAATCTCTGTATGAGCAGCTGCATCATACTGCCTTTTCCAAGTTGATACCTACAGAAATACGAACACTTCACCAGATTTTCCAACTGATTCACAAGTTTTTCAAGAGCACAAAATTCTGAAGCACATGCTTCTGGGCTTTCACTATTACCATGTTACCTGTAAATTCAGTAAAACCCAGTATCTTTGCATTTGCAAATGTGAACTGCAAGATCAAAAGATGCAATGAAAACTACCTGCATTTTCTATTTCAATTCTATTTACATAGCCCAAATCTAACATTATTCCTGAAGCAAATAATATCATTCCCTGAATATAGCATCACAGAATCGATGTGAATGTAGTAGTAACTTTACACTATGCACAAATAATTGAACTGTGAAGGCGTTTAATAGCTAAATTATGATGGTTACTTTTACAAGTTGTTAATAATTAACAATTTCACTTGCAAATCAATCAACCTTTGTCAACCTGACAAAACAAGATAATTTTTTTAAGAGCTGTACCTGTCTTCTGCAGTATCCTGGTCCTCTACCATATCCTTGGAGACCCAATGACTGTAAATCAAAGGAGTGCAACAAGGCCAAAGTTTCTATAATTGCAATATACAAAGCAGAACGCTCTGCTGGGCCCACTTCAGGCAGTGAGAGGTCTCGGAAGATGCGACCCTAGAAACATCATAAATCAGATATTTGGTGGTATGTTTGCATCAGGTAAAGAGAAGTAAAGCTATACATTTCAGGAGCAAAAGCAAAAAAAAAAAAATGTGAAAAATAGTGAACTAACATTCCCTATGCAATCAAAAAAGCCATCCTCATTTATTTTATTCCTTGCTCGGGACAGATGAAAGGATTCACACTAATACAGGGTATCAATTGGAAGGCAATTAAAATAACAGATATATTCAGTAGATTAAAGTCTGAATTAGAGTGCTCAATCCAGATAACCTCGAACTTGAAAGTACATGGAAGAAAAAAATGTTACTGCATTGTCTCTAACAGCTAACTTCCAGAAAAAACTATCAGTCAAGGCCCTGGGGAAGAAGTGGTGCTAAAGCATCAATAGAACTTTTTTTGCTGAAAGATTCTGCATTAAAAAAATCTAGAAATCGGATTTTGTATTGTGCAATACTTTATTCAACGCAGTCAATGTATGACTGTTTTCCAAATACACAACATATTTGTTAAAAACAGTGCACTGCTGTCAATCTTAGAATGGATAGACTGTAAATTCATATCCTTAGAAATCTAAATATAACAGTAGCAAGATTTCTCATTCAGGAACCACTTTGCTCTAGTCAAAGTCAGAAAAAATCTCCACCTTTCATGTAAGAAAATTGTTTCAAATTCTTCATAGCTTTTACATTGTATTACTTTTGATTCATGGTTTTTCTAGCAAGGTTAACTTAATCTCCAGGAATTGGCCTTACATTTCTAATTTTCCTAGTGAACCTGATGATAGAGTAGGATGTGATGAAAGGAAAGGCCAGGATTCAAATCTACCTCCCACAGGAAAAAAAATGACAGGAAAAAAAAAAAAAGACTTGCACTCAGAATCACCAAAACCTAACGTAATCAATATCAACTCAGCTACAGCACCTCCAGAGTGATGGACCACAGACAGAGCTGTGCCATGTTCTTTCAGAAAAAGTAGTGTTTGAGCTGAAATCCTGCTTGGTTTTCAGGAAAAGGTGACTGTATGTAGTTTACTATTTTCAGTACTAAACAGGTCCCAGGATGTCCAAGGATCCAGTATAACTTCATAGCCTGATTTTTCTCCCTCCGACTTCTGTATATGCTTTTCACAGAAGGTATATTGACTCATTTCAAGACATCCTTCTGAGAGTTCTAATGAGAACAAGAGGCTAAATACTGAGTTGAAAATTTTGACAGAGTTGGAAAGAAGTCCTGGAGAAGCTGAAATCAATGAGAATCTCTGATTGCTAACATTTCTTAAAAATATCAGAGGATTATTTATGTTTATATCACAAAACTTAGCAAATGCTGAATAAGGCTCTAACAGAAAGGTTTTAAACAACTTAAAAGCAGCTTGTAGTAGGGAGAAGAAAAAAATCTCTCGCTTTGGAGGACCAACCTGCACGTGCTGCATTACATAAAATTCTGTTCCAATGACAGAAACATCACTGCAATACAACAGGGGCTCAGGCACTGGAAATCCAGCTGAATATAAGGCTTTCTGCACACGATATTCTCTATCAACCTGAAGAACACACAGAAACTTAGATTCAATGAAAAGCTCCCAAGCATATATGAGTACAGTAAATGACAATGTATCCTCTTAAAAGTTTATTTATGTGTGTAGCACAGAAAATTGGAAGTGATCCAGCAATTCACTGCATTTCTGGACACATTCAACAATGTGCCGCACCATCATGTATAGGACTTGGCCACCTGCAATACAAAGTGTTTGAAGAAGAATGTTACTTACCTTGTGAGCTCTAGGTAAAAGGGGGCCATGGGGCTTCTTCCTGAGCACATAAGCCTGCCCACCCTTCTGAAGATAAAAGGTTGGATTCGACTGGCCTGAGCTACAAAGAGACTGTAATTACTTATGAGTTCAAGTACTTACAAATTCACAAACTGTTAACAGAAATGATGCAAAATGCACTGTGACTGGCCTGAACAAAATGGCATGACAGCAGAAAGGGTTCTTCTTGAGATCTGGCTTGTTTTTTTTTTTCAAATATAGCCTTACAAGAATTCAAGTGACAGCCTAAAAATCCAGAGGTTCTACTCCTACCTATAAGGGAGATGTCTTTTTTCACTGTGGAGAGGTCACAGACATTCCATTTGTTCTGCTGTGAAATGGAGATAGCATTTACCTCTCCTCCCTAAAGACATCACTAATGTTGTCAAGGTATGCAGCAGAGACTAACTTTAAAGCTTTGCAATTTGGAGGAAATGAAACAGAATTCACACTAGCCCATAATTGTATTTGTCCTTTAGTGAGCTGTATTTTGAAGAACGTAAGCATAGAGAAAGCTCTCCAAATAACTGATGAATTCTAGTACCAAGCCCTACTGTATGCTAGCCTGATCATCACATACATATGCTATGCTTAAGGGACTGCCTATAATAACTGTAAAGTTTTAAAGAATGAACATTACAGTGACAAAGAAACATAGAAATTAGATATTTCAATCACATACATGTGTAAAAGAGAAGAATGACCTAATTAAATACTTCATAACACCTTGTCCATCATATCCCAATGAAGCTCATTGATCTTTATTTTCCTTAAGGCTCTGTGCTAATCTGCATGCCTTCCTCTCTTCATTCTGGATCATTTTTAAGACATATTCTGACCTAGTCAAATAAAAGATCAGACAACTATCAGAAAATCAAAATCAAGTGGACTTTTGCCCTCATGCTCCCCATGATATTTCCATTCTCCCTGAGGCAGTTATGGCACAGCCATATGTAATATAGTAATATAGTTTAATAAGTTTACTGCACAGCCAAATACTCTGCCTGGCATAACAGAGATTTAGGTCAGCTGAAGCCTCGAAGTCCAACCGCAAAACAAACAAAGTAGTAAGAGCATAAATACTGGCAATATTTTAGCAGATTTTACTATTAGCTACTCTCCTGAGGCCTCTCCTAAAGTCTCCTCAATTGAAGTACATACAAGGATTAGCATAAAGCTGAGGATTCAATGGATGTTTTATATTTGCATAGGAAGACAACGAAAAAATGTTTACTGTTTTTAGTCATAGCTGCAGATAAAGCAGTCGAGGTCATGTTTACAACAGAATTAATACGTATTTGTAGAATAACTTCTAATAGTTAGCTCCTGATTTGAAGTCACATAGCCATACCACTAATTTGCTGAACGCAAATTAACTAGATGTTTGTGCAACAGTGGCTCTGGAGCCTGGGTGTAGCCCCCCACTGGTGCAATGCATTGCTCTCAGGGCATTAATGGGAATTGCAATCAGCAGTACGCTCCTCTCATGGATTTGCACATGAGCTGATAGCCTACGGCTTTTAAAACCGATTTCTTAAGCCATGTATGTGCTTCTGAACACTACCTTTTGCTGTGCAATTAAAAAGTAATCAGATAACTTGAGATTCATGAGTAGGCAATACAACAGCTGAGCACATACTCTACAGAGCACACCACGGAGGGCCAAATGTATGTTTTTTCCTGAGGACAGGAGGAAGCCCACCCAACACACCACCTGCCTGCGGACGGCCACAGGGCCCGCCTGTGCCAAAGGTCACCTTCGCCACCACCGTGAACTTTGACTTCTCCAGCTGCTCAAGGGACGAGCTGTTCCCTTGATGGCCACCGTCTGCCATCACCACAGCAAAGGGCCCTGCTCTGCCCGCCTTTCTGCTGGGCACTAAACAATGCTGCGCCCCTCTCCTCGCCCCGCAGGGGCACCCTTCGGGCCCAAGCTCTGGCTCCACACCTCAGGGCGCCTCACAGGGGAGGGCCTGCGTCAACAGCCACAGAGGCCGCCGCTCGCCCCTCACAGGCGGCGTCGGGGGCAGGACGCCCTTTACCTGTACTGCCTGACAGCCAGAGCCCCCGCGGGCTGCCGAGGGAAGCCAGGAAGGTGGCTGCACAGGTACCGCTCCAAGCTCCCCTGGTCGAAGCGGTGCTGCCGCCGCACCTCACTGGTACCCGGCTCCACCGCCATATCCCGCCCCTCACTGCGCCGACGGCGTACGCCCTGCACTCTCGCGCTGTGTCGCTACGCTATGGGCGGAGCTACCCTGCACCCGCCCACCGCGTCGCTACGCTACTGGCGGAGCTGCCCCGCCCCGCCC
>JAHREE010000179.1:1293568-1409320 GCA_033628505.1 Tringa tobata
GAACAGGAAGAAGAAATAGTACATGAAGACAATGACTGGGGTAAGTAATTAACTGGAGATAGAAAGGTGTTCCCAGTACTGAGATTCAACTGAAGTCTTTGTTTTGGGTGAACACATTGTAGAGGCATAGAGAGGATTTTCACAGGTTTTGACAGTAATGTTATCACAACTTGATGATGTATTTTTAGTGTAATGTGCAGGTTTTAGGCTCAAAATGTAAGCGCATTTGAATAAAGAACTTTCACAGAAGATGGTCTGAAAATATGAAATAAAAAATCAAATATGAAAAGATGTGACAAGTATTCACTCTATGTTCCTTTTAAATATGTAACTAAAGAGCATTTGTCACTTCCATAACCACTGTGCTAAGGTATCTCATGGAGTATTCCTCTGAGGGCTTTAAGTTAGAAGGAATTTTCTTATGGAATGTGAAGCACATTTTATATAACCCTTTCAAGAACGGATATGTACATTCTAACTATTACGTGACACAGAAAATAATCTTAGTTTACCTTTGGGAGAAGTGTCCTCACGATAAGATTTAAATGGTAAGGACAAGGAAGTCCTATAGGAGAGGTGTCATTCTTGTCCATAAATTACCTGTATAGAACCATTTCATATATTATAAAGGGAAAATATTTTTTATCAATAATGAAGTAGTTGAAATCAAAGTTATTTATGCTTTTAATTTCTTTTCTATTCCAGAAAAGTAACTGCAGTTTTCCTCTTTGTTACTATGATAACATAGTGATTAAAGAACTTTTTCTTCTAATGTTTAATGGAGTTCTTGATTCCTTTTAATGCAAAGGTATCGAATTAGTATCAGAAATTTCAGAAGATGAGCTGAAGGCTGCTTCTGGCCCAGTACCTGAGCTTCCCGAGGGAATAACTGTAGCATATACTATCCCAAACAAGGTAATATATGTATTCTTTATGAATTTTTGAAATTCATGTTGTAGATTAAATTTGTAAGACCAGCTAGTTTGGATACTCTTTAAACCTAAAATAAAATTCCATCTTGAACGATTCCAGTAAAACTCTACCTCAGCACAACCCATTGGTACCTTCTATGGTGCAGTTTTGTGTTTGTATGAAATGTAATTCTTTAAGTATGGATGCTAGTGTGAATGTAGTTTTACAGTGACAGGACTGAATGTATTTGGGGGGTGGGCAGGTGAAACAAAATATGCATTTCTCAGTTGATAGTTCGGTGACTAATTAAATTTTATCATATTTATCTTGTAAAAGCTGTATGTAGTCAAAGAGCAATTAGTACATCTGGGGAACACAGAATCTGTATGTATTGCAGCCAGAACATTGTAACCCCTAGTCAGAATAGTTTACAATTTAAGCTTATAAACACTTAGGCCTAATCTGGGAATAGAGTGCTTGGCTCTACAAAAACGGTGTGGTATAATTGCAATAAAGCTTATTTGTGTGGGGATTTTTTTTTGTTATTTTTATTGCCAACCTTTTTTTCCTGCTCTTAATAGGAAGAGAGTCTGACAACTGAGGAAACAGTGGCAGAGTCTGAAGAAAGCCTAGAAGAACTCATGGCCAAAATGAGAAACATGTAGCAAACCAAATGCTAAGTGTAACTTTTGGGAGTTTGGATTGACATTGAATTTTGCGAAAACCAGACTACTTATCCTTACATTTCTGATGAAATGGAACTGCTACAGGGACAGGAAGGAAACTGAATTACCTTGTTTATGTTCTGATGTCTAGTCACGTCTTTAACATATGAAGTTGTGCTACTGTAAATTTTAATGTCTCAGCATTGCTAGCGTCCAAATGGTCAGTAGAAAATAAAAGGAGACAGATAAACTAACAAAAGCAGGCATAAGCATATCATACGCAGTATCATGTGATGAGAACAGTACGTAGTATAGAACAAGTGAAAGATGAAATCTGGTGGAACAGATTCAACAGGTCAAAGGCAGATGATGGTGCCTCACTCATATTGCTGCTCCCAATTTTCCATGCACTTGTACTCGTCATTGTTCACTGGTCTCTGTAAATTCTTGCCATGGATCATGCTGTGGTTACTTTTCCTGAGGAAACAGAACATTTCAGCCTTTTCATCCGCCTTAAATATCCCTGGAATGGATTTATTTTATTTTTTTTAAGCTTCCCTGGTTTTATCCATGTTTTACTACTGCTTGTTCTTAAATAGTTGCCTGTATTTTTGTGTATGATAATGATTTGAGTATGTTGCAACAAGGCAAAGTCTTTTGTTAGCAGATAATTATACTAGGGTATAGTAGACCGGGTATTAGCTGTCACTGTTTCAGTTGGCAGATGCTTTTCATGACAAAATCTCTAACAATTACCAGCAACAGTGGAGATTTTGTTTATCTCTTCAAAAATCTGAATATTACATTTTTGTTGGTTATTAAAAGTTTAGCTGTAATTCTGATCCCTCCCCATCATACAGGCTATGTTAAGGAATATACTTGATCTATCTGAGTTTGCATAGGAAATGTTCTGAAATTTAATGCTCTGAGCTTTGTTTTGTGTTGCAGCTATCTTCAGTGGAGTAGCTGAACTACTGAATTTGTCCTTAAGTAATGCTAGTACAGTAGTATTACCTTTTTAAATTATCATGTGTTAAATTGACCTTTAAATGTACACAACCTGTATTGCCAGTACCCTGCAGAACTAGGAGCATAAATTCCAAATATTATAACTGCTGTGGGTGTCTGATACAGAACTTGATTGTTATTTAGATTTGGTTTAGAAGAGTGTAAATTTCAGCCTTTGCAGGATAATACAAACATTTCCAGCTTGGGCTGTTCAAAGAACCTTTCCACAGCACGATGCAGCCAACACAGAACCAGCCAGTAATGATCGTGGCAGTATCCCATCCACATGTAAAACGAGTAATATTGTGGAGGTGCTTCTGTCTCTTAGGGCAGCTGAATGCTTGGTTAAAAAAAGTTTGATTTCTATGCAACGGTTATAAACTTCAAAACCTGTTTCCTCCACAGCTGACACTAGATTATGTTCTTTACATAGAAGTCATCTCTGAAGCTGGTGAGGGAGGTGTTGGGTGGGTTTTGCGTGCATTATACTGTAGTATAATGTGCATTATACTGTAAAAGGGAAGATTTATTTATTTTTTTTGATCGAGTTCAGTTTTGGAGAAAACGGATTTTAGAAATGAACTGTAAAGAGGGAAAAGAAATAGAACAATGAGATCACTAAAAAAGTACATACTTGAATCTGTGTCACCAAGTCTACTTTAGCTTGATCCGAGCGTCAGTTTAAGTGTTACTTATCTTTCTTTGTGGCTTTAACTTTCTGTTGGGAACAATAAAAGTGAGGCACACACCTGGCTCTGGAGATTCTGAGGCAAATGGTTGACTCATTTCTGCAACATCTCCATTAGTCTTAACTCTGGCTGACGTGGCTGCTCACGTGTGATTGACAGCTTTACAAGAGGCAACACCATTTTAGATCATGCACAATTTTATGAGCAAATTAATACACTTTTTTGCATGCCCACTTACGGAGCATGCAAAATGGTTCTCCTGTTACTTTCAGTCTTTCAACTTGTATATACAAGAAGAATTTGAAATGATTAAATTAAGTGTATGTGCCAATGCTTAAAATTACTTGGAAGTAAGCTTTAAGGGTAATTTTTTAATTAAAAAGACATTTACAATTATTATCTACTCCAACTATAAAACCTACTGGGAAATTTATGACTTCTTTTGTTATGAACTAACAAATTAAAGCATATTGCAGTGGCTTAGTCCAGCTTTGTTTCTTTGGCAATCTTATAAAAGAAGCTTTCAGTGTTTATAGCGTATCAATCATGAATGTTATTGAGATGTTGGTGTTCCAACTGTATGATTAAATCTCCATTGGAACTGCTGACACTCGGTTTTGAGGTGGAGTTTTGGTACACAGAAGTATTACTTGGCATATGCCAGATACACAAATTACTTTTTATAATGTCCATGAAGTACATGTTTTAAGAGCACTATGACTATAGCTGCAGGAGGTTATGGCGACCCTCCCCTATTACTCAAGATCCTGTTTTACTGCCTGTAGATAATGGATTTTTCTTTAGGTTGGCTGGGTAAGCTGTTGTTTCCTCAACATCCTTGCTAAGGGAGAATGGATGGTTGGGATCAGCTACTTTTTAGGGATTCATTTTTTTTTCTTCTGAAAGCAACCGTGCAACCTAGGAAAGAGTTGGAGCAAAGTGACTCAAGGGAACAATAGTAGCAATTCAGAATTGCAAATCACTAAATGGGGAAAGTCTGATACAACACTGGCAGTCTAGAAAGTAGCTTCTTATTTAGCTAGCAAGATTAAGAAAAACTATTTAGGAGAGCAAGATGTATCATTACACACATTCCAATTGGAGGTGACAAGCAAGACCAGACATTTTATAACTCATAACATGGCTTTAGAGAAGGGAATTAACAGGTCTGAGAAGAGTAGGCAACACATACAAGCTGAGAAGGGTTTGGGGTTTTTTTTATTTGTGGTGGAGGGTTTGTTTGTTTTTCCTTTCTTTCATTCCTCTCCTTACTCTGTAACAGTCCTGAAAAGAAACTTTCTTATGTTCAAAATTTTTCAAGGTGTCAGGAGTATAGTGGGAAAGGTCTCTTTGATTAAAAACCCATTTTCTGAAGTAAGAGAAAAATATACAGAGATCTGTAAAAGCGTCAATTCTTTTTGCTGTACTGTAACACCTTTTAATTTCTCTTCAACTAAATTTTATTCTTAAAAACCAAATTTGGGTTGTGTATTTGTTCTATCAGTTTTATATATTGTTTCTTTTGCCAAGTTACAGCCTTACCAAAATATTAAATTCCTTCCAACCAGATCAAGGGCTGAAAGGGGGGTTAGAGTTGCTCTAAAAGGGAAAAAATACCGCAGAGGTGTTTGAGGTAAAAGCCATTTGCATTTTTCAAACTGCATCAAATAAATCTTTACATCAGCTGCCTCTGAAACATTTTAGAGAGTTTCAATTTATTGTTCAATTACGTTCAATTTTTTATCAAAAGTCTTTTTTTAGTATGTATTTAAATGGATTCATGGATTTATTCACCAAATGAGAACAGACTTCAAATTGATTTTTCCGGATGACTAAAGGTATTAAGAAACCCAACAGGCAGGTAAATTTCATTTCCATCTCTTTATCCAATCACAAACTATTTTGCATCCCTAGGTTTTTTCCAGCTAATACAAACATTCTTGCATTTTAAGGGATTCAATGAGATAAATAGTGAAAGTATCGCCAAAGCATTAGCAACAGGGAACCAGTTCAGAATCATCTTCATTCTCATTCCTCACTGGAAGTATTTTTACTGAACACAGTTGAATCTGACAACAGCCTTAACTGTAGATGATGATATACTTATATATATTAGCTTTCCAAGGAAACCAATTATTTTTTACACAAGACCCTTGAATGAAGTTTGCTTAAAGCTGAAATCACCCTGCAGGGGAAACTCTGGGTGGAAGAGTATTTTGACGTTTTAAAAATTACTGTCTCTTCAGAAACAACTTTAAAAGCTTTTGAAAAGGCAAAAAGAGTTGATGAAACAAAAATACAGAAATCCTCTAAGCCAGGCTATTCCAACATAGAAGTAAGAACTACCCAGTAGAGTATATACAATTGCTTCAACTTAACTTGTTATAGTCCTAGCACTTAGGCTATGAGGTATGAAATCCAAATGTTTTTGTTATTAGCTATAACTTGAGCTAGTAACTACTATGCATATCTATGTACAATGGAAGGAGCTCGTTTTGTACCATACAATCTGCAAAGTTAACATGGAAGGATTTCAAGCTTAAACATTTGTCTCCCTGTCATTCATGAAGACAGGTGTCGGTCCCAAAATAGTATGTTATTCCAGAAAAAATAAGATTTTCTTAACAAGTTTATGTCGGCTTGAAAATAGCAATGGAGATGGCCTTTTCTTTGCACAGCTTTATATCACCTTTGTCCATGATCCAGGAAGATGTTTGGTGATAATGCACTTTTTAAGCTGAACGTATCTCCACTCGATGAGTGTCGAGAAGTTGCTTTTCCACCTATCAACAAAGTCTCTGCTTCTTTTATTTCCATAGCTCTCTTGTAAAGTTCAGCTGCCTTCTCAAAGTCTCCCCCTTCGTAGCTTTAAAGAAGAGTAAAACGAAGTTGAAACAAGCAAATACAATAACACTCTTGATTTGTTTAAACTGAAATGCTCACCGTGCTATTAAAGAATTGCACTTAAGGCTCTCTGCTTTCCTAATAAGTACACAAGTCCAGGATGCTTTTGTTTCATCCAGTAATTCTTACAGTAATTTGCTTTTATAGGGCTAACGCGTATAATCTTACCTTAGTACAGCCAAGTTTTTCAGAGTTTCCCCCACCCGAGGGTGCATGTGGCCAAAGCTGTCTTCATAAATCTTTAATGCACGTTCATAAAGAGGTAAAGCTTCCACCTGCTTTTTCTTTGGGTAACAGAAAGTTGTTTGTTACAGACATACATTATATTTGCTGTTCTTTTTTCCAACATTGCATCAACCCATCCTAGATACAAAGTCATGCATATTTAACCAAGTAGGTGTTTTAAGGTCTCGATACTGTTGCTAGACGAGGATGATAATTGAGACTGCCAGAGCAATTGGCTTGCACTTGCAAATGCAATTCCTGCTAATATTATTATAATTAGGGTCTGAACTTCCTAAGCAGTTTTCAGAATTTCAGTCTTGAAAGTTTTGAGTTACCAAATACTCTTTAATTTTACCTGAGGCAGCTTTAATCCCTGTTTAAAATCAGATATGCAGATTGCAGAAACACAGAAAACAAGAGAACAATCTACAGCTCGCTCCTATTGACGCTACGTAAGGAATCTGGCAAGTTGGTTGCATCTCCTTTGCATCTATCTCATGGTAGTTGTAGACTAGGAAGTATACAGCTTTCTCAGATTTTTAATTACACAGACTTGCAGGTGATGAAGGTGGGCACTCTTCATTCAGAGACGTAAATTTCAAAGGATTATGTTTTCCTCCACCTCAGTGGTGGAGCTGTGTTCCCTCCTACTGTGATAAACACCGTATTGCTGAAAACGTTGTGCTCTAGCTCTAGTCCTATAAAGCATGTGGGTATTTTGAATTATCTAAAGAATGTTGGCCCGAGTGTTCCTGTAAAATACCAGTCCCAGCGATTATCTGTTCCCTGCCCACATTTTCCTTGCCAAATATCCTTTCAAGTTTTCACCTAAGAATTTGCAATTCTCATAAGGAATTTCCCTTTTAAATGCGATCAAGTTTCTTCTGTATCATTTAAGTACAAATCACGAAAAAGTCTAAGACAGAAATAATAAACGTGTAAGACATGAAAAACTTACCATCTGACAATAAAGGACGGCCAGATTCACCAAAGCAGTTGCTACACTGGGGTGTTTTGGGCCAAATGACTTCTGTCGGATTTCAACCGCTAGTTCATACAGAGGAACAGCCTTGTCAAGTTTTCCCTAGAAATAACAGTGGAAAAGGGATTCAGTTCTCCTGTGCCAAGATGGTAACACTAAAATCTCTTTTAAACCAAAAGCCCTAGAGAAGATGCCACTGTTTACAGAATAAGGGATTAATTTTGGTTAATGCAGTTTTATTCTGCAAAGACTGTTTATCGTGAATATTTATTAGGACCTAATTTTCCAAAATACTGAGCATATTCAATTCCCAGTTAATGTGTTTCTCGGGAATATCTATTTCTTTTTTTTTTCCCCCACAAGTGTCTCATTGGGAAAGCTGTTAAAAAGAATTTTCAGTTGTACTTTTATCCAACTAATTTCTCCATTTGTATTTCCTTATCCTGCCATAGATAAGAGCAGAGAGCTCCTTTTTTGTCTTAAAGGGCCTAAGTTTTTCTGGTGATATGGGAATGGCAATGTAGCTGCCTTAGCTTTTGGGCAGTTTTCTGCTTACTGAAGTGGTGTTTGCACTGTCTCCATTGGAACAGCCCCGCAGCGCCCAATGCCATTGAGGCTTTGACTTCTTGAGGGTATTTCTCCAAAATACCCCTCTCATATTCCAACTAGCTTTACAATAGATTTTATCCAGCAAATCTGTTTTCCTCCAAGTTTGAATCTGCTCACCCATTAACTGGATATACTTCAAAAGTATGCTTGGGCTTTTATTGTTCGAATGTGAAGTCTCACATTTAATAGCAATTAGAAATGAAATACTGCAAACATCCACTGTATAATGGTTCCCTCTAACTGCAAAATTTAAATCAAATTTTCCCCTTCTTTTTTCAAAGCATTACCATGCCACAGTTTGAAAATGATCAGTAATTCATCTTGAATAAACACCCATTTATAGATAATTGTCATTGTCTACATCTGATTTCTGTCCTTTTCTTCTTCCACTCTTCCCTGAGTCACCAGTTCACCATGGATTTTAAGTTATGCCTTTTCAAACTAGTAAAGAGCTGTTTGATGCAAATATCGAGTGCTTTTCCAGTTTCTAGCAGCATCAAAATTAGAAGCTGAAGTGAGCAGAGAATACATGAGCCCAAACAATTTTATGCATATAATAGCAGGTAAAAATTATTAAGCAAAAACTCGGGAGCATTTAATCCAAGAGATTATCTTCAAGAACTCTTTTTCTCTTTGAAGAATAGTAAAATGTGAAAAAATTAAAAAAAAAAATTGTTATCCTGTGAATTTGATCTTGGTTCAACAGCTGGAAACCTGACATCCATCTCTCTTGACACTGGTGACAGGAAATGGTTAGAATGACCATCTGCAAACACAAATATTTATAAAACGTTTTGAAGTGATGAAACACAGAAATTTATACTACTGTTAATGTTATTCCCCATAGTGCGTTTCAGAGGGGAATAACTCTTATCTTCCAGTGAATCAAAATAAGCTGGAAGTGGCTCAGCCAGACAGTTTACTTGTAAAGTCTTATCTCCCTCCAGAGCCTTCAAGTTACTCTCAATTTAACTGTAAATTTCAAGGTCATTGTGTAGAAAGAACTATTCCTAAAACATGATTTTTCCATTAAGACACATCTGACGAAACTCTTGTTTATGGATGTCACACAGCAGACAGTGGAGAACTCAAATACAGGTGGGAAGAGCTTCCCTCACTTCAGCCAAAACACTGGGTTTTAACCAAATCAGAAATTCTTCACGGTGAACACTGAGCATGCAGGACACTGAAGACATTATTCATAAATTGCTCTTCTTTAAGCAAAGTGTGTTTGGAAACAGGCTGAGGCCACTTGACATCTTTTAGTGTGTAGAACACCAATGGCTGACAAAAATCCCACAGCCCACTCCTTTTGGACTGAAGGCTGTAACAATGCAAGGCATTACAGTTCGTTTAGGTGACGAGAAAAGGTAACAGGCTTGTGCTTACCATCTTTTTGTACAGCACTGCCAGGTGTTTCACAGTATAAGCCAAGGAGGGATGATCTGGAGCCAGCGCTCTCCTCCTGATGTCTAGAGCTTTCTCATAGAGCTCCTCTGCTTTGTCATAGTGCTTCTTCTCGTTGTACAGGGCTGCCAGGTTGTTCAAAGACTGCGCACAGTCTGGGTGGTCGGGCCCCAGGACTCTCTCTCTCATTTCCAAGGAACGCTTCAGGAAAAGCTCTGCTGTCCTGCAGAACACATTCATTCAGCAATATTTTAAAGCAGGAAACACCTGTGAAGTGGTTGCATGGAAGGGAACAAACAGCCTTGGAAATTGCACAGATACTAACATCTGGTAATGGACTTTCCGTGGAATAAGCGAATGCCAGAGCAGCAATTCATTATGCAACGAGAAGCTATACATAGAATTGTTAGAGTTGGAAGAGACCTTAACAATCATCGAGTTCCAACCCCCCTGCCATGGGCAGGGACACCTCCCAGCCATAGTCCTGCTATGGCATAAGAATGTAGACGGGGAGCTAGTTAATATATTCCTGTGCAAACTTTGAGTCCCCCTGTAAAGGACTGAAATGCCTGTCTAGCAGATTTCAGCCAATGTTACACTCCACCAACAGTTTATCTTTCCTTTAATTCAGCTTACACGTTCAGTTACGCAAGTAATCCTTCTTCCTTATTCAAAACATTCTACTGACTTCTGGGCAAAACCTCCTAACAGTCATGTACTCCTGTGGATAAAGTAGCAGTGAAATGCGAGGTAAAGAACATATAACATATTCTTAAAGTAAATTTAAAAAATATAAAACATATTATAAGGTTCAGCAAACAGCCCTTCATACCAAGAGAGAATTGGAACAGATTTTATGTATGTCATGAGCTAGATTCTCATAGTAGAATCTGTCTAGAAGTGACAAAGTAGAAAAGCCTCTGTGTAATGCCACAGTCAAGTGTTTCCCTATTAAAAAGGCATATTTTATCTCACTTTAACACACTACTATTCCATCACAGATTTACAGCAGCTCCTCTATCACAAACAATGGGTGATCCCCATATAATATCAGCAGCACCCACTAAGACTAGGCAGTTTGTCATCCTGACATACACACAACTTTCTGTGTGACACTATTCCCAAGAGGTCAACTTAGTAAACTAGAAAAAAATCCATTTCGCATTAGAGGAAAAAAAGCCACCATTTATACACAGAACTGTAGGTTCAATTCTGGAGCTCTTTGACAAGTGTCAAAAGGTCTTGACTCTATATAAGGGCTAGAGGATGATGTGTGATATAACATAAAACAACTAATAAAGTGACAAACTCTTCTACCATCGATTTCATCCGAACTGCATCAAATGATCACAAAATTCAGTCTTGGACTTGCTGATTCAGAACTGAGCCACAATATCATTAAAAAAATGACTTAAACCTTCACTAGAACAAAATTTGTACTTTTGCTCACCTATGAAATAGTGGAGATATGGTTACTCTAGAAGTAGGCTGTGTTGTACAGGAACTACGTATAAATAATGTGGAATATAAAATGATTTTGTATGAGATTAGATAGATACTGCTCCTCTATAGTCATTCACTTTGGTGTGACTTCATGGGGGTAAAATGACCAAAACCCCTGCATTTCCACCAACTGTTACAAATCAATTCATTCACTGTAAAGGTCCTGCATTTAACAGAGATTCTGTGTACAGATCCTAAACCATGATACACTTCTGTAGTTATCCAAAAACTGTTGGTGACATAAATGTCAGATAAAGGAAGAACATAAAAATACTTCCAGAAGTTACTCTGTTCTTTTTTGCTGTGTACTTACTTTCTTCTCTGAAACGATTCAGTTCAGTTGAGTGGGATTCAAGGTGACTTTACAATTCCCTCACAACACAGTTTGAGACTACTCTGTGGACTGAAGAAATTGATGTGAAGAGTGGCTAACCATGCAATCAGAAATGTTCTGCACCTTTTATTCCCCTTCTTCAACATCTCTGCTTATCTCTTTCTGCTTTGTTCTGCTCTATCCTCTTTTGCCCTTAAAAAGGTCACCAGGGTAAAAAGCCTGAGGATTACAAGTACGGTGAATATTTAACTCATTATTTCTTCTTTTAATTTTGAGTATTTTTCACAGAAAAATAACAATCCTGCTGTTCAAGGATGAACACTACAAAGGAGGGTGACAAAATACAGAAGCTGAACTGATATTTGCAGCAAAGGCTGGTTAATTTTAACTATGGAACACCAATGTCGAATGCAGGAAATGCACTGACTTGCTAAATACTCGCATGAGAACAGCATCAACTCGAGAAAATATGAGTGAATATCACAGTAAACAAAAGCCAGCAGAATGAATCAGGGATAGCACCATAATGAGTGTTTGATCACGTGTCTACATTTAATGCTATTTCTCCATGCTTCGCTTCCATTTACATCTATGAGAACGCTCAGTGGATGTGTTGCCATTAATACAACTTACTCAAGATTATTCTGCAGGTAATAGAGGACTCCAAGCTCATTGAGGGTTCGAGCATTATCTGGTGTATCCTTGCCTAAGGTCAGCTCTTCCAGCTGCAGAGCTCGTTGACGCAGGAGAGCAAAGCCACACTACAGCAAAGCACAAGGTAATGTAAGCCAATCACCATGACATTTTAAGATTACAACTGAAGACAGAAAATCAAGAGACTCAGTTTGGTGCCAAGGGAGCACAATAATCCTACTTAAATCCTGTTTTCAAGCTAAATGGCACACAGGCATTCTGCTTATTTACAATCTAACAGTGAACTTTACCAAACATGCTTCCAGGAAATTTAAGTTACTGCACTGTTGTACAGCTCCATTTTCCCTGTGTCATACATGCCAACTTGCCTAAACTCCACAGATCAAATAACCCATGCAGACCAAATTCTTAAGTTTATAGGCTCAGAACTTAAAATCAAGTTCATCTCCTATGCTAAATCCATATACACAAAGTATTACTCAAGGCTTTACACGGATCTTTGCAAAATTGTCTGCCAAGCTAATACTTACATGCAAAGTTAATTACAAGTAAAAAGTGCAGCCTTGTTAAATGTTCCGCCTTATGCTTGATCTTTGCAGTCGTAATAAAAATATTTGTGCAGCAGAACTCATTACAAAAATAAAATCTTCATGATCCAAATGAATTTGTATTTAAGCACTATGAAAACAGCAAAATATTTATGGCTTTTCACTACTTTCATTAAAGCTACACCAAGAGCTCCGGAGTTACCAGCTCAACTCTCATAGCACAGACACTACACGACAAACAAACCCTTAGCTCAAGAATGACAAGAGAATCCCTGGAGCTAAAAAACACAGAGGGAAAGAAAAAAAAAAAAAAAAAGGAAAATCTCAGTTTGGCACCTAATATTACTGGGATTATCCATTGCAGTAAGCACTGTGTTCACTAGTATTTGTAGGATAAACGCCTCAGTTATTCCAGAGAATTTTTTTCCTTTTTCCATTGCCACTCTGACAGCCAATTGTATCAGCAGTAATTCTGCACCCCTGAGATGTATCTATCCACTTACTTCTTCTCCACCTCTCTCAACTCCATGCCAGTTGTACTGATGCATCTCCACTTCCAGCAGGTGAAAGGGCACCTACCGAAGCTGCTGCTAAACTACTTCACTACTTATGCCCTCAATTCTGAAAAGCATTGGAGCTTTGTCAGCTCTGTGGACACATTTTATCATCTATTTAGCACAGTCCCAACATGCCCTGCACTTTTTTCTTAAATATTAAGAATGTCCTTACCAGACTGCCTTTCCGCCTTGCTGCTTTTTGGCGGATTTTGAAGGACTTTTTCCTCAGTTGCTCAGCTTGTTCATATCTGAAAAGAGTTATTTACAGTGTTAGAAGAACATCAAATGGAGCATCACTGAGTATCCTGGAAAGCTTTTAAGTTACTTGAGTTTACAAATTTAAGCAGAATTTAAGAATCCTGAAAAAAAACCACACTTCTTGTCACAGAGAAAAATGTGCAAAATTCTTAGGGCCAGACAATGGTCCTGCTTTATCTCTAACTTGTTAGAAGTTTGCAGTTAAACTAAGCACAGAAGTTGTCCCCTACTGGGTGACCTGCTACAAGAATACCGAGGGGATGCTCATGGTTGCACTGCAAGTTATGAAACTCTAAAAAAGAACGAAAGAAACACTCTAGCTTCAGGAAGAAAATGTCTGCTGTTATTTTTGTACCACCTCCACATGAAAGAAAAACACCAGTGTAGCTAATCTTACTTGTTCTGCTTTTGGTATAAAGTTGCAAGTGCGTCAAGTTCGCGGGCTACCCGAGGATGTTCAGCTCCATAAGCATTTTCAGAGATTTCCAGTGCCTGTTTATACAGCTGTTCAGCATTTCCAAACTTCTTCCACTGCACATAAACTCCTGCTAGCTGGTGGAGTGACTGCGCCACCCTTGGGTGGTCTGGATCCAGTGCAGTCTCTCGAATCTCCAGAGACCGCTGCAGAGGAGCTACAGCCTGTAACAACCAAGTTCAGAATATGAAGGCAGCAGGCAGCATCCTGTATGCTACAATAATTTAACAACTGCAACAGAAATCACACACTGAGCTCTGCTTAATTTGCCTCCTTGCTTTTACAACAATCTCTGAGTGTACTTACCTGACTGAGAAGACCTAGGTCCTTAAGAAACCGTCCCAGGGTCTCATAAAGATCAGCCAGGCAGATCATGCTTTCCTCTCCCTCACAGCTTTTTTCGTATTCTTTCAGAGAGTCAAAATACTCAGCTGCCATAGAGCTCTTATCTTTCCCAACCAGCTGCCAGTAACTCAGCAACTCTGCAAAATGTCCCCTGTTTTAACAAGGAAATAAGAAGCTCATCTCATCTTTGATACCCCTCTATTTAGACTGATGCTAGCTTAGAAGAGAAGGGCCATGTGCGTGAATTTTGTCTTTATGCTACAGTGTCTACAGAGACAATCCACGGAGACTAACAGCAGTATTTATCCCTTTACCAACCCCCAGGTGTAACAGATTAAAACAACCAGATGATTTATATGACAACAGCATTCAGCATTTCAGCCTCTACTATTTAAAATCTTTTAATCTGTATCTCCCATTTTCCAATTTATATTGACAAAAAAAAATACTTCAAAATGTTTATAACCGTCAAAGCAGTGGCTACCTTTGTACCTTTTGTAAAGGTTTTGGGATACAAAGAGATTCAAAAGACACTTGTGCAGCTTTTGCTTATCACCCTGCTGTTGGAAGAGCCAGGGAAGTTCATCTGCACTTCTCCATGTCACTCGGTCTCGACTATTGAAAGAAAAGCAAATCAAAATTAAAACTCTGAGAGGCCTAACAGAACTTGCCAATTTTGATGTGAAAATTAGGCAAGTATACTATTGCAATACATGAACGTGTAACAGACTACTATAAGACCTATGTACTCCATTTTCACACATCTTCATTTTAATTTGTGCCTTCTTTCCCTGGCACACTGTGGCCCTCTTGGCGTTTCTGCTACCCAACAGTGCGTGCTCTAAAAAAGCAGTAAGCAGTAGTCCACAGCTGGGACACACTAACTCAGAACTGTAAATGCAAATCAGTTTTCAATGTGGATATGAACTTGTAGCTTTTCAGCTGTTCTACTGGACCTCCTCTTGTGTATGTGCTAATTGCTTGCTGAACCCAAGTGGTCTTCTGCTGCTTCTTCAACTTCTAAGCAACCTCAAATTTCCCAGACTTTACAAGGAGTTAAAAGTCCACACGGGTTCAGTTACCACAATTCATGCCCTACCTTTTCACATTATAACTTCATTATATGCCCATTTCCCTCCACAGTCCTCAACCTTTTCCAAGATTGTAAAGCAATATATCAATAATAAACTGCTAAACGGGCACCTAGGGTTTTGCAGAGTTATTTTGCCATAATAATTTACAAAACTGAGTCAAAGAAGCTATATGAAAAAAACAAAAATATACATGAGGCATAAAGCCAGCAATTTAGCAGATCTTGAAGAATTCTGACCTACCTTAGCTGCATGGTGAAATATTCCACTAGTTTTTGTCTATAGGCAGAAATAACATTTTCACCTTCTTCCATATACTCTAGTCTCACCATATCCCAAGCCTGAAAGAGAGTATAATTGAGAGAAAGAGAATGCATTTCATTTGTTTTTTTCAGTGCTGATGAAACACAAGGTGCTATGCAAGATTTCTTTATGAAAAACGTCTTGCGTTGTAGAACTGAAAATCTTTTGATGACAAAGGCATTACAACTAGATTGACTTATATTAGACCAAAGCTCTGGTTATTCAGATAATATTCCCTCCTCCTTCAGTTTCACATGTTTTTTGTGGTATTTTCTAGGACACGTGGAATTAACAATTAATGATAATGAAAATGGATCAGTAAACACAGACATATCATGGCCTACCCAGTTAACAACAGAACTTATCTAGAAAACAGCAGGGTCTTATGGGGTGGAGTTTCACTTGCACGTGTTTAGAATGACAAACTTTACCTGGAGGTGCTGGAACTTCAGCAAACCACAGCCATATGTCAGCAAACACATTTTGTGCAGGCTGTGAACGAGTGAGGCTAACACTGCAGAAGACAGTTCAGGATAAAGTTCCATCAGCTCTGACTCACTCACACCATTGTGGCTAACACCGATGACACACAGTATCTATGTAAAGCAGAAAAATTATTTTACACAGTTAGCAATATTTGCTGCAGAGCTTAGTTACACTGAAATTCCAAGAAAAATACTGTGCATCACTGCCTGTAACTTTATACGTCAACGGAAAAAAACCTGCCTACACAAGCCCTTTCCCTCTTCTGTCCTCAAAGAAGAGTTCTCAGTGCTAATGGATTAAGCTTTTAATAGATAAAGCACTCTGGGACAAACAGCTCCTTAGACTTTCCTCTAAAACACCAGGAGAAAATAACTACATTATCATAAGGAACTTCCATCTAAGTAAAATATGCTGAAGGTCTTCTGCTGCCAGCACTTACGCTGCCAAAGAACTTCTAGCAATAATTGAGTATTATGTCCTAATCAAAAAAGCATTCCACACAACAGGGAAATTCTGCCAAGGTAGAAGAGGGATCAAAAATCTAATATGCCCTGTATTCACAAGACACCATGTTTTCACTACATTTACTATGCTCAATGTAGCTAATCATTGGATCAGGGTAGTGATCAGCAAGAAAGTGCTAATTCTATATCACATCATGGTGGAAAAGTTCTGTTTTGTGAGACAATGACTTAGTTGAAATTAAACAGAAAGGAGTCCTATGTTATGACTACAGTTATGCAGTAGATATAATTAATAAAATTGTTCCTACTACACTAATAGTACAATAATCTCTGAATCGCACACATGAATTAACATAAATTTATATTTACTTTTAACTTAAGAAGATCTCTTTACAGCAGAGTACACGTTACCTGTAGAAATAGTAACTCATTCTCAGCTTACCTCTCTCAAAAGACCTTTCTCTCTATCACTCTGCAATGATCCTTGAATTGATCTCAGAACAAGCCTGTACAGTGACACTGTGTCTTGACACTGGAAACACTGTTGAAGGGTTTCATCAATATTTCCTGTATTTCCAACACTGAGCAGAAGGACAAAAATGGTTTAGTATATTACATTTGGCTGAGTAAGATGAATTGAAACTACTGAAGAGGTTTGAATTCCTACTGGGTTTAAGAGATTAAAAACAGAAGAGGTCAATTCCTGAAGCCACCTTCTGTCATATTGTTCAATTTTTCTAAACAATGGCAATATTTTTATTAAAAAAATAAAAAAGTACATTGCAGTGTTCTTTCCTCCAGCAGGAGTACATAAGAACACTAGGTTGGATAAAGATAAAACCACATGCTGCTGTTTCATTTAATGCATCTACAAAGCATGTTTTCAGGAGCAACTAAGCATTCTAGGACATAAAACATAAAGAAAAAATAATTAAAATCAGTCACCCAGAGTAAATTATCAATCAGTGTATCATGTTCTGGGAGTCTCTAAACTGAAAATGCATCTTTCTCAACAAGATGAAGTCTAGGTTAATAATAAGCCAATGCACTTATTAAGTATTCTCTTGCACAAGAGGGATGATTAATTTTCTCCACAGCAGGAATTACAGGGCAAAGTACCATATTGCAAGATGTTAAACTAAACAGTTGCTGAACTTCCTTTTAGCCTTAAAAATCTATGAGGCAAACTATCTGGTATATCAGTAAATACAACAGACTTGAATTAAACTGTTTAACCAAATAATACCACCATTCTCCGAATACCTTTAAAAAGCATTTAAGCAACTGACATACCCAGAGAGCAGAACAACAGAAAAATAAAATAAAAACAGAAGAAGTGAAAACAGACAGATAGAACTATTTGGATTCACTTAGTATCTAAATGGCAATCATATACTCTGATTTTTCTTCCCATTGCATTCACAGTCAGTGAAAGGGGAAAACTTTGTATATTATTATGCTGTTTTTTCTTAACAAGATTCATTCTTTGTTAAATGAATGTATTTCAAAATGCTAACAAGCCTACCCGAAGTCTTCAAATCTAGTGATGAGCGAATAATTTCAAGATCATCTCAACTTACCAAGCAATGGTTTTGCCCAAGAGAGTGACGTACAAGGCATTGCAAGTTGTGGCAGAACGACAATGTCTCTCAAGCTTCTTCTCCTACAAGATTTTAAACAAAATCTGTAAGCAAGGATGAAATTAACCACACCAATGTTCACTGTTTGACAAGAAAATAAAAGTTCTAGATATGCTTCTACCTCTAACATCTAAAGACTATGACATGATAACTAGTGCACAAAATACTGCATGTTTTTCTAGCTATAGGAGCACATAAGTGAAAGTTTCCTTTTGAATTTAAGATGAAAAGTTAGGATCTAACGATTACATCTCTATTACCTTATCCTCTATAAGGTAATGAGGATTACCTTATAGAATAGGTCTCCATTGCAAAGAGTTAAAATACTTTTTTTCCCCACTCTGCCAATCATTGTTACGGTATTATGCAATACTAAACCATCTATTATTCTAAAATAAAGGAGGGTGTTTACAGCAATATGTGCAACTGCACTGGTTTTATGTTAATAACTTATGCTCTTCCATCTGTTTCAGTGCTATGAGCCATGGTGCAAAAATACTCAAACTGCATGCTATCTTGAGCGGTAGTATTTAGTTAGCTAAATATAATACTTCCTTTTAGCAGCTACACTTATTTCATCTTTCTGTGTTTTCATTAAAAGTTATACCAGAATAAGGTACTTTAGAAGAACTGCAATGGACATACCTGCTCTTTAGTCAATTTAACGTTTGCAGAGTTACATTCTGCACTAATGAGAGATTTAACATCTTTGGAATTCAGTGGATCAAGATGAAGAGTGGGCCACAACCTTTGGTAAGAGAGAAGTCATATTCAGACCTTATTAAATAGCACTCAAAAGCAAAAAAAGACATCAAAGTTCCAGAGCTTTTTAAAGATTTATATCAAAGCAGTAATTGAAGCTATTCCCCACTACTAAGAAATTCTAGTCATCGCAAGTCAAATTTCCACTTCTAGCCTTATCCTGGATCTACATCATGGTATTGTGGTTCTTGATGAGAATCTGACTGCATTTAATATCCTCTTATATAGTCATGTGGATAGATCCAAAATGGTAAAACAAAAAGCTGGTTTCCCGACAGCTAAAATCTGTACTTGTTGTGGTTACAACAGAGAAGCTTTTGTTGCCCTCAACAGTTGCAAAACCTTATCCTACTAAATCTCCAGGTCTTGACAAATTTGGCAGTTTGCTCTTCAACGAGTTACTGTAATTTAAAACAATAATTCTAACCCAGGCTACTTTGAAACATCTCAGAAAAATAACATACCTCCAAGCCTGTGGACACGTTTCTACATTCACTGATACAATCACTCTCACATTCACTGGTAGTGGATCTATCAGCCACTTCATATGCTTCTCAGCTTGCTTAAAAACAAGTTTTGGTTACTTAATACAAAGGTTGTTCAAAACAATGCCAGAATGTGTCAACACACATTTCATTAACTGCACAGTTCAGTGCAGAGAGAGTCTGCACTTTAAGAGAGTCTTAAATTCTCCAGCGTCCTAAAAAATTGTTCATGGTCTGATTCTTGACACAGTACTAAATGATCCATTGCTATGTATCAGCATTACTGTACATTAAAAAGCAGATACAATACTATTGTTGAAATACTCACATCAAAGACTAGGCTCTTTACACGCCCAGTAAGTCAGCTCACAGCCTTGAGCCTTTGGATAAATAAAGTAACTGGTCTGTTTAAATATTAAGGTGTTAAAATAAATTTACGAAGAAAAAACCCAAACAAAAGAACCCAACACAAATTTTATCTATAAAAATTAAATACTATTTTAATTCATCTGGAGTTTTTGCAAAATTAGTTTCTATGTGTGCTCTTTACAGCAAAGCAAACATTAATATTTTTGTTACCTAGATACAGCTGAGCCTGTTACAATAGGCAAGGTTTCCTTTAGATTGACAAGTATTTAGAAAACATACCTGTATTTGGTCAATAGAATCAATAATTATAATAATGCTGCCTTGATGACGTGCAGAAAGCTTTTCCAGCCATCGGGGAAATTCTTCCAGAAGTTTAGCTGGATCCAAGGTCAGAGGTGACACTAACCACGAGTGTTGCATAAGCTGCAGAATTATAAACATACATAACAAATTCTACCTTAAAAATCAGCTAGGACAGTTGAAAGAAGTCCTATGAAGACAAGAGGAAATGAAAAATCCAAAACATGATTTTGGGGCGATTTTTCACATTGGATGCTTTCCTTCTAATATATGCAGAAAGCTGGTATATGCAGAACAATGCATATTTACTGAACTCGTTGTGTAAATTCTAGAGATAACTTAAGTTTACATACAATGGACATGGTATTTGGAGACTGAAAGGGCTTAGAAGTTGCACAGGTTAAAAAGGTGGACTTCTAAAATACATGAGAAATTTGCAAGGACAGCACAATTGATTTCATTTTCCTAAAGGTTTTAGTCCTGTGAGGTCTTTAGGGCCACCCTGTGAGGGAAAAAAAAAGCTCACAGCCTGGCACAAAAATACTCCTCACTTATTCCTCGCATATCTAAGAAAAATTAAAAAATAAATTAGCATAGGAGAGAGATTAGTGAAGGAATATGGTGCCAACTGGCAAATACAGCCTCAGGTTTCTGAACACATTGACAGAAGACATACCACCTGCCTCTCTCGTTGGCCAGATGGCAAGAAATTTTGGAAGAAGCTTCTATGGTTTTATAAGCCATCAATATAGGTCACTGGAAGCATAACTGCTCATGCCAATCTATTATGAATGTCCCAGAGATGCTTTTAATTGATCTGCAGTCAACATATAGAATCAGAGTCCCTACCAGCGTAATGCCTTACGCTTGTATTACTCTTAATTGATGTAGAAAACCTGGCAGATATTTTTATCTTTTAACATACACACACTGGCACTTTCCAAAGAATCGTGCAATGCAGGGTATGTAATAATACAGCATACCTTTAAAGTAAGGCGCTTAATTATCAATGCAGATTCTGAACTAGTAGACATGGGCCTCCCAACAAAGTGATAAAGAATTAGAGTGTTTGGAGAATGCTTCTGTTGCAACTGAATCCTAATGAGAGAAGTAAAAAAAAAAAAAAAGGCACTTAACAGACTACAATTTTGCACAAGGTGTTTGTTTCTCTGACAAAATAGGAAAATAGACAGACGTTTCCTGAGCTATAATTGAACTTTTTATGTCAGATTCCTTTTTTGCCATTAATAAGTGCCCTTCCTGGCACTGGATAGTCACATGTCGCTAAGTCTTTAAGAAATAAGGACACTACCAATTTACTTTCATGGCAACAAATTTTATCCCAGCCTACAAGTGATCATGAAATGCATTTCTATTATAAATTATTAGGTCTGATGTTCCCTTTATTTAAACTAAAAAGACTCCAAACGACCCCTCTTGTGTATCAGAGAAGGGCAATGCTATTGAGCTACCGAAACCACTTACTCATGCTGTGCACAGACACATCCGTAGGATGTTCCAATTGGAGTCAAGAGAGATGTTAAAGGCAGTCTGGATGGAATTAGCTACTCAATTATTACAAACCTTTCCAGGATGCTTCTATAACTTCAGTGTTTTGTAAATGCTCCCATTTTACCTCTCATTAAACTGATACAACATTTGAAATGTAACAGCAACTTTAGTTTAAACTACCATTTTGACAGAAGGAGAGATTTCCCGGAGCCTGGTCCTCCTGATACAAGCAGAGGTGGAATTGGTGCTGGTGCTGCTACTAGATCATTTAGACGTTCAAAATACTATAAAAAAGAAACAATCATTACGTATATTTCACTGTTTAAGGAAGAAACATAGTGTTTGGTATTGTAAACCATCTAGATACAAAACGCAAGTACAGATTTATTAAGTTAAAGAAATAATTACTGAAATGCAATATAATACAAATGGAAATAAATTTTGTAATGAAACACTTAAACCACAGAATTTATTATACCTTTTAAAGCAAGCGTAAAATAAATAAACATTTTTTTCAAAATCCTATTTAAAATTGAACTTTCAGTACTAATAAACTGAATTAGTGTTACAACAGTAAAGCAAATGGGTACTATGTTTGTTCAGGCTTCCTCAACCTGCTCTTCCCCACTGCATTGCATATGGTTGCCAGGACAAAGCCATCAAAGCCGGCATCTGCCATGAATGATATTTTGAGGCACTAAGCACCTAAAAGAAAGGTTATCTTTCACCACATGAATGCCTAAGAATGTTGCCAGCAGAGTTCAGGATGACAAAAGCAAAACCCAAAACCACCCTTCATCCACTTGGGAGAAATATTTTGTCTTCAAAAAAGAAGTGGAGGTACAGTAAGATACACATAGCTATTTTTTCTATTAATGTTCTATTCTTTTCCTGTTTTAGAATGTAGTAAAGACGGCACAATCCTTCAAACCATTGCCAATATTATGGGTAGTGAAGTAAAAGACAAAATTGTGCTAGTAAAATACACAGCCTTTTCTGTTGAGAACCAAAGTCTAGGAGGACACCCTACTTCTGGCACACTGTTATAGTGCTTTTCTCCAACAACTGCTTCTTCATCAAACAGTTGAACAACACATAACACCAGTACACAAACTGGCATCTCTCCCAGAAAATGAATATGCCATATATGTAAGACATATAGCTTCTTCCAGCCTAAGGAATAATAGCCTCAAGAATGCTCTCAGACAAAACTTCTTTTGTAGAAGTACCTCTTGCCTAATAAGAGATGGAAATGAGTCATGACTTTCTCTTCATCTATATACACTTCCAAGGTACTTACTTTCTCAAATCCCAGCTCACATGTTGAATTAGAGGCCTGCTGAAAAGCTTCCATCTGTTCTTGTTCATCGTGTGCATCCCACAACACATCACCAAAAACAACTTCTTCAGGAGCAGTGGACTCTTCCTTATTGCCCAAATCCTTGCCTTCTAGTTCTGTTGTTTCGCATCCCAATATATCCTAAGTAAAAAGAAACTTGCGTGGAGAAAACTGCAACTATCATTCTTAACAGCACATTTAGTGTTATTCTCAATTCCACCATACACAAGCACAGCTCTGCTAATATCAGTAACTCATTTCTTCTTTAGGCTAGCCAAGAACACAAATAAATGAGGAATTAGATGAAACCAAGTTAACTGTGAATGCACAGGTTTCAAGACATTGGTTTTAGTCTTCTCATAGTGGAAGCAACCCACCACGAGGATGAGAGAACGGACTATGCAATCTTTCCTTATTCTATGCCATGGATAAACAGAAATTAAAACAGAATTTAGGTCACTAACAGATCCCCTCCCCCTGCTATTTCTGCTTTTGTCCATAAAAGCACTGCTTAGTTTTGGGTTTTCATTTCCAATTGCAGATTTCTTTGCTTGCCAGATATTACTGACAAAACACAAAAAGATCCTTTGAATTACATCTCAGTGTCATACTGACATCATTTAAGATCATAAATCAGAGTAGGAACAGCAAAAGCTGAAATGCATCATGTACTCTACCTGTTTAATTATCTTTTCCACACAATTATAGATTTCATATGCTCCTTCCTCCACACTTCCAATATGATCAATCATCTGAAAAAGTAAATGGCAAAGCATGATGCAACTTTGAACCCAGTTGGGAATCGTATTTAGGACTTCCAACAAAAACATTTTGGAACACATCTGAATTCTATTCTGTTGCATTCCCTAGGACCCATTTTGACTAAGCTTTTAAAAGTTGGGCATCAGCTGTTTTCAACAGTTCTCTCTGTAGAGAGAAATAAATGCCAACTGATCTATTTTCAGATGGGAGGAATCTCTCTGGAGGTACACTTCTTTCTCTTCAGTGGCTACAGAGGGACCTTAGATAAATAACTTTGCTGTTTAAATGGCTAAACACAGGTGAGAAATTCTATCCTCATAGCATAGGGATTTTTTTTTCAGTGAAAAGCCAGTGGCTTTTTTTCTCCCCTGCTTATGAAAATTTCATAACATTCATACATTTCAGTGTCATCAATCTGTTCATATAATGAGCAGCCAGAGCAACCAGCATAATGCAATTTCTCCTAAAATCAGGGACTACTAGCACTCAGTGTTGGCCACAGCAGGAAAGTAAGCCTTTTACAATTCATGTCTTTAAAATGCCATACCTTTGCTTTGTTCACGTAAGAAATTTGCTCAATTAACTGTTGCACTGAGGCTGAACTGACTCTGCCATCCTCCTTTCTGTGGTAAATTAACCGGGGTTTTTCTTCTGGATTTCTCAAGAAGGCTTCTTCACAGTCCTCCAACAAACAACTAGATTGGAAATCAGCATTCTTGTGCTATATTACACTGCTGTAGTAAACACTTCAATCAACACAAGCTCCGAAGATGGGTTTCACTGCAAAATCTAATTCAAAAGTCATATCTATTTACAATAAAGGGCAAGCAAATATTTCAGCAGAGAACTTAAGATAAATCCTGAAGCAAGGAACAGCTAAGAGAGAAACATATGCTACTTGTACCAAAAACATTAAAACCATTTATTAATTTTTATGATTGTCACTTTGTAAATTGGAAGTTGACCTTCCTGTCATAGCAATATGCAGAGTGAAAGGTAATTGCCTCGCATGAAAAGAACATGGATTCATACATAGTTAACAAGCATCATATACATTCTCTGCCATCACTTATTTGAAGGCTCTGTTCTATTCCTTGACCTTTTCAGGAAAAGTCCTTTAGTATTTGTCAGATGTAGGAGAGTCTTTTAATTTATAGGAGATGAAAAGGAGAATTACACACCTCCAAACTCAACAGCACTTTGTATTTATATATGTGAATGATATCCTTGGATATCATTCCCAGCAATCCATTGCTGCTCCAAAGAACTATGCAACTTGGGGAGGCTGACAATAGCAGACAGGATCTCTCAAATGAGCACTACAATTTTCATCATAATTTTTCTAAGAGAAACTCTCTAAATCAATCCTGTTGGCAGGAGTACTCCTTTGTGGTTTTCTTTTTCTTGTGTATTTCGTTCGTAAACAGGTGTGACCCACATACATAAAACTGGGTTATCTGGCAACAGTATCCCCTTGGAGTGTCAATATATCCTCAGCAGCTGACATTATCTTTCCCTGAGCTTTAAGTGTATGGCAGCTCTAGTCCAATTCCTCTAAGAAAACAACTCAGCGTCTTCTGTGGTAGCTGGCTGTTTCCTGAAGCACTCCACTGCTGTAAATCTTAGCTACCAGAGTCTTAAACCAGCCTTTAATTCTCTGTAGAAAGATTTACAGAAACAGGAGGTCTCGTTAACACAAGAGCTCTAATAACATAACAGTATCTGAAATACCTAGAGTTCAAAATCTGTCCCTACTATAAAATTTAATATATACCAGTATTTTCAGATTCTTGCGTCATACAGATGTTTTGGAATGACCACTTTGTGATCATAATATTATCTTTTCTAGCGCCTTTTCCTCTCTTCTTCTCTTCACTTCTCCAAACATCAAAACCAAACTCTGCCTGAAATTCCCAAATGCGTAACAGAAACAGTCCTAACACAATTCTAAAAGTATCCCTAGTCTGGTGTTTTTCATTTAATAAGTCATGTTTCTTCTTCTAGAAAGTTAGGAAATTAATCACTGAACAAACAGAACACATTCCATCACCATTTGTCATAAAACATCGTAACTTCAGTAAATTAAGCTGTAGAAATCTAGCATAAGGTACTACACAAGAGAGCCATGAAATCAGTCTAAAAATAGCCAGAGACAGAAATTAATGTGACAGAATAAAATCAAAATACTACAGACAGGTGTAAGGCTAGATAAGCAAATGAAAAATACTGAGAACATTCACACCAACCATCCTGAATTCCTAAGACTCCAGCAATACACATGACACACAGCTGCTCTTGGAAAGCAAAACATTTCTGTATTACAAAGACATCTTTCATGCCATATTTTAAGAAAATCCATACCTACAATACAAAGGAAATGATACAAATCTGATATATTCTTTTACGTGTCTGCACTAGTACACCTGAAGTTTGAAGAAGTATCATTTAGAAGGTACTAGCTTAGGAAATGTACTGAGCAAAGCATCACATACTTTTTAATAAGCTATGCACTCTGCATAAATTACCAGTTTCTATTTGCTTTACCACTCTGGAAAATACTTACCTTGGCAAGGTTAAATGCAGGAGCAAAATGACTAATGAACTTTTTTCGATTTCCCATTTTCTTACATCCTTAAGGGGCCTTTCATTTTCTGCTGAAAAATGAATGACTTGAAAGAAGTATCCCATTGTTTCACAGATTCTATGAAGTCTTGGTGAGTAGTTCTGAAAGCAAATTTGAGTAACAGTGCTTTATTACTAAAGCTGCATAGCACTAAGGACCTACTAAATAAATCTCAGTTTCTTTTCTCTGTGCAGTTTCTTCCCCTGAACTGCTTGACAATATTTTCACTGAAATCTGGCTACATCTACTATAAGCTTTCAACAAATATTAGACAAATTTCTGAATAAATATCACAGTGAAACAGAACAGCATATAAGTTTGCTTAACTTTGTGAGGTACTCACTCTAATGAAGATGTCCACTTCTGGTTGAGTCTCATCAGTACTAATAATAAAACATCTTACTGTGTTGCTCCACAGAGAGTGGGAAAACAGAGGGGTAACCTGTAATAAACTGGCAACAGCAGCATCCCAATCATCTGCCAATGAAAAAAGAAATCAAAATGAAGTCTAGAGATCGTCACACGTGGTTACACTGCATGATAGATGTCATCACCTCTTAACCTTACGAATACTACATTTTATTTAAAACAGTAGTAACATTCTTACTCAACTATTTTAATTTTAAAAACCTGAATTTAGAGAACCTGTATCATCTGACAATGTCATATAATTTGATACAAAACAACAGTGTTAAATATTATGAATACAATGATATTTCCTTTAAATAGGATTGATTAAATGTATCCACAAAATCAAGCTGATAGTTATAAAACAAGTAAAAATACGCAGGAGTAATAAAATCATAATCAAGCATATTCTTTTTCTCCAGATCTACATGTATTTCAATCAGACCGTGTCAATAAATGACAGCAAAACATTATGGGACTTTCTCTTCTTTAGATAAAGTCCATTCCTTTCTGCAGTACAGTACTGTATGTCAATTCCCTACAGAAGCAATGAAGTTTAAAACTTTCTTAAGTTCTTCATTTTGTGGCTGGTCATTTTTTCAAGCTAGGTTCCCCTTTCACTACCACATGGCACGATGAAAGGCTTAGCATGTGAAGCTGGAGCCACCACAGAACAGACCTTCCCCTCTACTCTGCAGGCACAGACTTCTGAATCAGAGCCTGAAGGATTGAAGAAAAAAGGGAGGAACTGCCAGCAAAGTCAACTATACGCAGAAGGGGTTCCATGGCCAGGACCATAGTGAGGGAAACCGAAGCACCAGAAGACATTCATACAGGAGGCCATTTGGGTAACAAAGTTCAAAAGCAACAATTACTGATAACAAAATATCTAACACCGATTCACATACCAATGCAGACATCCTGGTCTTGCCATCAGATTTCCATTAATGGCCCCCTAAGCAAACTCAAACCCCATGCAAATCCAATGAAAAAACCAATGATATAGTTTATTCTAATACAAGTGTCGCATTCACACTCAGGATGTAGAGAATTCAAATAAAAATGGAAAAAAGAATGCCAGCAGAATATTGAAAGAAAGATCACTATGTTCCTCAGTCAACATCAGTCAACATAAGCAACAAAATGGTATTTGGTTTACTCACAGCAAAGTACTATTCCCTGCTGTTTCTAAAATCACTGCTGCACATACTGTAGTCACCAAGTGTATTAAACATAACTTAGCATGTACATCTACAGCTCCTTTTATTTTCACAAAGAAGAATTCAAAATAACCCTTTAGTCGAATTACCCAAAAATGGACAGAAAAGGAGCTAATAAAGAACACAATTACTTAAGAATGGATTAAAAAAAAATAATTACATAGATACTAATAATCCAAGCAAAACGAGTGACCATTACTTACCCCTGTTTATGTTTGCAAATGGTCCCTCAACGTCTATGGAGCTATGAGCAAATTCTGGCCCTCTGAAAGACTGCTGAAGTTGCATCATACTACCCATAGACGGCTCGCTTCCCAAAGCTCCTCCATTCCAGTATTCAGATTGTGCCCCAGCAGCTAATATTGGGGAAAAAGAAAACAACTCTTAATTTTCACAAAACAAGGCAAATTATCAGTCTTAAGTACTTCAGCTGAAACCTACTGCCACATGCCACTGATCATAATTTTTTTTCTCCTTTAGCAGATTTGCTCCCATCTTTGTGTGCTGAAGTTCTAAATGGGCACTTGTGCAAAGTTAATGAGAAGCCATGCTGCTAAGTATGAGGTTATTTGCTAATATTCGTTATTATATAGGTCTCTCACATCAGTTGGGTTCAAATGCTGACTTGCGTTACAAACCAGGACAACAGTTCACAGTATTGCTGCAGCCATTTGTGCACGTCACAAAATTGGCAACTTTTGTTCAGAAAACTTCCAGCACTGAAAAAGCATAAAGGGGCTGTAGCTCAGGACTGAAATATCTGAGACTATCTGCACTGCTAAAGTTCATGAAATGCGTAATTACTATGCAAAAAGCCGATCACTGCATTTTGAAACATTTCTACTTTTAAAGGTTGCATATTTATAGTCCTGCCAAGATGTGACTGTTGATATATCTCAATAAGAAAGAAAAAAAAAAGAGTTAAGCAACAGCACTTGCATGCAGTTTTTCCTCAGTAACCTTTTATGGTGCAAGAATTAACAGTGGGCATCCTTAAGAGTGTTAAGGTTCTAACTCTCTGCTACAATTATTGCTCTATTTTTAATCAGATACAAAGTCAGTGGATGGATCACACACCTATCTGAATCCTTCCCATGTTATCAAATACCTCTTACAATATATACTAGGTTTTGCCTTTTTATGCCATTAAGTTTGCTAGGGCTTCCTTTTCCAAAAATTCTTCAATAAAATAACTCTTTTGATTAGTTTATGTTTGTTAAATATCTAACTCTGCTCTTCTCAAAAGTACAGCAGCTGAGACTGGCATACTTCATCATCCAGAGACAATAAGCCTAAGATTCCCTCTAGTTTCAGGTATACTTTTTGGATCCTCTGGAACACGATGTCTCAAATATAGAATCAGAAAACTCAGAAAAGACTAGAAAACTTAGAATTGTTCACAGAAGAATTAAAAAAAAAGTGTTCAGGTCACTGTGTATAGACAGTGCTCTATTTTCTTCATCTGTTCATTCATAAAACCAGAAATGTGGGGTTCCCAAAATCTAAACACAGCTTGTTGAGTCAGCTGCTTTAACCCTTTAAGCTACCTTGTGTTGCTTTTCACCTGGATTAATAAAACTTTTTTCAAAAGAACGTGCATACTTGTCTTGTGCTTTTCTATACACAGACTTCAGTCAGGTTCCGACATAAAATTCTGGGGATGAAATTCTCACCTGTAACATCTGTACAATTATCGTCAGAATCAGACTCTTCAGGATCAAACACTTGGATTCCTTGGGCCTGGAGTCTCTGAAGTTTTGCTTCTAGCTCTCGTTTTGCCCTCAGTAAGTCCTGGATCTCATTTTCTTTAGTTTCTCTAAAAATCTATGAGCAGGAAAGAAAATAAATACAAACCATAAATCTTTTAAAATTCAGTATTAGTTCCTGAATTCATGTTATCTGCTTTCAGTTGGAAAATAAGTTTCTAGCATTCATTTAGCAGGCAAAGGCATGAAAATGTGAACAAGAAGCCACCAAGAACCTATAAATGAGCAGGAAGACAAAGTTTAAAAAGATCTGATTTTAAAATTTTACCATTTTAAACCTTAGCATACCGTTTACAAAGTTAGAAGTATGAATCAGTATGGGCAGGTATCTAAAAATGGGAAGTAGCTTTCTTCATGTTTTAAAGATTATTGTCTTGTAAAATCACTAGATGTTAATAATTTTTTTCAAAGGTTCCCTTTTACTTTTGCGTGTATTTTCTTACATATAATCTTGTATTTACTTTTTATTGTTGTGAAAATATAAATTTCCTAAGACAGAAAGTGATCAAGCATCTCCAGCTGTCCTGTTTGTAAACTATTACCATCATGTGGGGAAAAAATCACAAACCTAGATTTAAATTCAAAGAGATGAAATCTTCTTCAAGTCTCATTTTCTTAAATAAGGTCCAAATGAATCCTCTTTTTGTATATCTGCCAGCCATTAACACCTGTTACAATTAAAGATAACAACACTCTTGCAAGAAGTACAAAACCAGGACCTATTGCCCTGTTTTGGGTGGTAGAAATATCATCATCTAGAGCAAAGGAAAAGCAGAAGCATCAACTTGGCCTTTCAAGTCACCCCTCCAGAAAGTGCAAAGGCTTTTAACTGGCTATCGTATTTCAGCAGCCAAAGGAGATATACCTACACACACTTTTGTTTAAGTGTGCTTAAGCTTAAGCTATAAGTGTTAAACATTACAATGCTATATACAATATTTATTCAGAAATAACAGAACTCTGTGTTTATATATTCCTTCAGCATTTGTCAGTTTGCAGCCCCCGTCTTCTTGTCACTCTCAAATACATTCCTGTGTTTAAATAATGCAGGACTTTAGTTTAAGATGTATCACTGCATATTCTTCTTTTAATATTTAAAAAGTTATTTTCTGTTTCTTCCTCACAGTTTTACAGAGAAGTTCTGGCAGGATTATCTTAAAGGAAATAGGCAGCTACAGCTATGATACTCCACTTTTTTTTTTTTTTTTTCAGAAGGAGAGGTCCTCATGGAAGATACTGGAAAAGAGTTCACTGGGGGAATGCGACCCAGTGATAGCTATCTTCTTTTTGGCCATTTCCCCAGGAAAAGTCAAGTTAATCCATACCTTGAATTGCCTTTTGACCTTGTCTCGATCATGTTCAAAAGTAGCAGCTCTCTCCATGGCTTGGTATTTAGCTTCTAACGCACTTTCTTTCTCTCGAAGTATTTTCTGGTAAGTTTTCTGAAGTGCCTGAAAACATTTAACATAGCATTTTTTATTTTTTTTTTTTTCTGAGTGAAAGCAATTGCTGATAAAAGGGTTTAGATTACTTTTTAGGTCTGGCTACAACATTATCCCAGCACCTTCGATCTCGCCTTACTCTCGGGATGACGGCTGCGCACCGTCCCCAGAAGCACACCTTGACCGCATCCCAACGGCTCACTGGGATGGCACTGGGGCATTTCCCCAGCACTTTCCTTGGAAAGGGAAAGTCACTGTACCCGTCACCTCCCTGCCACAGCTTTCCTGGGAAGCAGGACGAGCCCTCCACAGCCCCCTTGCCCGAGAGGGCGGCGGGAGCTACCTGTAGCTCAGCCCGCAGTCGCTTGTTCTCCCTGTCCAGTTTGGCTTCTTTCTTCACCATGGAGGCCACCTCGTTGTTCTTGCTGACGCGGAAGATCTCATACTCCTTCTTCAGGCGCTCGTACTCGGCCACGCACTCCAGCTCCTGCACCGAGGCCGTCGACTTGAAGCTGGCCCCGATGAGGCCGCCGGGCCGTGAGGCCCCGACGCGCCGCAGGGAGCCGCGCAGCAGCCGGGCCTTGGGCTTCACCTCCACCGGGATCNCGGGGCCCACCGCCTGCCCCGAGGCCCGCAGGCTGCGCCACGCCCCAGGCCGGGCTGCACCTGTGTAACACCCGGTTCCCCTCGGCCAAACAGGGGTGTGTGGGTTGTGCTGCAAGCTTTTGTGTGTTAGAGACCTTGGGGGGGGGAATTATGTCTCTCACCACTCTAAAAGAGTGACCTTTGAGATCAGCTGGCACACTCCAAAGAGGAAGAACTGAGAAGAGATGGTAGCGGGTCTACTAAGAAGTAAGTGCTGGGTCATGGCACCGTGTCACACCTGAGTTTAGGGCCTGCACCTTGTGCTGCCTCCTTTGCTTGCCTGAGACTTGTGGGTTCTCTGTTTGAAGACCTTGCCTTTCAGGAATAAGGCAGTCCTAGATTATCTGTCTTTTAAATTACCATTATTCCATTTCCCTCTCTGCCTCTTAAAAAAAAAACCCTGTCTGGTTCCTTCACCCATCTTGGGGATTTTGGAAGAGCAGATCCCCAAGGATGAGGAGAACGTGCATTTGTTCCCACATCTTGGAACCTGGCCTACCATTGGTGTGAAAAGCAAAAAATGTCACTACTTTAAAGCAGATTTTACCTCATGAATGTACCATGTTTGTTAGCTATGACCGGGGAAGCCATTTCGTCTTTACAGGAAGAGAAAGTATTTCTTAGAAATGTCTTTCCAATGATATGTCCCTGAATTTCAAAATCTACTGGATGGGAAAATTACTTTTGCATACAACTGAGAAAAGGTGTTGTTTTATTTCCCTGAGTAAAAGCTCTGGGTTTGGGGAATACGTGCTGTTTACCCTAACTTTACCCCTTTGTTTTCATGAGAAAAACATAATTTCTAGTCTGAATATCATTTATGATTACATTGGTGAACTATTCCAGTTAAACCCTGTTTCAGTGAAAAAGATAGATAAAGAATATGTGACAGTTGTGGGAAAAAGAAGAAGGGTACTACTGTGTTTTCCCTAGTATTGGCAATAACGTAGTGTGCACAGTATGAGCCTGTAGTTCTGTAACAAAGCAAGGCACTTGGTTTCTTCATTTGCATGTTGGTATCAGGCTGTTTCTTCACTGCTGTTTGAGCTCTGGGAGTAATTAAAAATGTATTCATGCTGGTGCTTTAACTGAATTATTCTCGTATTCTGAGTTTGTGGAAGTCAAAATCTCGAAGCTTTAAGCCTAGAATAAAAAGTGTAGTATTGTAAGAGCTCTTGGATTCCTTCTAATAATCCACTTGACATTAACAAATAGATTGGAAGAACTGTAGGTGCTGTTTCTCTAATGCTGCCTCGGGGTGCATTACAGAATTTTTATGGATAGTAGAGACCACATTAACACAGCCCTTTCTAAACAGAAAAATTATACTGCTTCCCTGTTGCTTCACGGATTGGTTTTCCTAATGTTTAGAGATTAGAATAGCTTGCTTCAACATCTAATTTGTAAACTAACAAAGATTGCTTTAAATCACCAATTAGGACATTCTGAAAGAAATCCAACTGTTCATTGCACAGATGTTGGAAACAGTGTCTCAGAATATCTTAGGATGAGCTGTCTTAGTGTTCAAAAATGAATTGACCCAGAAAATCAATCGGTGGAGAAAATACCATATCAAGTTCTTTAAAAAGTGCCTTGTTGTGTTTACTTTTTAAAGCTTCAACTGGAGCAGCCCAGTCCTTAGTTGTTTGAGGACATTGATGCTGGCTGAATTGTGCCATGAAGTTCTTCACCAGTCAGTGAATACATTTGGGATACTTAAGCAGCTTTGTTTAGCAGTATTATTATTTACCTAATTTAGAATGGCTATTAAGACAATCCATGTGTGAGATGCGGTGGGTTAACCCTGGCCAGCAACTAAGCATCCACCAATGGTTCACTCACTTCGGCCCAGCGGGAGGGGGAAGAGTGTTGGAAGAGCAAAAGTGAGAAAAATTTGTGAGTCAAGAAAACATATAGTTTAATTAGAGAAGAAATGAGAGAAAAGGAAAAAAAAAAACAAACCAACAGGTGATGCAGAGGTGGTCACTCGCTGATGCCCAGCCAGTCTCTGAGTATTGGCTACTTTGAAAAGAGTGACCTTGAGTTTTATTGCTGAGTATTGTGTTATATGGCACACAATATCCCTTTGCTCATTTGGGGTCAGCTGTCCTGACTCTGTCTCCTCCCAACCTTTTTCCCACCCCAGCCTACTCTTTTGCAGGCAGAGTGAGAAGCAGAGGGCCCTGATGCTGTAAAAGCACTGCTTTGCAGTAGCTAAAACATTGATGCGTTATCAACACTTACTCACAAATCTGCTACACAGCACTATATGGGCTGCTATAAAGAAAATTAGCTCTGTCTCAGCCAGACACAGTACAGATGTATTTGTCAGATGAGGACTTGTACTTTGTAAAGGTCCTTCATAACTTCAACTATAACAGAACCAGACCACTTTTCATCCCTGAATCCACAGAATGAGGAACGCAGTATATTGGCTGGTCCTTTGACATATTTACTCCTCTAACTACTCCTTGGGGGTCAGTATGGGATCTGTACTCCCGATCCACAATGGAACAGCTACTCTGCCAATGTTCTCTTTCTGCTGAGACTGTGGGGTTTTGGTTGTGTGTGTTATGTAGAAGCCCATGGACTTTTGTGCTTTATGGCGCAGACAATTTTTGTGCAAACATTCTAAATACTTCATTTGCTGTTACTTAAAATCTGCTGGGCTTAAAAAAAAAAACCCAAACTTTTATTTGGCATCTGTAGAGGTATTGCTTTTGTCTTTGATAGATCCACTGTATTACTACATGACATTGTTGAAGTTTCTTACTCTTGAGTTTATTTCATTTTAGGAGTTGTTGGTGACTGTTAACAAAAAAAATCTATGGTTTTGTACAGAAAAGGACAGCTGCGTGAGCTGGCCTTCTGAAACATGGTTGTTTTTTACATGCATTATTAGGTTCAACTTCGAGTTAACAGATGCTCATTTTACAAAGTAATATATCTGATGTGTTATTATCTGTCTATTCCTGTAAAATTTAGTGTACAAAGTCAGGATTTAGCAAGATAGGAGGAAGCTGAGGAAGATTTGGAGATTATAGGTTGCCCCAGATTGACCACCCATTAAAAACAAGAGTTGCTATCATTAGAAAGAATGTTGATAATGACCTGCAAGCAGAAGATGCTTTAAATGAAAGGCAGCTGAACAAACTTCTAAACGATGTCTTTTTTGTTAACTCAGTTGTTGGGGTGACTTTTAAGGCTATATACTGCAGTCGGAAGCAAAGTGTGTTGGAAGCTCTTCACAAGTCGCTATCAAATTGTCTGTGTCTGCACTGGACCAAGTTGATAATTTTTTATGATCTCATTCATTATTCAAAAATATCTGTGTCTGATGGAATGTGATTAAGAGAGCTCTACTGAGGACATTGAGTGAAAAGATCTAGTTTGTACTTTTAAATAATGCCCATAATTTTTAAATGATCAGTTTCATCCTGGGCTATCTGTTATTACACTTCCCTCTCTTTAGTGTTGATGAAGACCTTAGTCTAAAAGGTTGCTTGCCATTGCACTGTTCTTTATTAACTTGTTGGCTTTTCCCAGTGTCTCTACCCTGTGCAGTAAGTGCCAGCCTGAATAAGCCAAATGACTGATCTACTTAAATTCTTTCTTTTATATAATATGAGGCCTGATGTAAATTCCAATGAAGTCAGGGGGATTTTTCAATTGAGGTGATGTGTTTTGAATCTGGCACTCTAGTTGCTCCAAAAAGCCTTAACCTGGCAGATCTTAGCTTTGAGCTGGAGAATTACTTTGTTGTCTCTGCCCTGTTGCGACACCTGCATTTCGTTCATCTGCATGGAAGGCATATGTCTCTGTCCTCCTCTGAGACCTTCATGCTAAGTGGCAGCAGTTCTGTGATTCACCAGCCACTATGACTGGTGTAAGCAGCTGAGGGAATGTCTGCCGGATGGTGGGGAGGTAGAGGTCGACTTCCCTTTTTCATGTGATCCAGCACAGCTGGGGCTATATCCGTGATTACGGCTGACTTAGATCATGCACAGTCTTTCCGTGACCTGACATGAAATTGCATACCTGGGATTTGAGTAATTTGAGGTGTTGTTGGTGAGAATAGGAGACAGAGTAACTCAGAAACTGATTACAGTTCATCATTAGATCAACAAGTTAGAAGTTTACATTTATAAGCAAGACATCGTCATAAACTTAAGTTTTAGAAGTAAGACTAGACAACTGAAATGTGAAGAAATGTGCTGAAAACCCCATGTTAAGTCTTAAAGATAGCTTATTTTTATAGGCATGTTTATGAGAGTCTGGTTTTTCTTTTCACGCTAAAAATAATACAACATACAGGTGGTTAATTGTAAACTGCCTAACAAATTCAACCTTGGGGCATAGTTCTGAGTTCAAATAGCTATTGAACTCAAATAGCTATTGAACTTGCTATGTTTCACTCAGTAACTTTATTGCAGTCTGCCAAGCTGACATCATCAGCTTCTTTCAAGAATCCATTTGCTGAGAGACCTGAAAATTACCCGGAGCAGAGACGATGAAAATCATAATGAAGGAGAGGACGTTTACTTTTAAATGCTCCCATAACTTTACATGTCATAGCCTTTTGCCACTAGAGGACAGCAAGATCTCAGGAAAATGGAGTTGTGTGAGAAGGTGGGAGAAAAGGAGAGATATTGCTTACATGAGAGTTAAGAAAGTATTGGTTGAGAAGTTACATGCTTCTAGCTATAATCAAGCTCCTTAAAGAATGGAGACAATTTGGGAAGATGTTCCAAGACAAAATACAGAGGAGACACTTGGATAAATTAAAGCTGAAGTTTTAACATAGCAGTTTGCCTGTCAGTCATAGATAATGTTATTTAAAAAGCATAATACTAACTAGTTTTGAGGGCCATATACTCTTTCCATTAAATTAATAGATAGTTTTATATTGATTTCAGTAAGAATAGGGCTTTGCTTTGTGATAACTGGAAGGTGTTCTGATTTTTGATGAAGGAATTAGATACCTTTATATTGGAAGAGTGTTACAGTCCTTTGTTTAGAATCAAAATAATATTCTGAAACCACTGGAAAGGGATCTTCTGCCTCCACACCTATTACTTTAACCAGATTTATGTCTGTAACTTGTAATGTTTCAACATTAAATGTTTAATCACTACATGTTTCAACATAAGCTATAGGAAATGGATTCAGAACAATGCAATTCATAATTGGAACCAAACTTTTCACCTTCATGGCTTCAGTATGTCAGATAAGATAAGCTTCTTTAATCTTTATGGCAAGTCACTTGGTGACATTTCTCCATTAAAAGTTCAAAAGAGGCTTTGAAGTGACCTTAGTTTGTCATAAGTCAGAATTGAGTTTTAGCTGAAAATTCCACAATGAGTTATAATCCTAGCAAGAAGAGAGCTCTCAAACATCGATTTTATCACCACTGAATCATCACTGAACTGAGAAGGACATCTCAGATTTTGCAGTCTCCTGGACATTTCATCCCAGGCCAATTGGATTAATATTGTGTGTGGTCTCAATGCGGAGGTTCAACTAATCTTGTTCACCAGAAAAGCGGGGTGAAAGGGAGGGGAATGTCCAAATAACCTGCAAAACTGAGAGAGATTAATGACAAGCAACTGCTGTTGCCCTGCTCTTTATTGCTTCAGCCTAGAGCTACAACACTACATAACAAGGGATGAATACAGAAGAAACATGCTGAAGATTGCACCAAATAATTTTTAAGATCACTTACGCGTGCTCTTTACAAAACATTCCTGTGCTAGTGGGAATGTGAAATTCATTAGGACCCAAGTGAATTTTTCTTAGTGCTTTCATGTTGTATCGTTCATACCAGAACATCTGCCGCCTTGGCAGAGCTGAGTGTCCCAATAATTTATCCTGATCTGGATTTGCAAATCGGGCATCCTAAATCTGAACAAAATTTTCTTCAAAAACACATGTGAAATGGTGCTGCCACCCAGTCAAAAAGGTTGATACCTGAGTGTGTCCACTGGCTTCTTTGGCCTACAGCAATTAGATCCTGCCTGCATCTTTTATTTCCCAGAAGGGTACCCTGACCATGAGGCTGTAGAGAGGACTGTGCTTCAACCTTCTGCAACTGTCTGGGGGAATTAGTATGTCATACAGCAGAGAGTGCATGGTTTATGGGGCCAGAGAGAAAGAACTTTAAGGATCATGATTTTCTAATTCAGTGATTACGACTCCTCAGGTCTTCCAGCAAACTAAAAAAAAAATTCAACATCTCAGTTATACCCAGACGAGATTGAAAAGAACTACTTCATTTTAGATGTCTGATTTGGGGAGGCACCTGAGACCTCAAGAGTGATCAGATATAAAACACCATTCCTTTCAGTAGCTATCATCTATGTCCTTCAGTATTTTATCTGTGGTCAAGTGTGACTCCGCCCCTGTAGTATCTAGAGAAGTCAGACATTTAAAGTCATGGGCTGCACCATCAGGACAAGAGACTTAAGAAATTGGTGTGACAATACTAGAAGGTGCCATACCTAAGTCTTTTTCTAGAACAACCTTTATTCAACAATACAAGTGACTACAGTTCACTAAGGTATCAATTTAGCAATGTCTGTAACCATGCCTAATCTGTAATCATGTCAGGATTTACTTTGATATCCAAGTGTCTAATCTCTTCCTGCCATTTTTTTCTTGCAGTTAGTGTCATTCTTTTGTTTTCATGCACAAGCAATTTTACTTTTATGAATTATAAGGACGGCCATGTAGATTTTTTTCTGACTTAATCAAATGCAGAGGAAATTATGTTCATATCATGAGAGAAGGTGGTTGTTCAGAAATCCCCATGTTACTAAGCTAGTGGTAGAAGTACCAACAGAGGCATGGCATGTGGGATCTTGAATCCCAGCTTTAAGGAGGTGCTGCTGTATTTTATTATTTGTTCTGCTAAACCAGACATTGTTTCAAGAAATTATTCTGGACAGTGTGGAAAATGCTGAAATGAATGAAGAAGCTTAGGTGTTTTCCATGGAGTTCCTGTTATTGGAGAGAACATGTAGTTACTTGTGTGCTACATTAATTCTGCATGTGTGGGCTGAATCTGACAACCACATGGTGTAGAATTTTCTCCCTGAACTGTTATGTGGCATATTTGTGGAGTCAGTTTATACAGTTTCCAAAAAAATTTCTTGGGCTATTGGGCTAGCAGGTTTTTTTTAGCACTTCATTGTTTATTGTGTTTAAACATTATATATGAGACATATATTGAAACCAAACAATGCTTCTCTTTTTATAACTGCAGCAGATTCTGCATATCCTGAGGCTATAACTGACTGGCACACAGGGAGATTAGATAACTGTTGCATAATAGGAATTGCTGGAGAACAGTGGAGCTGCATATACTCCTTTAAACATATATCATTTAAGAAATGTGACTTGCATGAAGAAAGGCTTTGTGGTCAGATATATATTGAATTAAGCTACAGCTTATTTAAACACACTGAAGCTATGTTGTGGCATTGCTGAAATTCGAACAGTGGACTATAATGTGGCAAAAGGTCTAGTTAATTTTTCTCTGAAACATGTGAGGCATGCCATTACAGTAACTCTTCTGGGAGTACTTCAGATTGAAGGTGTAAAGGTCTGTGATTACGTGCCAGGTTCATGCCACAACTCATCTTACTTCAGGAGTTCTGTAGCAATGAACTGTGACCAGAGAGAATGGGAGGAGGGAAAAAAGACTTGTCTGTAGTGCGTATGGCAGAAATGCGCACTTGTGGAGTTTTTCAGGGTATGTTAATTACTACCTTTTGTCTCCACATTTGGAGTGGCTTCAGTTTATGACTTGTTAAATATGTATATGTATCTTGAAACAGAGCATATTCATTATTGGAAAGGAAATGTGGTTGTGATCTTGTGTGCTTCTGGAAGTCTGGGACTGGGGAGCATCTCCGCAGTGTCAAGTGGTCCAAGGTCTTATGCGGTAGATCTGATTGATTGTTGTGTAGCAAGACATGCTGAAGATTGCCCACTGTGCACACGCTAATCAGCTCACTGTGCCTGTGTGCTGAGTTTGATGTTGTAGGAAGTGTCAACTCAATATACATCCATTGTACAGATTATCAGTTTTGGGGCCTTTACTACAAGAAACACATTGAGGTGCTGGAGTGATAAGAAGAACAGTGAAGCTGGTGAAGGGTGTATAGAGCAAGTCTTATGAGGAGCAGCTGAGGGAACTGCAGTTGTTTGGTCTGGAGATAAGGAGACTGAGGGGAGACCTTATTGCTCTCTACAACTACCTTATTGCTCTCTACAACTACCTGAAAGGAGGCTGTAGCGAGGTGGGTGTCAATTTCCCAAGTAACAAGTGACAGGAGGAGAGGAAATGGCCTCAAGGTGCACCAGAGGAGGTTTAGACTGGCTATTAGGAAAAATTTCTTCACTGAAAGGTTTGTCAAGCTTTGGAACAGGCTGCCCAGAGAAGTGGTTGACTCACCATCTTAGCAGGTATTTCAGAGACCTCTAGATGTCGTGCTTAGGGACATGGTTTAGTGATGGACTTGGCAGTGCTAGTTTTATTGTTGGACTTGATGATTTAAAGGGTCTTTTCCAAGCTAAATGATTCTGTGACTCTGTGACTCTGTCTGCTGAAGTGCAGTGGATCTGATCCGCACGAGGTATACTGGATTTACAGAGCATACTCTACTAGCTGCATTGTGTCCATAGTACTTGTGTCTGGGAAACATCACAACTCCATTTTTACATATCAATTCTATTTGTATGTGCTCTGTACCAGGAGCCACATTTTCTCTGCAGTACGCATAGAGGTATTTCACAACTGCATAAGATATTACAAGTAGACATTACAGAAAATGTCTTGAAGACTTCAAAAGAAGGGATATCGTGCAAAAACAAACAGAAAATCAAACCACAACTGTGCTGTGTGAAGAGACATCACTTCTGGCAAAGCAATGGGGAAAAGATAAGACATGTCTTTTTGGTTTGGGGTCAACATAGATGAAAGTATCTTCTGGCAACTGAAAGACTGCAGTCTCTCATTGTCTTCTCTGTGGTAAGAAGCAGAGCACAGGTGCTCCACATCATTGGGAGAAGAGAATGCAAAATGCTTGGTGTGAGGTACAATCTTTAATACCTGCTGGTGTCTCAAGTACATTTGAAAGTTGTCTTTGCAGTCACAAGGGCTAAACTTCTTTTATGAAGGTTCTGCTCCACACAAAAAAGCAAGCTGCAATGAGAAGAGAGACCTAACTCCCCAGAGCAGTTTCTAACAAAAAAAAAAGCAGGCAAAGTCTTTTCTGCATTTTTCTACTTGTTTTTTAAAGACCTTTTATATTGACTTCAAAGGGAAAATATGCTATAAAACACCTTTTCAATATATTTACAAATGGCAAATTGACACTTTATTCTTAAAAAAGGTAAATAAAGCCACTAAATGCATAACTCAGAACTGTCAACATACCGCCTTTAAATCAGAAGAAACGTTTTACACTGCATCTTCAAAACAATTTTACTAGATTTCTGTCTGGCAATGAGGCTGGTCTTGGAAACAGTAACCGTGCCTAGCTTTAAATTGTTAAATGTCAGAGCTGGGCTTATGTTCACAGTGGAACTAAATGATGAACAGCACCAACTGAATGACCTTTATTGAGTAAACAATTTGTTGCGGTCTCTGGTGAAGCCTTTCCATTGACATGACTTTAGATTAGGTGATACGTTAGAATAAACACTACTGATACCTAACAGTAAAGGAAACATTCAAAATATTACTTATTTTCCCCATCCTCCCTAAAGTCTGTCACTTCATTCTTGTACACTTGCTAAAGAAAAGCCCAGGGCTACTTGAAACATTCCGTTTTCTTTGAAAATTAATCCACATAGAAGAGAAATGGAAAGTAAGGGCAACCCCTATTCTTCCTGCTGCACTTACATCGTGTACACAGATGATGGAAGAAACTAATTGTAGTTTCTGAGTTAAGGCCTAGCTTGTGTCAGGAAGCCTGGTAGCAAGGAGCTTCTCTTTTCCCCCACGATACCCAAATAGCTTGCAAATGAACTGGACACAGGTGAAGTACCTTTGCTTTGAGGTATCATGACAATGCTTCCTCGGTGCATCAGCAGGAGGTGAGTATTCATATCTAATAAACAGCAAAATCAAGTGCTTGGTTTCAGAAACAAATCTCTCCAAATTCCTTCTGTTGGCAGAGTGGAAATGCCTGTTGGGAATTGTATTCCCGGGTCCTTAACCATGTTCTCTGCTGGATGTGCTAAGGAAATGAGGCTGTTTCTCTGTCCTTCTCCTGTTGCAGTTTAGGGCATGGTATTAACACAGAGTAACTGGCTACCCTGGAGAGGATGCTGCAGTGTTTGGGTTCATCTTTTCAAAGGCCAACATGTCTTTGGTCAGCCTGCAACACAGAATGGTGTTTAAATGGCATGGTTTGTTTTTCTGAGCGTAGGCAACTGTATGTTCCATATGAAGTTTCTCCTTAGGCACCAGGCACTTTTAGAAGGGTGTGAAAGCAGAATAGCAGCCTAAGAACACATCTGAAGGACAAATGATGAGAGCACAGACGGGATGTGGTGCCTGAAGCCCACAGGGCACGGGCAACAGAACTGAGCATGCGTTTTCTTTGATGGTGGCTGGGTAGAGACTATGTGCTTGGTAGCAGGTTCTGATTTTGTATTTCAGTGCGGTCACAGGAATTTTGGTGAGGTTCAGGGAGCTACATGCTTAGTTAGTAACACCTTAGGGAAATTTTCATATGCTAAATGTTTGAGTATCTTGCTGTCTTATAGCATGTTTCTGTTGTCATCGTGGGAGAAGAATTGGAGTCTTCTTTTGTCAGTTATTTAAAACAAACTGGTGAAAAATGGGTATAGTAGGCCATTGGGTCCCTCTCCAATTCTGTGCTAATAAATGGGGAATTTACTTACATCCATGACAAATTCAGCGGAGAAAGTAATTGGTCCTTGTGTGTGGTACATAAATTATTTCTTTGTCAACTTGAAACTTATCAGTAAGTTTATCAGGTAAAGATAATTGGTTTAGATATGTTCATGCTTCTGATATTAATCTAGCTGTTTAATTCCTTTTATAGGTTTGCTCTTCATTAGCTGTCATATCCATAATTTATGATCTCGTTTTTCAAAGCATAGAATTCTGTACATTTGGCCCCATCTATCTTCCTTTTAAGTTTTGCTACAGAAAACTTAAGAACGAAGAGGTTCAAATCATATTACTCTATAAACCTACACATAGCAAGTGACTAAAAAAGCAGTATATATCCCCTTGTCCTGGGTTGAGCAACGCAGGATTAATTTCTCTTTCAGTAATTTTACTTTTCAGTAAGGTGTCCTTTAATGCTAGGAAAAACAGCATTTTTAGAAGACTCTCATGTGAATTTGTGAAAATATTTACTTCATAGCCAGCTATGGTATGCGAGTTTTCAGTTCTCAGTGTTTCTGAGCTAGCCAGATGCGGGGATGAGGAGGAGCACAACCCAGGCTCACATTCAATAGAAATAGAAAGTTTGCTGAGGAGTTTTTCCTCTTCTTTGGTGGCTGCGATTCTGAGAACCTCTTGCGCCAGTGCCAGACCCCTGAGCCCTTCCCTTCCTCCCGAAGCCGTAGCGCTCGTACTGTCCAACATTTGCTGTCCCCTGCTGGGAGTGCACAGCTTCCTCCTGACAGAATGGGCTGAGCATAATCCTTGTATATTTTATATTGGTAACAGGATCAATATTGGTTTTTTTAGTATTATTAATGTTAATTATCCAGTCTTGTTCTATTGAATGTGTTTATATCTCAGCTCTCAGGTTTCCTTGTTTTTTCTGATTCCCCTTCCCACATAGGGAGGGGTCTTCAAGTGATAGAATAATTGTCTAAATGACAATAAACTGTTGTGTGTTCTTCAAACCGTAACACCCCTGCAAACCAATATCATCTTTTTGGGATTCCAGCTTTGTGGAAAGGACATTAAATTGACTGATTTTTCCAGTAAGTGATGCATGTATATTTGGTTGCCAGAGACATTAAATGTTCATCTAAAATAAGCTGTGGAAGACTTGGTATTTTTGGCAGGATACTTGGTCAAGGTCATGTGGCTGGGTGACCTGCTAGAGCTCCTGGAACAGCTGAGGTATTACAGGAAGACAAAAGGACCGTGAGGGTAGGAGGCTGCAGGGGACTAAAGGTGGAAGTAAGAGCCTGCCCTGGGGCAACACGTTTGCATGTAAGTGAGGAGGTGAGAAGTGGATATTAACAGAGCTTCATGCAGCTACACTTCCATATGGTTAAGCAGCTGTGTGCTTGCTCTTCTCAAAAACACGTTTTCCTATTACAGCTTGGAGCTGATTCATTCAGAGATGCACTTCAGGCCATAGCATAATGAAGCAAAGCCTTGCTTTGTACTTGAGCTATGATGTTTTAAATAAACACCAGGTAAAATATTAAAAAAGCTTCTAGGTGACTTAGAAATCTAACCTACTTTTTCATCAGATTTCTTAGAACAATGTTGAACTGGTTTTAAACTCTATTTGAGTCAGTGTGAAAATGGGGCCTAAATACCTGTATCTAATGTGTACCCGTATTTCTTTATTTTAAAGAATCTTTGTGTTTGTTAGGAAAGGTAGAAAATGAGAAATATTATTGTTACGCTACTCTGTTAAATCATTGAAGCTGTCTTGTGAAGCCAAATGGCCTTGGCAGAAGAGAGTAGGAAATTAACTAAAAGTGTGAAGGAAGAAACCAAAGGGAAAGATATTAACTGCCCTGAAGAATTATATTTCTTAATACATGATTCTTCCTTGCAGTCATAACAACACCACTGAGCAGACTATTCTGTTCTTCATTTTTGAATCTTAAAAGTCTACATGATAATTTACGCTACTCAGATGGCAGATCCTTACATTTTAAATATTCCCAACTGTCTGTTGTAAATACTGTGTTTGCTTTTGATGAAGGAAACATTTTTGTGTGTGTGTGCAACTTGTTTTTCTTTTATTCTTTCTCTTCAGCCACTCTTGCTTTACTTTGCTATAAAGCTTTAGCTAATGATTTTAAAATAATACATATTGAATAGATTTGAAATTGAAAGGGGGAATAAATTTGGAAGATTTTAGGAAGATGGTGAAATACTAATTGCAGTTAAGAGATGTTTGCTGACACATGTCTTTACTGGGTGACAGAATATACTGAATAAGGTTATAAAGAATGATGAGGTTATGTAATATTTGGATTTGAGCCGCTCCTCCAGGCTTTTGGTCCTGAGATAAAATACCTTCGCCTCAGATGTAGTTTCAACAGCTCTTGTTTTTGTCATTTGTATCTAGTACAAACATTACTGAAGCATCTGTGTACACATATAGGTAAGAATCACTCATCCATGTCTTTTTGCCAAGCTGGCACAGTTAGCAGTACTGGCAATCCAGAGCCTTCACTCTTTAGGTCTTGCTGTCTTGTTCATGCAGGAGTTATTCCTGCCTGAAATCTGTGAGGAGAGAAACAAACCCAGACAGTACCAAAAATGACATCTCACCTTGGAATGTGGCTGTGACATGAAAAAACTTTCAACTGTATATGTTTCCACTTTTGCAGAGGATAAGCACAATCTGGATGTAAATATCTATGCTACATATTCTGAGGGAGAGATGAAATTTAAAGTATAGTATCACACATGGAACCATTTTCATCAAATTTGCAATTCTTTAGGAAACGACATACTTATATTTATCCACTACTTTCACAGAAAACTGTGTTAAAATACTTGAATTAGGTGAAAAGCATAGCTGAATGTCCATTTTGCTTAGTCCTATTTTGACTCAAAAAAAAAAAAAAAGATGTTTGTGGAAAAATGTACTGCATCACCTTTCTAAACATACTATTCATACAGCCATCTAGAGTATATCCAAAAAGAAAAGGTGAATCTTAAGGAAGCGACTCCTAAATTTTCCACTAAAATATGTACACTTTTTGCAAACAAATGTATGTTTCATAACAAAGCAGATACAAAAAAAAAACTACTTGTGAAGAACTCTAGAACTTTTTGCAAAAATATCAAGAACCTCTAGAAATATCACTGAATACAATAAAAGATGTAAACAAAGAGAACTGGTTTTCTTTGAAAACAGAAGTAAAGATTCTATAAACATATTGAGAAAAAAAAAGTAGGATTATTTCAGTTACACAGTTCACATCGTAAATTTTCTAAAGAAAGTGTAATCCTGTGTTAATGCAGCTTCTTTAACATGACAGTACAACGTTTTGTTTGAACCCAAAAACCTCTTCTGGAGTTTTATTATCTGCCTGAATAAGCTCTGAAAAAAGTAAGTTTCTGCAAAGGAGACTTTGCACCAGTTATTTTAAGCCTTCCAAAAGGAGCTTTTACAAGTTTCATGCATCAGGTTTTTTGTGTTTGCAAAAGCCCAGACTTGGGAGTGTATCTTTCTTTTTCATCATTTTCAGCATATATGCTTATAAATCTCTTTTAGAGTGACTAATGGTAAACTTGGATGCTACTCCTGCAAGCAGGAACATAAATACATCAGAACTGCATTTCCTAAGATTGCAAATTTTGCATCACTCAAAATTTTTCAACTGGCATTAGATTTCTTTCAACAACAAATTTGGGGCAAGATTCAAAGACTGCTCTGTAATATTTAGGAGAATTTTTCTTAGTGTCAGGTTACATGATTGTAAATTCTTTTCAGATCTTGAAATGTTTAATTGTTCTCTGCATGGACACTGGATCTTGAAAAGGGGGGAGAGAATTGGGGAGGTGGCATAGGCGTGGAAGGTAGAAACCACTCAATGAAGGTAGAGGATGAAATGGCATGAAAGGAGAAAAGTATGAAATAAAATAGATAAAAGAGGACATAGATGACCATGCAGTTTCAGGAAGCCAGAAGAATGTCATCTGACAGACCACAAAAGCAAGTGCAAGAGGCAAAGTTGATTGAAGAAGAATTTGCTACATTGGACATTTTCATCCGAGTCAAGCTTAGGTAGTCAAGCCTTCAGCTTCCCAGGTACATTGGATTGGTTCCATCTTTCTTTTGACTGGTACTGATCAAAAGACAGGAGAATGAAGACATTTCTGAGGGCCAACAGGCTATGAAATGCGTTTTGAATAATGCCGCTATTTCTACAAAGCAAAATTAAATTTATCATCTTAGCTACTATGCCAAGTACCTATAAATATATCTTGTCATTAGATAGCATAACTGCTGTATATTTCACATGATTTATTTTGCTGCTTCTGATGGCAAACACTGCTACATCATAGTGCCAGATTGATTTCTGTAAAGGGATTTCTAGCTGATATAAAATGTCATTGTTCCACTGACTTAAATCCAGCTATGTCTCAGTTTGGCCAAAGTGTTCTATAGGTGGCAAGAGGAGGAAGAGTAGTGTGTGGAAAGGAAAGAGTGAGTGAGTGATCTTGGTTTTACAAAACGTTCATCTGATTTCTCAGTGAAAAAGTTATGAAATGATAGATGCATACTTCCACCTTATTGAACAGCTCGTTTACTTTTATTTACGCTGACCAGAGTCTTGTAAAAGTAACATGTGATTGCATTTCTTAATTCTACTGAGGGAAAAACTCTCAAATACTGCTTTGCTTTATGTCAAGGAATGGTAATGAATTTAGTTGTCCGGTGAATCAGGAGAACAATCTTCTGGCTTGTTTTGTAGTATTAATAACTACACAATGACAACAAAAAGCTTCAATTATGCTGTTTCCCATCCCATGTTAATAGTGATGTATTCATTGAACTGCTCCTTTTGGATCTACAACAACTCTTGGTTTTTCCCAAAGTTGTCTCTGGTTAACCATATTAGAGTTTTGACAGTTGCACTTTTCCTCTGCTGATTTTATCCTTTTTGAAAACTGTTGTCCCCCGTCATCTGTATGGAACAAAAGCAATCTCTGGAGCTGATTGCCAAGATACTTTATTTCCATATTTTTTAACTTCATGGAATGAAAAAGAGTTCAGTCACACAGAGCAAGCTTCTAGCTTTTCCACTCAAGGCATTTAATAGCAAGTATTTAACAGAAGATACAAGGCCATTGTTATACTTCAGGCTTATACAGGTACATAACTTCCCAGCAGACAGAAATAGTTGAAGTAGGGACTATCTGTAGTACGTAAAATGAAACATATGCATACAAGCTTTGGATGAAAAAGGTCTAATATTACTTTGATTTTTAATGCAAGTAAAGAAGAACCCAACAAAATGTTACAGGAAGCTGTTGCCTCCTTAAATGGCATACAACTGTGGATAACGCAAAATTAAAAGCAGATTTCTTTAAAGACAAAAACAAACTATGAAACTGTTCCCTATGAACTGTTCTTGAGCCTTCTGTACTTTCTAAGCTGTAATGATCTTTGCTGCTGATGTCCTCAAATGGAGAAGAAAAGTGAACTTTGAGGAGGAGGCAGAGTATCATGTTTGTAGTGCGGTTTATCGAAAGGTGTTGAAAGACTTCTGGAGAATGTCTGCACCTCTTTTACAATGAAACAGCTTCAGTCTGAGTACTTCCCTACTAATGTGGTGCTGTATAGTGAGAAAGATGTGAATGCCAGAGAATGTTTACAAAAAGAAAAAATTTTATGCTTTCCATCCTGCTGAATAAGTTTTTGCACATTCTTTAGTTATTATTCTGCATGTGCTGAAGCCCTGTGTTTAGATACGATAGCTATCATGTTTCACTACACAGTATTTTTGTTGAAATAAACAGTCTATGGTAATACTTTAAATAGTATTTGCTAAATATCAAAAAGGCTACCAATTTATATGTGTCCCTTTGATACATGGGGATCAAGTATTTTTAAAAGTATCTTTTTAATTCTAAAAAAAGATATATCAATTTTACAATATTTTGAAATGCTGAGTCTGTGCCAATGATGGTATACATTAGACAGACTGGCAGCCATTTGATTGTAGTGCCTTCACTTTTCTTAAAAATAGTTTGAGTTAGGGAGAGAGCTGCAATTTAACGTACACACACACCATAGAAAGAGAAACAAAACCCTTTTCAGCGCCTTTCCAGTAAAGCAAGTGCTGTTAATGCAAAGTTTGTTCAGCATCAGTATGGAATTACAACAGTGAGGCCTTGACCCTCGACTAGTATATGATAGCTCAGATCTCTGTATCCATGAGGAATCCTTTCTAAGTCATCGGTGTACTTACATTGTGTAATTACTAAGTACATTGGTGTACTTACTACAGTGCTTTTCTGTCCCGGTTTATCATCTGGTCTATCTATTTTGAAAGATCAGTGGAACTTAACTGAATAATATTTGGCTTAATATGCTTCACAAAGATAGTGCAGCTTAAAGAAAAGGCCCTGTTAAAAATATAAGGTCAGTGCAAAACAGAGCTTTTCATCTTGGTCCACGCAATGATGAAATGAAAACAATGCTGTGCTTGATTTCAGGATCGCGTTTTATATGTTGCTTTTTCTGCTTGCAGAGAGAGGGAAAGAGGGAAGTGATCATTCTTCTAATATTCTTTCCTCATCATGACAAGTAGGCAATTGCATGTGCAGGCAGATGAAACCTACCAGGTTGTATCTAACAGCACAATTGTACCCCTACTATTTGGAGGAAGACATTCTGAGCACTTTGCCGTGTGCTTCAAGAAATAGTTTGTTTTGGCTTTACTGTCTTCTGGTGGTTCAGCCATGTAGATGTCTTGTTTATCTGCACTTGCCTTTTATGTTCTTACAAAAAGAAACTTCAAATATTATAAGTAATGTGTATTCAGCAGTAAGATACAGTATCTTAGCTTAGAGAAACATTGAATTACCTGTGTTTAAAACTGTAACTTGTTCAGAAGAGTGTAATTATTTGCAGAGGGGAGATGGAGAGTCAGTAGCTTCCCCATTTACAAAGGAACATTTAGGAAATAGCTGGCCTTATGTCTGTTGTATAACATTAAACACCAAAAAAAGGAACTGGAGATTTTTCTCAGAGGTATAAATACCTCTGAGGAGCCAGGTTGTAGTAGTGAACATGTTGTTATGCTATGGGGGCCCATTTTGCTAGGAACTGTGCACACAGAAAAGAAGAGTTGTACTTTTATCCTATGAATTAAATACAAGTCAGCGTATTATAAAATGGATGTAAATGAAGACCAAAAAGGGAGGACAAGGACTCAGTGGGCTGGTTTTGGTCAGTCTGATAGTCTATTGGGTTAGCACACCAGCAATTTAACTAGTGTTGCGATTCTGTGAGGGGTGCCTAAGCAAATATAGTTGTAGGAGAATAACGAGGCAGCTATGCAGATGTTGGTGTTAACACATGCCCAAAGTATCGGGGGCAGCAGGGAAGGAAGCAAAAGATATTTTACTGTTGGCTTGCTTGCCTGTTTGTTTAGCAAGCCAAAAATGGGTTCGGCATTGGCAGATCACCATCTCAGTAAGAATTGTTTGATAGGGTGCATGACCAGTGATTTGCTACATTTCTTCATTTTGTCCTTCTCATTTAATCTTCAGCCATTTGTTCTGATAGTATTTATTTTGCCCGTAATATTGGTTAACTGTTAGTAAAAGAGTATTATAAAACAATTTTTAAAATACCAAATTATGAAGGAGAGCAACACGTCTCACAATACTGTGTAGAAAACAACGTGTTTCCATGGAGTGGGTTTTCTTCTGAAATGGCCTGTAAGCACTACAGTTGATAAGGAGTTGCTAAATACCACAGGTGGGGAGACTGTAATGTAAGGAAAGATTACAAAAGAAGAAGTTAAATGTAAATGCACTGGAAGTCACAGTGAGAATTGATATCTCATGCTCGGAAAGGATGATCATGAAGACTGCAACGCTTTCAAGCATTTATTACTCTATAAATTACAACCAGAATTTTAAATGAAGGGCTATATTCCTGTGAGATTGCAACATATAGGATAGATAAATTGAATTTATACATGTTTATTTCCAAACATAACATAAGCAATAAAATAGCTAATATGTACCATGCAATGTGAATTGCAGTAGCATTTTTATTACATAGTTAAGGGCAAAACATGCCAAAGGAAGGAAAATAGCATAATTCTTAAGTTTAGCATGATGTCTATCAGCAGAGGAAGTAGTCTAAAACAAAAAATGCTTGCTTTAGAAAGTATTTTTGTCTATGAATGTTACATGTGAAGGTCAACTGATCCTGGGGCCTCAACTTTTCTTTAGTATTGTAATGCGTGTATTGTTGCCTCTGATATGCGGGGTTCCTGTGATCAGAAAACATAATTATAGAAACAAAATTTGAGTATTGAAGGTTAATGACCTTAGTGTATTCAATTTCATGCTAGCCACAAGACAATTAAATTGAGTTTGTTATAAGACTATTTTTAATAGCTGCTGGACATTTTCCATTTGAGGGAGCTCTCCCACTAATTACAGGGCATCAGAAGCACAAACAACTTAAAGAAATGTAACCCATTTCATCCAATCTAAGTGTTGTCTGGCTTCATTGCTGGTGAAGTCATCTGACTCCTGGTTCTCAAAGTTTGGTGGGGTTTGGCAGAAAACAAGTCCCAGTGAGTGCAGTGCATAGGATGCTGACCTGTCTCTGCTCTTATTGAAGTCCAGTAGGAGCAGAAAGATTTGGCAAATAGAATTAGTCCACTTTGGGCTTTGCTTGGCTAAGAAACTCTGGCCAAAGTGTTTAGTGAGTGCTTTTAGGCCATTATGGTACAAGGTGTCTGCTTTCTGACTCACCTTTATTTCTGCAAAGAAAGTACTCTCCAGACAAGTATTCAGAGTACCCTTCATTTTCTCTTAAATAATAACAGTATTATAGATAAATAACATCCTTGTAGCTAATTTTATTGAGGATATTCTGTCTTCATCCAGGAACCTTGTTGTAGACTAATGATAATTATTGGACAGCTCAAGCTGGCTGTCCAATAACTGTCAAGGATAACTCTATTGTAGTCACTCCCCTTGACCTTCACATTGAGTGCTTTCTTCTAATGGTCTTCTACTGAGCTTGAAAATCTCAGGATAACTTATATGTGTAATATATTTACATAATTAGTTTTCACAAGGGGAAGGTACTTGCTTCTTTTAGTAGTTTAAATAAGAAAGACAATTTATTCTCCTTTGATTGTAGAAGTGGCCTTTTTATTTCCAGCTTCTTATTTGACTTTCTAGAAATATTTTGTTAACTGTTCTGGAGTAGTCACTGATCTTTCTTTCAGGTACCAGTACCCGTTAATCACAGATGAATGAGTCTTCTGGTTTAGGTGTGAAAGGGCTGTTGTGGTCTGCTGTCTAGCTGCTCAGAACACGTCTTTTAAAGACCATAGTTCCCTTACAGGCAGTCATTCGGTCTCTCTGATGTTGTTTCTTTCCACATGTTTAGTGATGAACAGAATTCTGCATCAGTAGATAAGTATTTTGTGAAGAATTCAGTGGATTACTTATCTTACTACTTATCTTCACAGCATAGGTGCTCCAGTCCTCTGATCATCTTTGTTGCCCTCCTCTGGACCTGCTCCAACAGGTCTATGTCCTTCCTATCTTGAGGGTGCCAGAGCTGGACCCAGTACTCCAGGTGGGGTCTCACCAGAGCAGACTAGAGGGGCAGAATCACCTCCCTCGACCTACTGGCCATGCTTCTTTTGATGCAGCCCAGGATGGGGTTGGCTTTCTGGGCTGCCAGTGCACATTCCTGGCTCATGTCGAGCTTCTCATCCACCAACACTCCTAAGTCCTTCTCCTCAGGGCTGCTCTTCAGCCATTCTCTGCCCAGCCTGTTTTTGTGCTTGGGATTGCCCTGACCCGTGTGCAGGTCCTTGCACTTGGCCTGGGTGAACTTTATGAGGTTCAATTGACTCAAAAAATGAGTCATTTGATATAAAATACTTCACTCCTCTTGTAGATTATTATGATTGGATATAAGTAAGAGTCTGTAACTGCATTGACTTAGGAAGTTACATTGCCACTGAAATTGGCCCTATGTCTGACAGAGATCCATGACTGCTATATGCTCAAGCAAATTTTCTTTGTACAGTCAGTTATTACATTTAGTCCTCAGTTTAATTCTTACCCTTCTGAGAGCCATTTCAAAAATGGCACTGACCATTTACAAACAGAATCCTGTATTCTGTTTTCTGGTAGAACTGCAGGACTTATTTTAATTGTTTCATGAAATGGCAGTTGTCACTTACACAATAATTGGGTTTTGGTAGACTGCAGTTTTAAAAATGCAGTGGCTGTAAGGCTTAATTTTTCAGGGAGTGTGGCAAATCATCATCAGATTGTAACTTAATCATGGGTACTACCATCAACATCTTTGCTGCTTCACTAGTTACCGATCTGCAGCAACAATGTAAAGGCAGAATTTAGTCTTTACACTTTGTTGTCTTCTGAAGCTGATGACAGTAGTTAAATTAAAAGTCTACTAATTACAATGGAAAAAAAAGTCCGACTTGGTTCATTTTTTCTAGGGGGTGGGGTGGGCAATACCATTTCTCAATTATCAAACTTCTTTCTTGCATGGTAAAATTAATCCTCTATGTCACTTGGTTTCATAATATATTTTTAGTTTGACTGCTATATGCTCCTTATGGTGTTGTGAATGCAAACACATTATTGCTCTGTTTCTGCAACTATGTTCATCACCATTTTGCTTCTTGGAAGAAAGAAGACACAAAAGTAATTTTCCAGACTCATGTGACACTATCTCTTGAACACTTTGAGATTTGAAACTCAAATCTCTCACAAGGGAAACAGATAAGGAAAATTTCTTTGGTATTTTCCGATGATGAATGCTTGAAAACAGACTTCATTAGTGAGAAATAAAACCAAAATGTTCTGGTTGTAGTGTGAGTTAACAAGCTATTCTTTTAAGCAAGAATACATCTTGAAAGTCACTGCAACTTTCAAGTCAATGGAGACAAATTCAGTAAAACAAATTCTGAACATCTGTCCTTGGTAGGCAAGATGAGAAAAATGACCATGCATGTATCACAAGTGACCTTAGTAATATAGTTGTCTGGATAGGGACTTTAACTATGGCTCAAGTATTACGTTGCAAAATTTAAGTCATTAACATGAACTAAAACTTAAATTTAGAATTCTCATTCCATTTATTATATACTTTATAGCTGCAGTAATTCAATTATAGCACAAATTAAGCCCATAATTTGTCTGACAATCTTCAGATGAATCTTTGCAATTCTCCCAATTTATGGAAATAAATTACTTATGACAAACCATGGGATGAAATGTAAAATGCTTTTTATCTTCTCTCTGGAAAAAATCAGAGTTGTAAAATATGAAAAGAGCATTCCACTCATCCCTTGGAGTAACAGGAAATAACCTTATTTTCAGCAATATTTTGTGTAGTCTAGTTTTTGATATGTGAGTTAAAAGCCTTAGCTGTGTGTGGATCTAAGAAGCAGTTATTTGTTACTTACATTGATTTAATATTAAGCTTAAGATGCTTCTTTACTTGAAGGAATACTTAATGCAAGAAGAAACTGTCATGAATAAAATTAAATGGTAAAACAGAGCATTTCTCCTACTAGAAAGAATTTGGGTATTTTCAAATCAATTGGTATACCTGGGGGCTTCCATAATACAAATAATGGGAAATGTAGAAATTATTACTTCCATTTCCCTTTAATTAAGGAAAGTATTAGATTTGGATTTAGAAATGTTTTTGCTATATTTTTATTAAGTAATGACTGTTAAAAAGAACTCTGAGGCTCAGAAGTATGAGATAAATCTAGTCACCATGTAATTACTTCATGATTAGATCAACAGTGAAGACTTCATTACAATTTTTGTAATATAAACCCATACCAAACGTAGATATTTAAGAGCCCAACCACTAAAATGATCTAGGGCTCACTAACAAGATTAGAGCTTCTAGCTTCTCTTACAGTTAAACTCTCTTCTTCAGTCTACTGTGAGATAAATCCCTCTGAGATGGCAGTCTTGAAACTATTCTGTGTTGAAACTTGCTTGAATGCCATTAAAATATATAGAGGATAATTTTCTTTTTATCTCAGTTACTTATACCAGTAACTGTAATTTTAAATTGTAAAATTCCACCCTGTCTCCTGGTACGGACATCTCTTTACTTTGTGTGAAACATTATCCTGCATACTTATTCTACTTATTCTGTATACTTAATGTTAATAGAGGAAATAGTGTTAACACAGGAAATTAGTGTGTATTAGCTATTGAATTTCAAATTTACCTGTTAACTTCCTCATCTAAACAAGGCTATAGATGAACAAAACACCCACCCTCAGGTGCATTTTAAAACAGAATTTACAAGTCAAAAGAGTCTTGCATCTCCTTCCTGTAACTCCATTTCACAGAAATGAAGGCAAGGATGGATACTCTTATTTAACCCATCCATATTCATGCAAAAGCCATAATTATAAAAATTGTAACCATTTTCACATACATTACACAGCATATATACCAACACCATACTTATACTGCATCTAAATATGCATATATACACACATATATACTCTTTTATATATACCTAATATATTGTCTATATCAACAAGATATAATTTAAAGTTTTAACATGTTTCCTCTCAAATCTCAAGATGTTAAATGAACTTCTGCCTTCTCATGAGAATCAAATCCATATGTGCATACATATCAGTTACTGGATTCTAGTCATGTTTTAATTTCAAAATTAGCTCCAGCTCTCTTTCATTGTCTCACAAAGGTAATTGCATGAATAGGCTGGTCTAACCTACTGTCAAAGTCTGGCTGTTTGAAAATCTAGTAGGATTATGCATCTCCAGTCTAATCTCAAACCTAATGTGATCTGGGTTACAATTTTTAGTAATCGAGAACACATTCTTCTCCCTGGAATGTTTGTTCAGTTGGCAATAGACAAGTAGTAAGTCTCTCGGAGATGTGTGGCTCTCTTGTACTTACTTGAAATTATTATTGGAAGAATTCTGTATTTTAAAGAAAAAGCTGTGGGTTTTAAGGTCTTTTTTACTGATGTACTGAATTCCTAGAGCATACAAATTAGAATCTAGGCTATGTAGATTATACACAAGTCCTATTTTTTTTTCCTCTTGCAACCATGTTGATTATTTCTGTTATAACAACAACCAATTGTGTAATATGAAATGGTATAAAACAACTGCAGTCCATTCATCAGTGTTACTGTTTTGATTTTGATCATTACAAACACGCTCTCAGAAAGAAGGGACAAAAGGCAAGAATAAAACCTTTTTTGTTTTTGTTGTTTTAGGGGGGAGGAGAAATACAAATAAATACAATAAAGACAAAGAAAGAAGGATCGGTTACTACTTGCAGCCTTTGCAGCTGCTTCAGGTTGAGATGACAGGGAGGCTCGCAGAGAATAACGATGGTGACATGAGGTTTGGTGGGGGTTTAGGATTGCTGTTTCAGAGGGGGTACAGTCAGCCTGCGCTGACACAGCGTGTGCCATATGCACTCATGGACATCAGAAATAAAATGCAGAGGTCTGTGACACCCTCTTCAGACTATAATGTCTTCTTTTCATCCAGCATATTATTTTAATTTGTAAAACTGTCCTAAGAGCAATGTCAGGAGTTGCCAAATGCATCTATCAGTCAGAAAACAGCATGTAGTTCTTAGCTGTATTTACCTGAGCACAATGGTAGATCAGAAGCATCTTGCAGGAAGATCTGTGAAAGGAACAGTTGTTTGTACACCAAATTAATTGGATCACTGCCTACAAAGCCGCTTTGTTGCAAAGTGATACAATAAAAGTTCTGCCTGTATTCATATTTTCCTTATGTATGTTGCCACTTCTTAGCTATTTAGAATTTGTTTCCCTTTAGTTCAAAAGAGGAGGAATTAAAATGTGAAAGGACAGCTCAGAAAGGGAGAGTATGTTCTAAATATAGTTCTAACAGAAGGAAGCCTGATGTATAAGCTCCCCTCCAGTAATTAACTGAAAATAAATAGTAAATGCCTTAGGTAAAGAGAGATCCTGAATTCCTCCTGGAAAAGAAAGGTTTCAGAAGAGTGAAATACATCTAGAACTCGAGAGATCTCCTGAAATGAAAATGCATGTCAGAATCTAAATGCTTCAATACTGAGCTTCAGAGCCATGAGTCCACATGGTCCTCAGTAAATAGCAATAGGGACAGATACAATTAGAAGACAACGTATTAAAAGCCTATGAAATGCATCATATATAATATATGTAGCTCAGCAACCTTACAGTGAATTGCAAACGTGAAATTAGCTGAATGCACCAGTATGATTTTAGCTCTTAGCTGGATTGTCTTCATCCAAACCAAAAGAAAGGTGTTGGGCTTAGGGAAGAAGGTGACTAACAGGTAGGGGGAAAATATTTTGCATGTTTCTTTCTTGCCTGGAATGATGAGAGGCTGGTAAACACAGTATTGAAGAGAGCATGGTAGGAGGAAGTACCAAAGGTTATACTATAACAGCCCTGAATGGAAAAACAAAATGTAGGAGTGGGAAGAGACGTTGTTGGAGATGTTTTGTTTGTTTTTGAAAGAAAGAGGATAAAAAGGGTAGCAGGGGAGTAGGGGAGATTGTGTGTGGTCCAGGAACTCAGAACTCTTTTAAAAGATTTAATTAGATGAAGCAATTAAAAAATCTTATCTAACAAATAAGTAATGTACATTTGAGTATCATCTGTTTGGTGGGGTATGAATCCATGGCCCTCAGGGAATATAATATATCCGGATGATGTCCGTGAAACCTGATGTTGTGTTTGGATCTCAGTCTAACTGACAGATATGTAAAATCTCATGCAGACAGACAGCTCCCCACTGGCTCTGCATCCGAGGAAGGTTCCTGTGCAATGTTTTAATTAAGGTTATTTATTTCTTTACTATGATGATTGCATTTTAATTGCTCATGAAGCACCCCAGGGGTGGAGGTGTGGGTACCTTATAAATACTATATGACAGTAAGAAAAGGAAAAATGTTGCAGCTTTAGAAAATAAACCAGCAACTATATACTTCTGATGCAATTAAGAATAAAAGCAGAAATGCTTCTTTAAACTCTCACACAGCTTTGCAAGTAAATAACATTATCTTATTAGTCTTCTCCATTTAACATAGGTGGCTGGCAGTGTAACTCGTAGTCATGTCTGCACCTTTGCTTAATTCATACCCTAGTGAGACGCATGAAAGCTACCTGATGTGCATCTCCACTTGCAGAACTTAATGGGACCTTTTGTGTAGGGTCAGGGTAGACATTAATGCTTCCAGTCAAAGCACTACTGAATAAATGTCTACCAGGGGAGTAGGAAGGGAAAAAGAGCAAAATAAGGAAAAAATCTTGCCTGATGACAACTAGTCCCTCAGCTGCTTCTTCTCCAGGTGTTCCTTGGGTCTGTGTTTGGTAAAGACAAGATATAGACAGCTGGAGGTGAAATTCACATTGTACACAGGTACACTCTGCTTGTATGGCTTTATATAAGCCCCAGGCTTTGTCTCATCCAAGCAATGGTTTTGTGGCCAGGAACTCTATGTACATCTCTTCACATGCACAGATTCTTGCAGGTACAAATTCTTGCTTGTGGCACAAACTTGTGTTTTGATGCATAACAAAATATTTGCATCCAGCTAAAGTGGTGCTCTAGAACTTGAGTGTTTTGTTTTGTTTTTTTTCCATTAGCTATTTTTGCTATTTAACTCTTGATTCATAAGAGGTTCTTGTACAGGGACAGAAATATTTTTTTACTTTCTCCCCCAGCTTTGTTTTCATCCCTTAATTTACAAATTTAGAAAGTGATATTTTTCAAGATGTTTTTTATCTGGCCAAGCTGGGCTTTTTGGCTTGCTTCCAACATTGAAAATTATTCCCTGCAGAAAACAAAAAAAAATGAAGCATTTCAACAGCTTAAATTATTTGACATAGTACAACAATTTGAAATGTCTTTTGAGCTTTTCAGGTTTTAATATGCACTTTAATTAGGAAGAGATTTGGCATTTTTTTTCACACAAAGACTTGAAGATTAAGGAATATCTCATTGGGATTATAAACGAGAAGTCTAGTACCATCTATCAAGGAATATTTTTACTCAGCAGTCAACATAAGATCATATGTCTGATTCTCTCCATCTGATTAGTCTAAGATTGCCACATGCAACAAGGCACTGGAGCATGGCTCACTGTCCAAATTGCAGTTTGTGTAATGTGGCAGCAGAGCCTAAAGAGAACTGATGCTTGATACACCTGTTCAGCCAGCTAGAAAGTTCATTCAGACTACAGTTATGGTCAGGAATGAGGTACTTTTGCATCATCTTGTGGTAGGATAGTTCCATGTAGTTTCTGTATTTATCAATAATACTATGGATTGATATTAATCCCCTTATAAACTGGCTTCTTTGTAACTATTACTTTTTCAGAACTGGTTCTCTTCTCTCAGATAAGGGACTACGCATGTGAGAATGTCCCACTGGATCCTTGCTGGTATAAATAGTATCACTATTCACGTGGCCAGTTTGCTGTACATATGCAGGTGCTTTTCATATGAAGAAATTGAAATTACAACTTCCAAAACATTCTTTAGATTTGCTCCCTCTTTATTTTATATACCTCAAGTTTATTTTGCTGGCAGTGCATCAGAAAGGATGTTATACTCTCTGAATCCTCTCAGCCTCTAAAGAGAATAAAAATACGGTGGTGGGAGATATTTTATTTGCTCTTTATTGCACCTACGTGCCAAATGTCCGTGCTAATGATTCGGTTGCCAGAAATGTCTACACTGATGTCTCTTACTCTGCCACTCACTTACATGAAGTTGGTGTAACTCTTCATCGCTGGGGATTCCCTTTTGTGTAGGATCTGTACTTTGAATGCTATAGGTTCAGAGTAGCAGAGACATTGTAAATTATTTCTACACCAAACTGTGCTTATTTAGTCATTGCACGTAAATAATTTGTGTATGAAATCTGACAAAAGTTCTTCAGCTGTTCCGATTTGTTTTCCTTGGTCTCTCTTACCTGCTTCCATTTTTGTCTTTATAGCCCCTTAGTTTCTTTCTGCCTCTTCCTCTGGTCTCTCCATCTTCCATTTCTTCCTACCTGTTCTGTTTCCATCCCAAGCCAATGCTGTCTGGTGCAGTGCCTGCAGCACTGAGTCAGGTACAGCACATGGAGACATATATGAGCTAGCTTTATACTAGCTAATTTTGGTATTGACAGCACAGGTTCTATTTTTGTCTAAAAGCCCAAATACGTACCCAGCTCCTTGCCAAATACATGCAGTCACTTTGTGCTACTGTCAGTGTCTGAGCCAGTTCCCGTATGTGCAGACACGAGTGCATTTTAGATAGATCCTGCGTGCAGTGCAGCAAAGGTTGACTTTATTCACTGCCTCTAGTTTCCAACTGCTTAGTTATTGCAGACAGTAAAAAAGGCACCTAACTTATTAAGGAGCTACTGGCTTTAGTCTGTTACTTCGATGCAAGATCTGTTTACTCTGCAGGAAGCTGGTCTTAAACTCTGCAGGAATCACAGCATGTGGAAAGCCTTGACTTTGCTCTTCTTGGTTGTCTGAATATTTTTAAAGTGTATTAGAAGCATCAAAAGGATACAGCTAGAGAAAATTTTTTAAAGAATTTGAATTTTTATTGATTGATAATTTATGGAAACGGTTTCTGAGCTTGAAATAAAAATTTAACTCACTAATGATTTTATATTTATCAGAGATTTTATTTTCCTTTAACCATCACCTCCCTTCCATTGTAAACGGAGCTTGATATTAAAGCATCTTTAGTTTATTTGCTGGTTTGTTCACCTGCATCACTGGAAGTTTCAACATCGCTCTGAGAAGAGTGCTCACTGACATTCAATCTCTTACAAGTGGAATGGACAGGGAGAAGGCATCATGTTTAGCAGTGGTCAAGTCTACAGCGGATTGCAATAGCTTTAGTGGGAATGGATGACATGAGTGGCAAAGTCAGCTAGACAGCCACTTTGCTAGTCTGAAATGAGCTGACTCAAAGCAGTGGAGGATAGAGGTGATGCTTAAAGGAATTTGTGCAGTTACTTTAGGTAATGGTGGTGTGAACACAATGTCCAGAGCAGTGGCTTACTCATGACTCTAGATGAAGAGTGCAAGATGCTAGGGAAAAGAGCCTCAGTGTTTTGATAAATCAGGACGTTTTCCTTCCATCAAGTTTATCCCTGTGCAGCAGTACACTACATATGCAGCAGTATGTCATTCCCTTGCTTAGTAAATCTGCAGCCAAGGATTGCTTAGTTATGTCAACATGCACATTTCTTTCTCTTCCTGATCTTGCTGTTTTTACAGGATTGGAATAGTTTAGGAATTTGGAACAGGTGGAGGATAGGGCACCATATCAAATATATCAATTGTTGAATGCCTGAAAGTTATTTTCCCGAGGAGGCTGTTTTAAATGAGTTTGCAGAAGACTAGGTTTGTGTGAGCTTAAGCTCTGTAGCAGACTGGGACAGTGCCACGTTCCCTAACCCTGGTACCATTTTTTTTTGTGCCTGTCTCTGCTTTGATGGAAGTGCTCGCTCCATTTTTGTCTTAGCTGCTATCGCACTCAGGTTTTTCTGCTGCAGAGTCAGGATTTTATACAACTGTGGTTTTCTTAATTGCTGTAATGATTTCATTGTATTGGTGGTAGTTCTATTTCATATTGGAATCCAAGTAAATTGTCTTGTAATGTATTAGAAATGCCATGGTAAATTACATTAACTCAAAGTGCATTTAGCAAATGATGATGTAGTCTGTCTTTAATTAGAAAGACCTTCAAGGGTCAGATGCATGACACATATATGCTCAAGGTGAAAATTCTTTTTAAAAAGCATATTTAAACCATCTTAGCAGCATGTCAGCTCAGTAAGAATAGAAAAAGCACATTCTGTATGTAGAATGAGTGCAGAAGATATCTAATTCTTTGTTATTCTTCTAAGTTTTTTAAAATCCATCTGCAGCCATCCACTGAGTGCTCTGGATACTCTATATGATGGATTAAGAATGATAATATAAGCTTTGACAAAATAATTCTTGTAAGTGTATCTCCATTTCCTCACAACTTCCTCAAAAGCTATATGAAAGAAGGAGAAAAATATGGGCAGAGAGAAAATTAGTCCATTTGGTGTCCAGGAAGTAACTAACTCTTTTGAGTTATTATGATCCTGTTGAAATAGTGTCATTATTAACATATTCAAGAAATATTTGTAGAGGGAAGGTCAGGGCCTGTGTATGTTTTGAGAGAAGGAGTTTGATACAAACAATTTAAATAGCAAAAAAGAAATTATCCAGAAATACTAGGTATAATTTGCTCAGTCTGTCTTGGAGACATTTTTTTTTTAAGGTCTTCTGAGGCCAGATAGAATATCAAGTTTACGCTTTTTCTATACATTACACTAAATTACCTACCAAGTTGTGAATCTGGTGGTTCTTCCGTGGAGACACATGTAGCTGGAAACCTTTGTTTCAAGTGTACCTTTAGGCAGAGAACTCCTTGTTCTCACTCTTAAATGATAGTGGTTAAAACACAAATAAATATTTTAAATTTTTATAAATACAAATACTTTCTTAAGTTTTCACAGTTCAAACTTAGCACGACCATTAAGAGAAACAAGATTTTGCAAGTACCGAAAGTTTTCAGGCTTTGGCCATGACAGCTTTATGTCTTGGACACACATTTCACTTCTTCTAAGTGCTACATTTAAATCCTCTGAAGTGCATTTTCTCTCATCCATTTTCATAGTACATGGAGAGATTACAGGAGAGATGGGAGGGACTTTTTCTCAGGGAGTGGAGCGATAGGGTGAGGGGTAAAGGTTTTAAACTGAAAGAGGGTAGATTTAGTTTAGATATTAGGAAAAAAATTTTCCCGATGAGGGTGGTGAAACACTGGAACAGGTTGCCCAGAGAAGCTGTGGATGTCCCGTCCCTGGAGGTGTTCAAGGCCAGGCTGGATGGGGCTTTGAGCAACCTGGTCTGGTGGGAGGTGTCCCTGCCCACGGCAGGGGGGTTGGAACTAAAGGATCTCTAATGACCCTTCTAACTCTAAACATTCTATGATTCTATGAACATGACTGTTGATGATTGTTTAAAAAACAAAAAGAATCTATATCTTGTGATAGACACAAGTCACATGACACAAAAATCTAAAAGCCTTCAGGGGTCCAGAGATGTTCCTCTCTAAAGATTTGAAAAGCAGATGCATCACATACCCAGTCAATAATAAAATAATGACAGTTGGTGGGATGAACAGTGACTATGTCAGTTGCTTATTAACTCTCAAGCATTCTGTAGAAAACCAGGCATGAATATGTTTCCATAATGGTGTTAATTTCTTTTCACATTTTGATGCTATGTTTCACCAAGCAGTTCCTTGGCTGGAAAACCAAGATAATTTTGAGTTTTCCCACTCTTCATTCCAGAAAAGTCAGACGCTCAAAATGTCTTCTGCATCATCTGGTCCTCTATATTTTCATAACTATTTTCATAGTATCATTTTATTTCCAGATGAATTTGTCTGTAATTCTTTTTCAGTGGTTCGTAAGTATTTTGTTCGGTGAGCTTTTCTGAAGAGCATTGTCAGTGAAACAATTATGTGTCTTTTTATTTAGCCCTTATTTAGGTAAGGCCACTTTTGACTTGTTAAAGACTGCCAGGTGAAGATGCAGTTGAGATTTCTTGAAAAGTATGACAGTGAAGCTTGTTTGAGCTCTTGTTCTTTCCAGCACTCCTTGCTTCTGGATTGCAATTTCCTTTGGGGAAACCAGGTTTCTTTGAGACAGGTGTTTTTTTTTCTTCTTGTGCAATTGGCTTGAGCATATTTTCAGCTGCTGTCTGCAAACCCAGCTGTGTGAGACTGTCATTTTCATTTTCTGATGTTCGACTAACGTGGAGGTGTTTTGCTTACTGTGATTTCTGTTATATCGTCCCAGTATCTGTTTTCCAAAAATGTAATTTCTAAAAGTAAATTTATGATTGCCATGTACTTAGAATTGCTGTAACAGATGCTGCAATTCTTTACTTAATTTCTGCTGTTCCCGCTTTCCTTCAATAGTTTCTGCTAAAACACTGAAAAGGAAAATAGCTCTTGTAATTGAGATATATTGAGATATGATCAAGGAGAGTGGTAGAAATATGCTTAAAGTTATTGATTTGTATTAGTCATCACAGAATTGATACTCAGTAACAAAAATGTATCTACATGAGTGCTGAAAACATTAGCTATACTTTTAATTATGAAACAATAGTTCAATATTTTCATCCTTTTACAATTCAGTGTAACTTGGCTCATTAGATATTCTTTCAAAAAGCAAAGATGTAACTAGAGATACGTGTCTTCATGAAAGTTAAGAAATTTAGCCACAGGTACGGCATGCTAAGTGCTATCAGATTTTTTAAATTTCTGTAAGAAGCGCAGAAGCTGTAGGCCTATATTTTCTATAATTTTTATTAGTGTCAACAGTTTTAAAAATAATAAATATATGAGCATATTCAGAACACAGGTCTGTATTTTTATGTGAGTGTTTTTGTGTTGAGCAGAGTACAATCTATATATCTGAAATAACAACAGCTTTGCCCCTCTTGTACTATGGGGTGAGAAGATGACACTTAGGAGATTGTAATAATTTAGACAAAAGCTGTTCTGTTGAGCAACATCACAGTGTATGGAAAGGCTACATGCTGTTATCTGGGGGTGTTAACTGGCCTATAACAATGAATGCATTATAAATGTCTTACATTCTTTGGAAGTACAGTCATGCTATGTGTTTGGTGGTGGATGTATTTAAAAGATTAAATAGAGAAGCTTTGAAGAAGTTCAAAGTGGTTTTGGTTTGAACCACATCTAACAATGATGTGTTCCTTACCTGAATTAAATTAGCAATGAAGAAAACAGGTTTTTTCATCCTGCCTCCATTGAAAAGTCCTATTAGAATGATTTTTCAAGTAGGATTTGTACAGGGTTGTTTTGGGAGAAAGAGGGAAGCATGCTATCTAGTAAAGATGATTATTTTCTTATTCAGTTCTATAAGTCACTTTTTAGAGTCGTATTGGTGTTGATCATTTTCATTCCTCATGTCTCTTCTGCCATGTAGGGTTGGTCTTCGGTGAAATCCATGTTGTGGAGAATGGATAGTGCTGTGTGCCTTCATATGCATATTGCTCTGTACATAGACTTTTCATAACTGCTTCTTATTACAAAAAGATATCATTAGTAGAAGCCATGTGTCCTGCATGGCTTTACCTTATTGTTATGCAGCACGTTAATGCTAGAAGCGAGGCCTTGATGGAATATTATAAATAATAACATATGCTTATATGAGCATTTCTTAAACTCTGACAATGGGAATTGCTTAATTCCGTCAGTCGTCAATCTGTTCCAAATTCTAATATGTGCAAAATATATATAATGGAGGATTAAAAATAACCACAGCAAACTTTAAAGGAAACATGTGCATGCAAAGAAATAATTCTTGTTATAGTTTGGGTTGAAGCTATTGTATAAAGCAGTTGTCCTTCTATTCAGTGTAAATGAAGGAGCAGTTAATTCCCTTTTGTTCAGCCATAGCAAAAATAGTAAAGCTGAACACAGGCCCGGGTAAGAATGAGCAGAAACCATTTAGGCTTAAGCCCTTTCTTAGGAAATGATGAAGCACTTGCAGGAACTGGGATTGACTGGAGAAAGGGGAAAAGGAAAAGGAAATGCAGCTGAATCAAAAGAAAGAAGCTGAAGTCACAATGACCTTTGAGAAATGAAGGGAAAGGAAGTCTTGGGTTGAGCTCTGACTGCAGTAAGGCAGGGAATTCCTTACTGGGGTTCAAGGAAACAGGAGTTTATATTTCTGTTATTTGTAAACAAGCTTACATTAAAGGCCTTCATGCTTCCATTACCAGTTTTTCCTCTGCAACGGACTAATCTGAAATCTGTCAAAATTCTCTGTTTCATTCAATAAGTGGGCAAGAAGTAACCTGAACCAGACCCTGAGCAGCTGGTGGCCAGGGAAGACAAGTCAGTCTTCTATTAGTAGCTCAACTGATCTGCTCATCAAGAATAGCAAGCCATAAGACGACATTCAAAAATTACATTCAAAGGCATATTGGAAATGTATGTACTTGTTGTCTTGCTTCCAGGATTAGCTGCTTAGACTGTGGAGTCAAAATGAACATTTGGATGATCTAACAATTCCCCGCTGTAGAGTACAGATAATAAATCTGCAATTAGTAATTCACACATTAACTCCATTTAGGAGGCCAGCTATCTTGTAGTTAAAATCTGTGATGGCAGAGAACTTCCCATGCTCTTTGGGCTGCTCTGAACCTAATCAGCATCAGTGAGGGGTGGGGAAAACAACCCAGTCTTAATTTTCTGGCTTCATTTTTCAGCTGTCAGAACTAGTTATAGTCTTCTCTTACAAAGTCGAAAATGCTGACAGTATAAATGGGTGGATCAGACTTGCTATTCTTGTAAATGGGTACAATTTGATTGAAATTAATACAGTGCCATTAAAATTGTATGTAAACATCACTACACTGTTAAGGTTTTGTTATGCTATTTAGAAACGGGACCTTACCTTATGGTTCATATAAATGGTCAATTCTGTTTTCATTTCTTCCACCCCTTCACCACGTCATTCCTATATTCAATTGAACCTGTCTATACAAATATTTGAGTGGTTAAAGATGGTAATTTGCCAGTTTGAGGAAAATTTTATTTTAGTAAAATGAGTTATAGTTGAATAAAGTCATCTTTATTTTTCATCCTATGCTAGTCAACACTCAGAATTTTAATACCTTGAAAAATAATGATACTAGAAGAAGACAGAGAATCTATGATTGATGGTAGAAACATAGTTGCAATAGTATCAGTTTCGCATAGAAACAAAAGGAGAGAGTCATTGAAAATATATTCCAGGTTAGCCCTTCAAGTCAGCTTTCCTGTCACCAACACATATAACTTGACTGTCTTCTTTCTGAGTGAATCCTGACATTTTTCCTCCATCAACCAAGTAACGGAGCTACTGCAAGTTGGTTTTGGCCTCACACAGATCAAATCTAACTCTGTAAGTTTTGACATAATAGAAATTGAGGAGTGCATTCTCTGCCAGCATTATATTAGCCTAGAGGAAAACACAAACATTTTTGCTAGCCAGGTTGCCAGCAAATAAAATAAGATTTAAGATGCTTTTTGGGGAATCTGGAAAGCTATATAGGGAAGACCAAGATGCTGATTTGTCAAAATTAATGGGACATATAAACCAAGTAATCAAGACATAAACAAAAATTTACTTAGACCAAGAAGTGCTGAATATGAAATAACTCAGCAACTTGTATTAGGTATTTGTTGCTTCATTTGTGCAAAATTCTAGCTTGCATTTATCTACCTCAACACCATATTTGTTCCCTTTTATACAGACTCCTTTAAGATTCATTAGAGTGGCAATCTTTTCCATTGTAAGACTTCAAACTGGACTGCAGTGATGTAGTGTTTTCAGTTCTCCCCAAACTACTTTTTCTCTTCTTTTTACCTCTTCAAGGCACCATTTCAAAAATTCTTGAGCTAAAATAACTTGAAAAAAAAATGCCCAGACACAAATCAGTTCGTAAAGGAGAAATAAATCAACAGATATTAACCTTTGTGGTGTCTGGGTCTTTCAGAGGCAGCTTCCCCTGGATGCTGTCTCTGCCCTAGCAATAGTATTAGGACAGTTTAAGAGTTCCATCATGTTTAATATTTTCTTTGTTGACAATCTTATGTTCATATCAGACAGTGAAGTAAATCCTTTTGTGAACATGAAACCTGCAAAGGAAACAAAAGAATCAAGAATCCTGGGAAACACAAAAGAGTTATAAAGTAGTAATAGTAATATAGAAGTGCCCAGAGCCCCAAGCTGTGAATTGGCAGAAATCCATTGACACAAGAGTGTAATTGGAGTAGATGAGAGTCTGGACATAAGTTTTCCAGCAAACTTCTCTTATTGTAGTTATTATGTTTGGGGTTTTTTAAATCCAATATTGATAAAATTGGCATGAGTCTAACATTTGCTGCTTATTTTTCCTGATAAAACAAATCAACTACCCGTATGTCTACAGAAGAGACAAATACTGTACAATCTGTGAGCCTGTATCCAGACGGGAAAACGAGCATATCTTTTTATCTTCAGTGTATGCAGAGATGTCTGGAATTGAAACAGACACAGGAGAAAAGAGACAGTGAGTAAGTAATTCCTGTCTTTCTATTGTTAAGATTCAGACAGCTTGGTCAGCAGTCAACACAAATAAATTCCAGAAGGGAATTACAATCAGGACACTCATGTTCTCTCATTCAGCTCAAAACAACATGGAACAGTGTTACTTCCAACATGTATCTGCAGAAATTATGGGTAAAAGGAAACCAGAACCCTAGTGAAGATGCCAAGATGAGAATAACTAGTCATGTCATCTTTTCAAATGTTAATTTTATTTAAAGATTGTATTGTTTGTGGTCTGTTATAATTCAGTTGTTTTCTTTGGAATGGATTAAGTAGAAATTATTTTTATAGCTTTCTTCGGGTGACTATGAAAATATTTCTTGATAGAAAATGACTTATCTTTTGGTTAATCTAGTCTTTTGAGGCTTTTATTGTGTACCTGGCACTGTGGTATCTTAAGACTACCACAAAAAGTGACTCAGGAAGTTCCACACTTTGGTGGAAGTTCCGTCCTGACTCAGATGCGTGCTATTTGCTACAGTGCATACTGAAATATGCCATGTTTTGTTTCCTGTAATGTGTTCTTTGCCTAGGAAAAAAATGCCAGTTGCATGAGAAATGGCTTGTGGAATAGGATGTGCTGACCCAAGGTAGTACAGAAGTTAGAGTTGCTGATTACTTCCTACAGCCTGGTTCACCATGATTGTTTTTTAAACTTTTACTTGACTCTTTGCCTTGGAAATATCCTGTAGCACGAGTTAATACAGTGCGTATACAAATAAAGTATTTGAAATATTAGTAAGTGCATGCTACATGTTTTGACATTGCAGGACACACTAATTGGGCCTTTTTTGAACATTTGATAACTCAATATACTGTGTTTGGTTGACTTGTATCTGAATGTGCAAATCATAACCTTACCCAAAGATCCAAAGGTGGTAGATTCTGCAGAACTAGGAGCAATGGAATCCTTTCTCCATGTTGGTTTGAGTGTGAGGATGGCACATCTCTGGCCTAAACCATCACTACCATCATGTTAGCTCCCCTGGGACTGCTCTGAAAGTCATGGGCAAGCATGAAATACAGACCTTCATTTCAGAGGCTGAGGGATGGACTCAGTATTTTTTGATGTCTAGGGCCTGAGAGATGGACTAGAAGATCTGCTGATCTTCCTACTTGTCATTTTTGCTGGCATAGTCTCTTTGTATCTTTTCCCCCTCCCACACTAGCTCTTTACATACACTGAAATCCTCTTTGCCCTTTTCTTTTGAATATTCCTATAAAGTTTGGGAACTATTTTGGAGCCTTATTTTTCTCTACCCCTAATGTTTTTTTGTTGAGGTTCTTACCGTTAAGAAAAGTCCTGTGACAGTCTCTACCTTTCTCTAAAGCATACCTATATTTTTTCTTTATTCTCTTTCTACTGTATCATTTTTTGGGATGAGATCACACACCTGCATGTAATATTGCAAGTGAGGATGCACCAGTGATTTAGATCTTAACATTATAGCTTAATAATATTCTGTATTTCCTTAACGCAACCTAATGTCTTATCATGATTTTTAGGTACTGGCTGCATATTGAACAAATGTCTTTATTCAGTTCTCCTTCATGACTCGTTTTTTTTTTTTTTTTTCACCAGGATCTTATAACTAATTCAGAAGTTATCAGTGCATATGAGTAGTTTAAATTGTTCTTTCCGATGTGCACTACCCTGCAATTTTCTACATTCAATTTAATCTGGTCGTCGTATCGTCCAATTGCTTTGTTATAATAGGTCCTTGTGGAGCTCTTCAGAACCGTCAGCTCAGAGGTTCCTGAGCATTTTATCCCGCTGCCTTTCCTGTCAATATAGTAACATGCAACACTTTAGCAGGAGTTAGCAGATCAATATGATACCCTAATGGGAAAGTCTTATGCAAGCTAATAGAAATAAAACCAGTAGGCCTCCACACACATTATTATTAAAAACACATTTCTCTTATTAAAACATGACCCTTTTCTCTGTGAGTTTTTAACTTATGCTAAGTATAACCCTTTATTTTTGGATGAACTTTAGTTGACAATTCAGAAGGATAAAACACCATGGAAAGTTTCTGTTTTTCTAAATGGTGTTATATAAGTCTCTTCCATAAGGGTATAGTCACAATCAACACTAAAATATATTCATGTGTTTGAATAACAAAAGGTACTTTCAAGGAGAAAAACGTTCATACATTTTAAGAAAGCCCTATTAATAGAGACAAATAGATACAAAATATTCCTAGAAGATAACAGTGTTGAGTGATTCTTGGGTTGGTAGATGCTGTCTTAATCTTGATTCATTTGCAGTATATGTGTACCCTTATATTTGAAATATCTTTAGTACCGTATGAAATCCCTTATTGTTCTTGGCTTTTGATGGTTTTCTAGGTGTGGTTAGAAAAGTTGACTTCTTAAATTTTTACTTATGTTTATTTGGCAATACTTCTGCTCTCACTGAGCTTTTAATTAATGATACGAAAATACTCTATTTTGAACTTTTGGATTAAACAGTTTTTCAAGGTTTTTGGGTTTTTTTCCAGGCAGATGCTTGGTTTCCATTGTAAACGGAATCTGTTCTCTTTTTGTTGTTGTTGTTGCTTACCCTGTGTTCCAATCTGTTTGCTGATTGATTCGGGAGAATCTGGAGAACAAGACTTAAACGATTTTAAACAATTCCTTGAAACATAATTATGTTGCTATATTCAGGGCAAATTATTCTAGCATAAAAAATAAAATTCGCCCAAACTCAAGGCTTTATTGAATACTATTTTAAGTAAATATTCCAGTCAATTTACTTCTTCCCTTGCAAGCCTACCTATAGCGTAATAAAGTTATCATTCAGTAAAACACTTGGAATTAATGTATTTTTCTGGTCATTTGCTGTCACAGGGAACTACAAGTGTCAGTAAGGCTATTGTCACTCTTTCCCTACTTATGCATCCAATATTAGATTAGTAATAAAATTATATAATCAATTTTATTAATATTTTCATTACTTAATTATACATAAAATCAAATCCCAGAGGTTTTTTTTCTATGGAGTCATGAACCTCCCATCACATCCATATTTATCACTCAGACTAGAAGATTAAACTCAAATGTTTGTGTGGTACATGTTGCATATGTAAAACGGAATAGAAGAAGCTTGAAATTAAATCAAAATGGTGTTAATTGCTAATAAATGCAGGATGTGCAGCTGGAGTGAAATTTTGTTGTTGCAGTCCTGTTTGTAGGTAGAGCCAAGATTCATGTTATTTAGATGTTTAACAGTATCTGCCAATTTGGTTACCTTTATGTATTCCTTCCATTTTCAGTGCTTCAAAATGTGGAGGTGGAAAATTCAGATTGATTCCCTATCCTCTCTGTCATCATTCTTGAGACAGCAATAGCATAAAGCTATGGGAGAATACTGCATTTGATGGAATCTTGCTGTTAATATAACCTATTCATTTGCTTCATATATATATGTAAGGAATATGAAATGGAAAGGTTCTTTCTTACCCGAAATGCTGGCTATCCCTCTACAAATAATATCAAGATGTAGACTGAGAACAATATCATTTTTCAGACTGTCAGAAAAACGAGGATTTCACAGAGCACAAATACACTCCCTCTCAAAAATCCGTGCAAGATGCCAGTCAATTCTTTCAGTAAAATAACCGTCTGCTTGCCTGTTGTAAACAAAGCACCGAGCCATATTTCACAAGCATAGTAGATGCAAATATTTTTCTTTACTATTTTAAATAAGAGCCCCACGAGAACTCCATTCTGACTTTCATGATTAAAACATTTCTACAGAGGGAGTTAGAGGTTGAAATCTATTCATTATGGAAACTATTTTCATGTTGTTGGTGCTTTTATGAAAGATTCCAAGTTTCCACACCATTTATTAGGCAATAACATCACAAGAGAGAAACCACAGGAATATTTTAGATTAGAAGAAATCTAATAAGGACCTTCAGAATTGGGGTGAACGTGTTGTGCTGGAGATTTGAAAATGTTTCAAAGAAATCTTATCACAGCTTTAGAAAAAAGGAATAATCCCCCTGCCCCTCCCTCCCTTACTATCCACTTGGACCAAAGTCATATCTTTGCAATTAAATCCAAATTATTATGAGTCATATGGTGACTTTTCGTTCAGTAATGGGAAACAATGAGGATGTTGGAGCAATAGTCAGCTAAAGGATTCACTGAACTGGAAAATGCAGTTTTGACTGTAAACTCCAAATCATTTAAAACCTATAGAGATGTGATGATGGGCTTTGCTGGCATTTTATGGAGAGGCATTTAAAACTGTCATCTGTTTAACAGTAATTTTGCTGGAAGATACAGCTACTGAACAATGTAAAAAAAAAACATAATCCAAGGGGGAAAAGGAGATAAAAGTATGGTTTATTTTGCATTTGATTGCCCTATAAAAAGGTCAAATGTAGATGTGTGACCCACTGGGCAAGAAGCCCACCTCTTTTTCAAGAGGAAGGTGATGAGTTTTTCTTTCTGTGACTAACATACCAAAATCCAGGAAGATAGCCATGCTTTTCTTTTTCATTTTATCAGAAAAAGAAAAAGAAAGGTTCTTAGAAATTTCTGTCTCTGTTATTTGTGTATACTGGGACTTCAGAGCTTGGAGAAGAAAGAACTGGAAATCCTTTGTGCCCAGAACCAATGCAGGGTAGCACTGATTGCTGTTTTGCCCATTGTACTTCAGTCCAAGTCCCAGTGTGCTTGTGAAACTTATCAAACATAAGTGATTTTCTGATGGTAGACAGTTGTCTGTGTGGAACTAGCAGAAGCTTACTAATTCCTTGAAATTGCTCGAGGTACTGAAGAGGACGACACCCCTAACTCAGGGTTAATACATCATCCTTAGCTGTGTTAGTACAGCTGCCTTGTCCAAGCAGGCGTTACATTTCTTAATTAATTGTATTTGTTCTATTTTAGTCTATTTCTATAAAATCTCACAATTTCCTTTAGTTCAGCAGTTCTTTTCTGGGAGAGCCACTGCTGATAATTTTAAGCAGAATGCAAATCATGCACACAGCATAGAAGAAAGTGGCTTGGTCTATGTTTCACATAGATGTTTTGGTTTGGTTTTTTATTTTATTTTTATTTTATTTTATTTAGTTATTACTAAACAGTTACTGTTGAAAGACTTTTCAAGGACTCAATAAGTGAGATGAAGCACTTCTTTATCTATTGCCTTGGCTTTACTTCGAGTTGCTATACTATATTTATTTGCTTTTTAGCATGTTGTCAGAAAAATCTCTGCAAAATCATTTTGAAAAGATGTGTGCGTGACTGAGTGAGAGTGAGTGTGTGTGTGCGCGCGTGTGTTTGTGTGTGTGTAGGAGAGCATATGATGGACCATTATTAAACCATACGTTACAATTTAATTTCTCTTCTGTGATATTGTTCAAAACCTCTACAGACAGGAGCTTCTTTTCTGTTAGTATCCACCTGCTCTGGATGCTTTTATCCTTATTAAAGTCTCCCATAAGCAGTAAATTTCAGAGTCATCTGAAAAATGTAATGTTTGATAAAAAGATTCAGCATTTGTCCAGGCTTAGCTCAGTGGCCAGAAGGCTGCAGCTACCCAGCACAAAGCAGCATTCTAAGGGAATAGCTGCATTAGATCAAATACTAGAAATTATATAGTTGCGTTCACCTAAAGGAAAAGCTGTGCTAATTACCATTGCTGAGACCAGTGAAACATATCTATAGCACGGGACCAATAAAAATGTCAATAGGAACTCCTGCAAAATTAATCCAGTCAGGAACCTGCCATTAGCAGTCAGAGGCCCCCTTCAACTGTAACCGGTAAATTCCTGGAACTGATCGGTAATTAGCCAAATTGGCAATCTGTTTCTTTGTAGGACATAACAATGTGAGACAGACTGAAAGATGATAGATCTATTCTTTCCCTGTGCACCAATGCTTGCTGTTCAAATCATACTTCTTTAGTATTTTCTAGCGTTGTATTTCATAGCATTGTTTATTTGCATTTTCCATACTTTTTTATTGTTTACATTTGCAAAAGCCCTAGAACAGTAGGAGAATTCCTTAGATTTTGTTTTGAAAAATAATATTAATAATACTTTAGAAAAGGAGAATAATTTACTTGGAAGATTTTCTGATATTAATCAGGGGTGGAAATACCTTATTGGTCAGTCAGTTTGCCACTTTCCAGGCACAATGATTCCTTATCATATAAATACCAGTGTTGCAGCCATTTGAATTATAAATTCCTTTTATCGTTTCCCTGGATAGACTGTTCCATGCTCTGGAACAGCCTATGAGCTGAAGGTATGTCCACTGCGGGGGGCAGACAAACCTGGACTCACGGTGGGATAGTCATTAATTTAAAGTTGTATGAAACTAAGATTTGTGAAAGTATGATTTTGACCTGGATTTAGACCGATTCAAGTTTACTGAACTGAATGGGGTCACTACTTACTCATGACAACGAATAAGAGAAAAATCAGGAAACGAAAGGGAAGAGAGAGGATGAAAAGATAACAAACAAACAAAAGAGAAAGAGTAAAGGAGGACTGGAAGGCTTTTAAATCAGATTTTGAAATGGTTAATAAATGGGCCTAGGTAGAGAGCATGCATAGAGAAATTTGGAGGAGGAGGCCATCAAACATAGGAAACTTTGTAAATGCAAAATTAAAAATCAAGCTGAATTGTAAGATGTGTTTTTATGGTGCTCTTTACTATCATGTCCTTTGAGCATAGGATGGAACCCAGCTGATCACAGAATCACAGAATGATGGGGGTTGGACAGGACCTCTGGAGATCGTCTAGTCCAACCCCCGTGCCAGAGTAGGTTCACCTAGAGCAGGTTGCACAGGAACGTGTCGAGGCGGGTTTTGAACGTCTCCAGAGAAGGAGACTCCACCACCTTTCTGGGCAGCCTGTTCCAGGGCTCTGCCACCCTCACAGCAAAGAAGTTCTTCCTTGTGTTTAGATGGAACTTCTTATGTTTAAGTTTGTGCCCGTTACCTCTTGTCCTGTCACTGGGCACCACTGAAAAAAGACTGACCCCATCCTCCTGACACCCACCCTTTAAGTATTTATAAGCATTGGTAAGATCCCCCACTCAGTCTTCTCTTCTCCAGATTAAAAAGACCCCAGTACCTCAGCCTTTCCTCGTAACGGAGATATTCTACTCTCCTAATCATCTTGGTAACCCTCTGTTGTACCCTCTCCAGCAGTTCCCTGTCCTTCTTGAACCAGGGAGCCCAGAACTGGACACAGTATTCCAGATGGAGCCTCACCAGGGCAGAGTAGAGGGGCAGGATAACCTGCCTCAACCTGCTGGCCACGCTCTTCTTGATGCACCCCAGGATGCCATTTGCCTTCTTGGCCACAAGGGCACATTGCTGGCTCATGGTCATCCTGCTATCCACCAGAACTCCTAGGTCTTTCTCCTCAGAGCTGCTCTCCAGCAGGTCAGCCCCCAACTTGTACTGGCACATGGGGTTATTCCTCCCCAACTTGAGAGATCAGTGCTTGAGAGTTCAGGATATTCTCAGCAGTTGGTAGAAAACAGTAGACTGTAGAAAACATGGTCACAAATGGAAGTAAAAGCTTGAGTTTAAAAAGTAGCTTTTTGTTGCAGAAACCTTTCATTCTGAAAGCTGTCAGAGACTGAGATGAGCTGGAGAGATGATAGAAAGCTCAAAAGAATATAAATGATGCTCTCCATAATTAAGAATTAAAACTCTGCAACTCCTTCTTCAAGGCTGGCATAGGGTAGTTCTACATAGGTCTTTTTTGTTACACATAAAGTCACCAAGCACCCTTCTGTCTAGTGTTGTCCCCATTGGCATATCAGTTTAATGCTTAAAAGGATAAAATATTTAATTCTTAGAATAGTGTGTTATTGCACAATTACATTAATCAGGACCATCCATACTACACTTTTAAAGTCTTTGGTTTCCTAAGTCCTTCTGAGAAGGGAACAATCTGCTTATAAAAATCAGGCTTTATTAAAAGAAATGACTAATTGTAAAGATGTTTTCTAGACATCATCATCTTCCCTGTGGCAGCTTAATTACAGAACAGTGTTCTTAGTTATAGCTAATTTCTTATTTAAGAATGAGGACACAAAATTAAACTCCCACTAAAATAAAGATAACCCGCAGATGGTTTATTTTGTTCTCAAGGGATAAAAAATCATAAACTTCATTAGAATTTCCCATCCTGTTGCTCGAAAGAAGAAAGTGCTTTGAATAACTAATTGGAAAGTGGTGTGTGCACTGGTAAGTTATTTGTCTCCATGGCACATATTCCTTTTAAATACATGGTCTTTCACAAAAGACATGTTCCCACAGTGAGCTACATTGTAATCCCTTATGTGGTAGGTGGATAGAAAGCCCAAAAGTTAAGTTAGGGTTTCCTTGTGGAATCGCAGATCCTGCAAATCTGTTAGGTGTCCTCATCCCCTAAATGCAAAACGGGTGAATGTGGTCATGTCTTCCTGGAGATCTAGTCTGTGCTCTGAGCTATGGATTCAGTTCCGGTTAGAAAATTCATAGTGACTTTCCAAAAATATTTATGTGCTCCACTGGGAGGAGCAAGAGCAGAATTAGGGGTTCAAGATGGAAGAATTCTCTGACCTAAAACAGTCAGGGAAAGTTATCATGGAAGCAACTAAGGATCTGGAAAGGAGTTGCACTCAGAGCTCCTGGCTTTTGTCCATCCCATGATTAGTTACTGTTCTTCTGTGGGGTTAACCAGACTTGGATGCAATTTCCCACTGGCATCTCTGAGTCTTCTCAGACACTTCAGTGAATAGGCTTTGTCCTATTGATCATAATGGGCTTAAAGCTAGGTTCTTTGTTTTTCTGAATTTATATTTTCAAGTAGGAGCCAGAGAGGCAAATCTGTCATCACGAATCTGCAGAATGCAAGAGTCTGTAGAGAACTTTTTCCTTACCCTTTGGGTCTCTTGTCATCACGGGCAATGCAGATCTCACAACATTGTGATATGATAATTGATGCTTTAGGTCTCAGTTGCAAAGTAGACACTAAAGAGGAATGACAGCTACGTGAAATTAGTTTCAGATGGATTATCTGTGATTTGACATACGGGGTTTCTTCCATTTAATTATTGAATTCTGAAATCCAAATATGTCCAAGTGAACCCCAAACACATATATTTTCAGTTGCTGAGGTTTAAGAATTCCGTATCTGGACCTGAACTCTGCAGCAGAGCCTATTTCTACACCTGAGCCTGATCTGTTGCCTCTCTGTTGCCTCTCTGAGTCCTTAGAAACAGATCTTCCAGGCATTAATTGTTTATACCCTCATTTTTTTTGTGTACCACTGCATCTAGTGGCACCACATCTAGTGGTATGCTGTTTTCTGTCAGAACTTGGCTGGCCTTAAAATAGTAGAATCATAAAATATTTTATGTTAGAAAGATTTTGGGAGGGCATCTGATCCAATGCCTCCCACGCCAAGAGCTTTCTTAAAGCAGAGGTAACTTGCTAGCAGAAAAGATCTTGTGTGGAAAACAGTTTATATACACCTTTTTGGAAAAAACATTTTGGGTACAGCCCTCAAGAAAGGAAGGTGCTCAGCATCATATAACGTTAGGTCTAGAACTGTTACAGAAAATGAAATTTATTTCAAGTGAACAGGTTCACAGTATCCCAAGAAAAGTGACTTTCTACTCACATTCAAAATTTCGTTACTTTCCATCAATAGTTGAAGCTGGATTTCAAGTAAGTGTTGTAAACATAAACTAGTAAGTCTGGCAGATAGACCCGTCTTGGGAGTATACATGAAAGAGATCCCTAATATTCTAACTACGTGTGATATATTTAAAAAATGATGTATCTGCAAGTTTCTGAGCTACAGAGTAATTAAATAAAATACAAAAGGGAACAAGAACGATTATCCAGCATCAAAAATATTATCTATTTTCTCCCTTTGATATGTTTATTAAAGTAATCCAAGATGCAGAAATTGTGTAACTGTAATTTCCAGCAAGATATCTGTATTTTTTTATTAGTTCAATAAATCTTTATGTTGTTTATTTCTTAATTTTTTTAATAGAATAACAATAAACTCTGATCTCCTGTTCCCACTTCTAGACTTTCAGAAATATCAATAATGGTTCAAAACAATGAGTTGATAGAAATGGAACGCAAAGGCTATTCATGCTATTATCGCACAAGCAGAAGGGGCATTCATAATCTCCACATTTTCATTAGGACTGGAAAAGAGTGAGTTGATTAAAAGCTATAAACTTGTTTATAGGAAAAAGCCTGTGCAAGGTCTATTTTCTCCTCTCAGATTATGTCTTAAATTAGGCAGCCAAATATAAAACTTCTTTCTTCCCCCTGCCCTAGCATGGAGCTTGGTCTATCTTAAATACATATGTTAAAGTTAAAATCTTGGCTACGGAACTGGTTTGTCCTTCTGGAAGAGGGTGGTTGTGATTCTGTCTCACAGATGCTCAGAGAAGATGCTCAGACACCAGGGGTTCCTACCAGCATAACGCTTTGCTAAATGCACGTGGCACTTGCAGCCTCCGTACCGTTCTGCTTGCCAGGACCTACTCGCTTTCCGAGAGGACATTTGTTGTGTGTTTGTGTCCCAGCACTGATTGTCCTGTGAACACAATGAAATCAGTTCTAAATTAGCTATGTTTTGTTGCCAGGCTTAACGCAGGATAACAGCGTAGGTGTTTAGTTTATTTACTGGGTGCTTTTTGTGGCACAAAAGGAGCTCCATGTTATTACAGCTACACATTGTGAAATTTCCTACCTAACTTAAAATTAGCTGATCAGTTTAAAGTGTTGTTTAGGTGTGTACCTTAGCTGCCATCACTGCCATTACAGTGCAGAGGTATCCTTTTGCTTTGCACAGAGCCTATTGTGACAGGTCCATGAGACGGTGCAGAGACCTTGACGTGACCCAGAGTCGTGCCACAGGGTTTCACAGGGGTTCTTTGCCAGAACACTTGGGTCCTGGGATGGTGCTGCAGAGCTGACTGCCTTTAGAGCAGGTGTGCTCTTGCAGAGTTGAACACGTGCCCTTGATTTCAAGGGTACTTACATCTTTTGATAAATGATGCTGTGGATCTATAGCCTTTTCTAGGAACCGTATCTGGGAACGTTTTCTTATCTGAATAGATCTTATCCAGCAGAGTGTTATTGTGAAAATAACTCTACTGTAAAGATGCAGAAATCTCACCTTTGAGTACTGTTTTGCAAATCTGAAGATCACCTGGGGATATTACATCCTATTCTAGGTGGGTTATGAAGTTTTCACTGTTGTATGCGATCCTCCCCATCTGAATTACATAGTCAGATAAGAAAGAAATTATGCCTTCCTTTTCTCCTTGGGAAAAAATATTGTAAAATGGGGTTTAGATGTATGAAGCAGATCCTCACATGAGTACTTTAAGCTTAAGAAAACAACTGCAAAACATTGGTTAAGCAACAGGGCTTCAAGATGTGTTTGACTGTAATCTGTGGTGATTAATTTACAGAAGAATTGACAGACATTTTTGGAAATTCCAGAGTTGCCCGTACCTTGATAATTTCTCTGTCTGAATTTGCAAAATGTAATTTCTTTTAAAATCTTTACACAAAGAGAGGAAAGTGATTTCTGATGTCATTTTGGGAAGGGAATGATACCAGAAAGCCATTAACTAGCTTTTTAAATGTACTGTTCAAACTACAGCTCTATACATCTCAAAGTTTTAATATGGTTTCAATTAGGCTTTTAATATCCAAACATACATAATTTTTTCTTGCAAATTAGCCATTATTAGTGAATCATTCTCTAGATGGTATGCGTTATAAAACTTGCTTTTGGAGAATGGGTGATTTTGACTTTCTGGCTGCAAGCTTTTCACCTCCCACCGTATTTACTTATTCCTGTGGGATGCTGAGAGCCCTCGGCTCCCCCTGTCTTTCACACAACCGAGCTCTGAGCATACTTAGATTCTTTGATTAAAAGTTTATTCCTTTGTTTGCTTTGTGCTCCCAAAGGCTTTATTTCCAGGCAGCTCACATTCATTAAAGACGCTGTGGAAAACACATGGGACAAACTTAATTCAGCCGTGCCGGTCCAGAATAGCAATGCATGTTCAGTGAGAACAAGGTGCAAGACAGTTGGCATCTTGGGAATTGTACACTGTTCACCATGGGCTTCAGAGGCAGGTGCCTTTGTTGGAGGCAGCCCTGCGTATCAGGGAATATCAAATCTCTCTTCTGTAGAAACACAGTGATTTTAAATGTTACTGTATAAGGTGAAATCAGTGCCTCTTTACCCATTACAAATTATCACACTACTCTTGAACTGTATGTTTGGTATACAGCATAGTCTTCATTCCGTTGCTTATTTCAGATATTTTGGGCTTTTTCTATAGTAGATAACAGAAATGGGCTTTGGCCTTTTTTCTGCACTTACTGAGCTACATAAAGTGTTGCCACCCACTTAACCAAAGGGTAAATTGGATTCCAAAAAAATAATGTGTATTATTTGGTGTATTTAGTAGTATATGTACTATTTAGAGTAATAAATACCTCATTAATAGCTAGCACGTACTTTTACATGGAAATTAGTAATGAAGTATAATGCAATTATTAGTCTCTGATTTAAAATATTTACATTTCTTAATTGAAACACAACTACAAGTGTGATTTGCAAAAAGCTATCGTAAATGCTACTTAATTTTTTAAAAAGAAGTAAGTGCCAAGTAGACATGCAAATTTCCTAATAAGGTGATTCAGCGCAGAATGTTTGATCTTGGTGAAACAAATTTTGCATCTGTTGCCCAAGTGACCTTAAAGAACTACAGAATTAGGATGTTTAGTTTTAAATGTAAATTTTACTGATGTTCTCTATTTTCCCTTAAGGGCTGAAATTTCTTCTTTGTGGCAAGAAGTCATAGAATCACAGAATGATATGGGATATGGGGTTGGAAGGGACCTCGGGAGATCATCTAGTCCAACGCCCAAACATACTTGTTCTAAGTAGTTACACTAGAAACTGCAAAGCTATTTTTAATCAATAAGCAGATATCTAAAAAGTATACACAGTATACATAAAAAGATAAATCAGACATCCATATGTATATGTAGAAACTTTTGATACAGTTATTCCGTGTTTGCAGAGAAAGAGATTTTTGCAGCTTCTGACAGGGCCTATTAACCTATAATCCAGCCTTTCATTTTCAGCCTGGATCTTCGGCAGCATAAGATATGGCTCAAAATGAAAGCTGCAGGAGTCCAGACTCATGAGGCAACTGTGAGCAAATAGAACCCCAAGTCAGACAAAAGCTTGAAGCCTCCTAAATGAAAAGAAAAAAGAAAAAGTAAAAAGAGAAATCAGACAACAAGTATAGCTGCTGACAACCACTGGTGCTGCTGAGGCTGATTTGCCAGTTAGGTCACTGCAGAGACCTCTAGTGAATATTTTTAAGCTTTGTTTTGTTTCATAGGTATTTTTTTACCTGTTTTCTGAAGAAAAATGTATTGAGAGGCTGCTTTTCCTTCTTCCCACAGAAAGGAGAGGTGATGGAAAAGATTGTTTTAGGCCATTTTTGAAAGAGAAGGAATTGGAGTTTGGTGTGTGTGGTTTTAGGACCAGAAGGGATGAAGTATGAAGCTGAGACCCTTCTGGAATCAAAAAGATCTTGTTTAATTTTTCATCTTATGGCATGTGTCTCTTTCTAATATTAAAAAAATATCCATTAAATAGCACTGCCCCAAATACTTAAGCTGATCTCTGGAATTTCCAGCAGCTACACTCGAAACAAAATTTAGGTTGAAGAGCACAGATATCACATTGTTTCTACTTTGGAAAGTTTTTCAATATGTACGGAAGACTTTTCTACTCCTGATATTATTGGAATAGACACTAATGTTTGATGGGTTAGGCATATGTTAGTGCTTTTTTCCTGCTGCTCTACTTGTAAAACTAGGAGTTGTTTGGAATTCTATTCCATTTTATCTGGATTTCAGAGACATTAAAAGTGATTTTTATTTTTTTTAAATCAGAAGTTGTATCACCAATATGGTGAGCTTAAGAACAGAAATAGCAAAAGCTTGTTTGGGTGGCCATGCTTTAGAAGGACCCAAAACCAATCTGTTGTGTGGGCAGTGCTGGGTGACTTTGATTACAGGTAGTATTGGCAAAGGATGAATATGCTGTCAAACATTTCACTTCTCACTCCTCATTCTACTGCCATGAGTCAAAACCTCAGGAATAGGTCACAGAAACTTTTAATATGTTGTCAGCTAAACTGAAACCACCACTGCCTTTAAATTGCAGGGATGATTGATACAGCCGGTTAAATGATAGCATGCTACATGCAGCTGACATTTTTGAAATATTTCTCTGCAGTCTCACATTTGTCCTGTTCTCCAGAACAAACTTACAACTCCCATGCTCATAGGCATGATATAAATAAAAGGAGAGAGAGATCTTGCAGGGAGAATTGAAAATATTGTTAAAAAGTTTGCAAAGAATCATGCATGGAAAAATTATACAAAATTTAAGACAGATGAAGACAGTGATATAACAGTTTAAACAGTTTAACTGTTTCATTCATTTCTGAGTGGTGAATAACAGCCTTTGAAAAAATGACCAGTGAACCTTTTTCTCAGATGCAAAGGCAAGAGTGTGATTTTCCATGAGTGAAACCCCAGAATCTCACTTTCAAATTTCTTCTCTCAGTGTGTGTACAATTTAAGAATATATTTTCTTCAAAAGGGCTCTAAGTGGCAATAAAGGCAAACTAAGAGTTACATACCATATAGCTCGAATATTTAATCACTTTCTCAGAGCTATTATTTAATATTGAATAAAGTATCTAAGGAGTTCTAAGAGCCCTTTTTAGCGAGTCATTGGTTTCTACAGTTTATTTCATTCCTTTCAGAATGAAAGGAATGAAATAAAGGAATGAAATAAAGGAAATAAAGGAATGAATGGTTTTGCCATTCAGTTATGTTCGATGAGAATGTACTGTATTCTTAAGGTATAGCTTGCTGAAGTGAATATAGGTGAAAGATCTTGCTTCTATGCCAAGAAGCTATTTTTTGATTCGGTGGCTTTGCTGAGCCACGATGTCAAGATATATTAGAGGCTAGTAGACTCAAGAAGATCTGATGTGGAGTAAAGCTTGTAAAAGCAATACTAAGAAATGTTTCTTCTTTGCAGAAGTGTGTTGTTGGAAACTTCAATGATTGTGACAAAGATTCATCCTGTTGAAAGTTTCAAAGTGCAGGTGAGCTGTAATGGTCATCTACATTCGGTGTTTTCTTTACTTTTAACATCTTCCTCTGATAGAGAAGCACTGTCTTCTCTGAAAGCATTTACTTCTGTCTCCCATGGCTGGTCATTTGATGAAATGGGTTTATTATGTGGGCTTCTGAGTGAGAAAACAAAAACAGCAATAAAAAACCCAGCAGATTGGCAGTTGCTATGGCAATTCGATCCTTTGTTAGGGTTTGGTATAAGTCTTAGGAGCTTAGGGAAATGCTCGGAAATGGTAATTAGTTTTTTCAAGGGAATGTAATTTTCCATTGTGAACAGAGATTATAAAGTCAGTAATTTAACTGATACAACTGGATTAAGGAATCTAAATTTTATATTATCTGTTTCTTAAGGAGGGAGACATTTTCTGTAGAATAATTGCATTGTTATCTGCAATTCCAATTATGTAGTATCAAATTTTATTTCAGATTATTGACTTTTTTCAACTGTATATTGGTGGCAATCACTAATAATATTATCCAAGCAAACACAAACCCGATAAAGTGTGTTATTTGTTGCAAGAGGTCCATTAATTTCAATATAAAACATGGTGCTAAAATAATTTAGATTTTCCCAGAACCTGAGAGGAAATCATTATGTGAGTTTTGGGATACAACTCTGAGGGATAATCTCTGGGGAAGCTCCTGAAAATGAGAAAAATTTTCAACTATGTAGTATTATCCATACCATACATTTAGTAGATAGCAAAGGAATTCCAGATTAGAAGTTTGATGCCAAGCCATTTTTTCTGGAAAAAAAAATATCTTAGTGACAATGTACATATTCCTGTTGCTAAGCTTATGAAACACCTCTGGGTTTTGAGTAGAATAATGGAGTATGGAATAATATTGTTCTCTATTTATTATTCCAATTACACTAGCTACAGCACAGACATCTAAATGCTCTTATTTATATATTGCTTTCTTACTCTGAGACTATCCTTAGATTAGGCCTTACTAAGCATTTTCCAGTGATAGATTTTTTATATTTCTATGGATGGATATTGAATAGTTTTAGTGGTTATTTTGGAAGTGTAATACCCAACATTTTCTGTAGAAACTGCAGCATACTAGTTGTATATGACTTGATATTTGTTTCCAGTAGAGTTGAATTTGTAGGAGACAATGTTCGTTCTCAAAAAGAGTAATGGATTCATACCCTCTCCTTTAAAACCAGCAGACTTATAAGAGATTTTAAATTTTTACCGTTTTAGGAATAGCTGCATCCAATATCCTGTATTTTCTAAAACTCATGTAACATTGAGAAACATCCTCGCAATGAAACTGTCTCACTGCTGTGACTGTAAAGACACATGGGGCATTCTGGGCAAATGTGCTAAGAGAAGAGTGGAGAAGATAGCCCTTTAAAAATACCCACAGCAAAAAGCACGGAGTCTAGCTAACAGCTGAGTCACAGGATAGGCTGAAATGAACCTACAAATTCAGCCAAATAATCATCTGGCTTTTTTTTTTTTCTACAGGTTCTCTGCAAGATTTTATGTGAAAGTACACTGAAGAGGTAAGTTAATATTAATTTTTAGAATCCCATTTTAAATAAGCTATCATTGCACTTTAAAGGATATTTTTTAAAACAAATGATGGCAAAAGCCAGTCGAATTTTGAATTATGCCTTTGCTTCATGCCAGAGTGGTATTCTAAAAGGAATTTCAAAGGAGAGGGATACTGTAAGTCACTATCTTCCTATCTGGATCCAAGAGATTATGGTTTACAAAAAACCCCAACAAACAAACCACAACACAGAGGGGAAGAAATTAATTCATTGGAAGGAGGAACACTTTAAAGGCTGAACATGATTTCTTTCTCTCTTGTTAATACTACTGGCTTCTGATTCACAGAAGCGAGAGAAAAAGCAATATTCTTGTGTACTTCAGTTAAGAGGTAAATAGCAGTATTTATTTATTTCTCTCCCCCTGTGTGCAGAGAAAGCTCTTCATGCATGTGGATGCATTCTCCCTCTGAATAAGTTTGCCTCCTTATTGTCACCAAACGTGTAAGGAACCTCAACCCTTTAGCTAAATGGTTAAAAAGACAGTGTAAATAACCTCCAGGTGCTGCTCAGAGTCGTATTTCTGAAATTAGGGGATGTTATCCTAAAATCCCCATATACTTGCCATGTACTTGGAGGTTTTCAGTGAGGACTAGACAGCATTCTTCGAAAAACTAATAACCATTTTGTATCTGTGATGGGATATTAATTAACCTCAAAGATGACCCAAAGATGTGCATAACCTGCTTACACAAGTTTTCATCCCCTGGTCTGCTCTGTAAGGAATGCCCAAGCATGACTGAGGGCTGCACTTGCCTAGCTAGTGACTCCAATTGTAAAAGAGCAGATGTGTTCCCTCCTGGGGACTGTGGCTGGCAGCAACTAAGGTCTTATATAGCACTTTGCAGCTCTGAGAATCCATTAGGAGATCGCACAAATTCTTCTACAAGAGAGATCATCTGGCCATAAGCCTGCAGCAGAGCTCTTAGAGCTCCCAGGGAATTAGTTTGCATACTTATGTGGCTAGACTTTTTGAAAAATTTGTGTTGTAGAGAGACACCTCCAAAATGAGTCTAGAGAAAGCATCTATTCAATTGTGTTGATTAACGTTTTATTAAGTTTTTCTGGCATTACCAGCCAGGCAGTAAATTTGTATGGGTTGTATGCCACACTCCATTGAAACAGCTTGGTACGGTGAAGCACACAAGTGCCAGTGTCCAGGAGAGGACTTTGTCCTCTGGCTGTCTGCATTCCAGGTTCCTCACCAACTGGAATATATATATACAAGAATGCAGATTTTCTTTCTCTGTCACGGTCACAGGTTTGAATGTGCTGAACAGGCAAGTTTGAAAGGGTCTGCAATATTCATGCCAGAAACAGAAGGGCATCTTTAAGCCTATACAATTGTACCAGTGCTCTTTGCCGTTTGTCGCACTTGAAGGTGCAGAGATGAAAGATGCCAGTCATAAGGGAGGACTGGTCTAACACGGAGAGTACACAAGTCACTGGAATGTTGGAGAGTAAGATTTGTCTCCCCAATCTCTGGCTGTAGGTGGACATGACCTTGAGTACTAATCCAGACTAGATCCTGATACTGAAGACTGGCCTAAACCTGCTAAGAGGCTGTGCTCTGCAGAGGTAATCAAGTTAAGGTTTTAAGACACTTGGCAAGAAAGCATAGAGTCTTCTTAGTCAAAAGCAATCAGCTGCAGAGGTGTGTAACAATTATTCCTATCAGGAACATGACACACATACTGTCATCTGCCTTAGTGTCCTAAAATCTGTCAAATTCAGCGCTCCCATTCATCGAGCTTGAGCCTGTGAGCCATGGCAAAGGATGCAAGTGTTCAGAGCTGTTGCTTGCATAAGCAAAGAGGCTCAAATCTTTCTGGCATCCTCTATAATGGAGAAAGAGATAGAATAAGTAACAGTGGGGGAAGTGAAAGAGCCAATGGGTGGAAGAAAATGGAGCAGTGGGAGGTGTTCTGGAGCATCTAAATGTCTTGATGCAAGAGCACCAGCTCCATGAAATTATCTCTCCTGCCTTGGATAGTGGAGGTTGCCAAAGTGAGACATGGATTTTAGCAACATTGGCAGAAACAAAGCAGGAATATGCAGCATTTGCACACAGACGCACACTTTCTGAGCTATTAAACCTTTTTAGTTCTGCAGGTTTCTCTGTGATAATTTAATGGTGATCCAGTTTGTCATATCTTTACAATGTGATAAGCTTGGAGAGAACAGGGATTTCACAGTAAATGGAGGTCCAGTGAAAGTGCCTTGTAAGGTTCACAACCCATATATCAATGTATTTAAAAACCCAAGTAATTTTGGATGATATCTTACATTTTAATGTATTAGTTAAAATATGGTTCATGGTCTAAAATTATACAGCCTAGGGTGATCATATGGTAGAAGATAAAATATTCATCTCATTATAATTACAGAACTTAAATATAAAAGATTGAAACCTAGTAATGTTACATTTTGGAAGAAAAGACTGCATTGTAAATCTGAAGGGACATGGGAGTAAAATCCATCCTATGATTTTAAAATAGTATTTTCTAGCCTTAATAAATGCACTTTATGTTGGATTCAACTTTTTCCTCAGAAAAACAAGCAAACAAACAATGTCCTTTCCCTGGGTGAGTGGCATCATGCTACAGAGAATTCCATACTAAAATGTATGTTATAATTTATATATTTTTATATCATGTACACAAATTTGAAATATGGGGGTTTGCAATAATACTACATAGGTAATGGAAGCAAATGCTTCCCCCTTGCTCCCTGTCAAATACATACACACAGCAGAAAACCTCCTGGAAGTCTACACAAGGAGGATGTGAAAAATAGCCTAGAGAAGAGTAATCAGAGGCAAGGTAAGATCAGTTTACAAACAGGCAAAAGGTTGCCACATGAGGAGACATTCTGGGTCCATCCACTCTGTTATTCTAATGTAGTGCTCTAAGAGGACATAAAAAGCCAGTAGTTTGTACCTAGTAACAGCAATCCACCTTTGTTATATACCCCCTCACCTGTTTAGTGGACATCTTAGATATAGCACTTCTAAATTATGGTGAGACTGTATGGCTGAGAACTATCATGGAAAAAACATTGTTGAGAGAACCAGAGAAGCTGCTTAACTTCAAATGAGGATACCTCCCATTCTACCCATGATTTACTTTTACTGCAATGACGTCAAGGTTTCCTGACTCGATAGCTTCTGAAACACACATTTCTGGCCTCTCTATGGCCATAACAAGCCATAATAACATTATAACAGGATTTTAGATTGGAGAAAAGAATATAGGAAGCCAGTTTAAATACCACTGGATAGGTGTGTCATAAGAGAACATATGGCTATAGGCAGCAGATCAACAGATCAAACTATTTGTGAAAATAAACTTAATTCTGACTTCAAAAATGCTTGTTAAGGAAGGAATACAGTCAGATAAGCTTAAAGAAAGGGTCGTGGTTTAGGCCGAGTTAGCTAATTAGGGGCAATAGAAGCTCTCCCCCTACTTCTCACTCTGAGAAGAGGAGGATGGATAAAGAGAATTACAAATTTAGAAGGAACTAAACTACTCTAAGGAAATATTAATAATAAAAAAAAATAATAAAAAGGAAATAATGACAATAGATACAATATATACAAAACCGTATCAAGCTCCCAGGATGATGTCACCAGCTGGCACTGGGAAAGTCCTGGATTGGACTCAGTGACAGATGGGAACTGGATTCCAAATCTGGAGTCAGGGACACACAGATCAGGATTAAAGGCAGATGAACAGACAGGGTCCTCCTAGGACATCAGCCATTGAAGAAAGATGCTGACCCTTTGATCCCTCAGCTTTTATATTGAGCTTGGGGCAGATGGGATGGAATAGCCCTGTTGGTCACGTTTGGGTCACCTCTCCTGTCTGCTCCTCCCCTTTACACTTTTCCATTTTCGACCCCCCCAACGGGGCAAATAATGAAATTGGCTGGCCTTGGTTGTTATAGCAATAAGTATAAGCAAGAGCTTCTCTGCATACCGTTCCTTGGCATGAAGTACAAACATCGGTCTTATCACTCTGAGAATGAACAGTTTTCTCCACAATATGCTGTTAATTTCAGAGAGTTAGAAGAGGCCTAGCTAAGAAGTAAAATTACTGAACAGAAAGTTGGTTCTATTTTACCTCAAACCAAAACAGAAAGATAAAGGCAGTTTATCTTTCAGCGTTTGCTGCCTCTTTTCAAAGTCCAGAAGGGGTGGTTTGAGCATCAGCTCTAGCAGACAAATGAAAATGGTGAGGTTTTGTTAGGCTTAGGTCCCTCTATTGCTATGGGTCCCTTCCCTCATTAAAAGACTCACTTCCGTTTTATCTTTCCATTATTGCAGACAGAAGATGTTCCGCTAATTGTCTAATTTTGTTGCGTTCATGATGCTTCCTTTGAAATTTTTTTTGTGATGTGACCAACTCCTTCAGTAATAGTGTGAGCTTCTGGGTCTGTTTTATACTCTGACCTCATTAGGCAGGTGACACATACTGGTCTGGAGGGTCCAGTTGAGTGCCCACTTAATGGGTTGTCGTTGTGACGGTCCTTTCTTTCCCTTTGCAGTATTGCTATTTCATGGCTATAGAAGCCAGCAGTGCTAAAGAGCAGCAAACATATGGCCCTGTCAGGAAGAGGTCTCTATTTTTAAGGCATTTTGATTATAGTATAGACCAATGACTTTCATGAGAAGGTCCAGCGCCATGCCTAAATTTAGGCATAATGAAATTTGCATGGATGGCAGGAGGGTAGAATGCCAACATAAAGGTGACAAGGACTCTTCAGATAATCTGTTTATTGACATAATGCATGTGACAAAAGCACGTAGGTGGATTTTTTCCATTCTTCTCTGCAGGAGGCATTTTTAGCTGTGTTTATGGAATTCTTGTTAACTTCAGAATAGTTCTTATATACAAAGGTTGGATGAACAAACCTCTAGTAATTTATTCTTTCTTGCTATGTTATTAAATTTGCTATAATTTCAAAATAAACAGGAATGTTAGAGCTACTGAGCACTGAACCAATTTCATCGCTGGTGAGAGTTATGAGTTCACTTTAGCTTCATAATGATGAAGGAAAACCTCTCCAGCAAAGAATAAATTATTTTAAGTGAAAAAAATCAATTGTTCTCTTTTTAAATATGAAAATAAACACAATTATTTAGAAATGCCTGCAATACAAAAATGATATCCATGATATTCCCTCAAAGTAATTAATGTGGCTAAGTGGGACAATAATTTTGAAAAATCTTTTGATCATATTTGCAAAAAAAATGTGTTGGTGATATGCTACCTGCCTCCTTGCTTTTTTTATTTTATTTTTTTTAATTTTCTCTTTTGTTAGAGCAAGCCAAGGTTATTTATAGATCTCAAGTCAAGGTTTGGGGCATTTCAAGCTCCAGTCGGCCCCAGCTGAAGAGTTTTCTAGTCTTCTGATAAGATATCTTGGAAATATTTATTTCAGCTTTGAAGATGGAAATACCATAAGGACATATGTAGGAACGTGTATGCATATATCCAATCTTGAACATTTACAATAGCTAAAATGAGTTGGTTTCAACTGGCACTGAGTATTGGGTTTTGGTTCTGCAAATCTCTAATGTTGTATTATGCATACATTTAAGTAAACCTGCAGAAAGTAATTCACATCTATTGCCTTTTAGAAAAGTAATGTAAATCAGAGTTCTGACTTGCTTTCTAATTTGGGGAGGGGAAGAAGGATTCGATTTGCTTGGGTTTTTTTAGTATTTGATACTGGCTGTCAATCAGGTTGTCATCAAATGTAGTCAAATATGATGGTCTTTCCTTCAGTCTTGTCATCAAAGCAGATGGCATTCTACTCTTCATTGTTTCTCTAGTTTTCTGTTAAAAATGCTGTAAATTAGATGAAATTGAACATCTTCCTTGTATCAAGACGGATTTTTTTGGTAATTAGGTATTTGAAGAGTCTCCAGCAACTTTGATTCTATTCTCCTTTTCCTCCTTGTGTAAATCAGCACAAATCAATTGAAAACCTACACTTGTGTCACAGGCTGACACTGAAGGTCCAGAGCGGTGCTTTTCTGGTGTCATGAGGACCAGGCGAGTTTAAGGAAACCTTCCCCTCCTGTAGGAAATAAGAAGTCAGGCTTTTTTTTTTTTTCCTCCCTCTGGCAATGAATGGCTTGCTAGGTGAGGATAAGCAAAAGAGCTCTGACATGACTACCAGTTCATTTCATGCAAACCTTTTGAATTACTTGAATTACTTGAATTCTTTGGAGTCAGGAATAAGTATTAGTTGTGCACACCTCAGGTGACAGAGCAACTGTGCACAATGGATTTCTGTAGCAGAAGTACATGTGTCAGTATTCCTGTTTCTCTGCCTTCTCCATAACAGTTAGAATCAAAACTGATCTCACATTCAATGAAACACATTCAGCTGTTAAATAACTAAAAAAATGGCAGGTGTGAGGGCTGCCTCCAAAGCTATGGTTGCAACAACAACAGCGAGAGGGAGAATCTCTGTTTATAAAGCCAGTCCTTTGGCTTTTCCCCATCCACATACCAAAGCAAGTAAACTGCTGTTAATCTTAACATCAGCAATCTGAACCGGAAATTAGACCTTGTCCATTATTTATGAGGATGGATAGAAAGTAAATAATCTTTTTTAGAATTAAATTGCAAATTTGGAGAAAGATATGCTGGTTTTGGATGATATGAGACAGAGAAATAAATCTTACCGCTCTCCCACTTTAACATGTTAGATTCTAAAAGCATAAATGTGGTTTTATTTCCTGCATCCCCTTTGATTACCTCCCTCTTTTGGACTTACATGTTAATGCAAGTCCCTTGTTTTGCAAGAGATCAAAGTAAAACTTGGGTAATACTATCAAGACAGAAGAAGGAAACTATGGGCTGCAAGCCTCCTTTCAATTACACCAACGTAAAGGAATAATTTAATTGAAATCAATGGCATTTCCCTGGCGTGAGACCTGCTGATGACTATAAGCCCTCTACTAAGAATCTAGTGAAGTAAAAGATAGTTGATGGATTTGTTGTTCACTGTGTGCGGTGGCAGCACCTGCTTTTCCACTGCCAACATTTAAATACTAGGCTACCCTAAAATCTGCTGCTTGTGTGGCTGCCATTGCAAATCTGGTGCTTTGATCTAAAGGAGAAAATAAAATGTGACAATAAAGTGGTTGTCGCCATTGGCAAATTTTAAGGATTTCTTATTTAACAAGAAGAGACATTCTTTCCGCACTCCTTCACGGTGTTTCTGGTTCCCCCCTTCTCCCAGTGCCACTTTTAAAGCCTTTTTTCCTGAGCAATGACAGGAAGATTAATCCTTTTGCAAAGAAATAAGGACAACTTCCCTTAACTGTGCTCCAGGCTGCTTTCCTTGTTGCCATCACTCTGCAACCCCTCTGTATGAAATGGTCCGTATTTACAATCCAGAAGGACAACTTTTTGAATGTGTTGGAGGCTATTAACCCTGGAAAAATAAGCTAGCATTTCCATTTAACTACTACCCTGGAGTCTTCTTACTTATGTGTTATGGATCATTGTCTGCACAGAAAATCAAGCTTAAAAAAACATGCGAAAGAGCTGGATAAACATGTTCAAGTAGAGGAAAAGAGCTTCTTGTGTATCTCAAAGTGCTTTCTGGCGACACAGATGGAAACTCAAAGAGAAAATTCAGTTTTCTAAACGTCTGTGGTATAGCACACTCCCAACTATGCCTCCAATTTTAATTTTTCTAAGTCATGCTGGGTGTCTCTCCCCCCTCTTTCACTCTCTTCCCCTTTCCCCAAATGTTTAGTTTTGATACAGTAGCTTTTTAATTCACTGTTTTCCCCTTTTGCTTTCCTCAGGGAAGCTACACTCAGGAGCGTAGACTGAAGTCATTGAATTCTCTTTTACGAGGTGTTGCCTGTAAGAATATATTATTGTCAGGAAGTTATTTTTCTACTCTATTACATACTCTTCCCTATTCACTACTTCCATTACGGAAGAATTCATTAGGTAATTAACTCCCATCTCTTTCCTTATGGAACTGGGAAGTGTTATCAGCTCTCAATCACAGTAGGCCGTATCTTCTGGTAATGCAAATGGACATTGATCTACTGACATTACTGGAGCTATTTGGATCAAAAACAATGAGGAAGCTGTCCCTGTAACACTGCTTTTCTATGCTTTTTCTTGTGGAGAAGCTTTCAATCAGAATCCACTGGCAGTGGAGATGGTTTATCATCACTATTCAAAACGGAGGCATCTTTGTGAGAAGCGCTGAAGAGAGCAGAGCATACCTGGGCTGCAGACACCATCAGTACAGGCTTCAACACCCTTGCTGTGGACCTGTAGCAGCTTAAACACAGCACAGTGCCATATTATGCTGCTATATGGTTTTCAGAAGCCAATTGCTATCTCTACCAGGCACTAGAGCATGTGGGGCCACCAGCTGTGTCAGAGCTGTCCTGGGGAGTGGTGAAAGTGAGGGTTATACGGCTGAGATACACTACTCTACTATCTAGTGTTTAACTGCAACAGTGGGCTACATATCAAGGAGGGAGTTACCTTTGCTGCCTCTGTCTTACTGCTGCTGTGAAGCAGCAATGAAAAATAACTGCTAAGAGGTTTTTTTAGGCACATTGCATATAAAGTTTCCCTAAAATTTAAAAGAATGGTGATTTCATTAGTCCTTCTAAGAGCTGAAAGCCCAAGGACAAGTAAAATAAAAGTCATACAGATTGCATAGGACTCAGCTTTTCCTGCATCCTTTGTAGGCTTCGGATCTCTAAAGACAGCTAAGGTTGTCATGCAGAAGAGAAGAGGAGGTTAACTTGCTTTGTCATCAGAAAGTTTTGCTCGACTCCATTCTAGTATTTTTTTGCCCCATGGCTTGGGGCTGTTCACCAACAAAATCACATAAATTCCAGGGACATAATCAGCAGATTCATCTTTTATCCAGTCTTTCAGATCAATAAGCCATTTGCATTTGAAATGTTAGTGAATTCTTAATCCATCTGCATAGTTTTAGACTGGCAGCAATTTTACCAATTGCAACCTTTGGTATGCACTTGGATGTCAAACCTATGTTGTCGATGTCATTCCTTCTCCAGGTGTAAGCAAGTTACTTAACTGGTTCCATCAGTTTAATAATGAAAAACAGGTTATGTGTGACTATCATAGGTTTGCAGATGATGATGTAGAGGATATGAGCTGAACTCTTGCTTATGTTTACTACTTACCATATATATTCTGCTGTAGATTGGAAATGTCCTTCTCCTTTTAAGTTTCCTTTATTGCCACCAGAGCAGATGTAGCTGATTAACATAAAAGGCAGACTGCGGGATGTTAAAAGGTCTTGAAATAACATTTGGAGCCTGCATAAAATGATGTCATAACTATCATATATATGGTGCCGTATATCCATTTTTTACAGAACTAGTTGATGTATCATACTTTAAAAGTCCTTTAGCTAAAAGTCTTGAAAGTGAATGCCTATAATCTGACATTTACACCTGTATTCAGATGCATAAATAAAAGTACATGACTAAATACGTAAATACATGGCTTGGCATTCCTTTAGACTTACAGCTTATATTATGACTGGTGATTTTGTAAATCACATTTCTTACATAGAACAGCTACAGCAGGTCAGACAAGAAGGTGACCTTTCCCAGTATCTCTGGCAATATGGATGCTTCGGAGAGAGTATTATAAAATGACAAGCATATAGTGACACTTCTATCAGTACATCCTCCCAACTTCTGTCAGTTTAACACATTAGGGGCACCTCTTGGGCTGGAGTTTGCATCTGTAATAATATTTGATAGATAATTAAGGATTTTTCTTACATGAATGTATCTAGTCATTTTTTTTAATCTCTTCATAAATGTGTTCTCCTGTTGCCGTGAGTTCCACTGCTGAATTATTTATTGTGTTAAATTGCCCTTCTCTTTTGTTTCTTATTTAAGTCCCTAGCTTTGAAAATAGTAAGTAACGTGGCAAGCTCGATCCCTTCTTGTCTCTAATTACTGCTTCAATATTTTAAGAATTATTTAAGAGTGCAATTTCCACTTGGAAAAAAATGTGATTCTCTTCTTTATAGTAGTTCTTTAGTGGCTAAACTAGGCTAAACTTTCGTCTCATGTAGATACCCTCCACTAGCTGCCAGGAGGCAGACAATGACAGTACCATATGTCAGTCTGTAATGTTCCCAGGTGGTAGGTAAATGATTTCCAAACACAGGAACAGATTGGTGATGTTTTAGACTCCTTGCTCTCTAAGGAAAAACATTTCCCTTAGAGCTCACTGTTGTAAAAGCAAGTCAATTTCTTCAAATATTCTTAAAGAGTTGTTTCTCAAAATGCTAAAATTAGAACACACCTGAACATTTCAGATAAATTAAAATAAAGACATGAATGCTCAGTAGGAGAAGGTATTGCAGAAGCTCAAAGGTCTCTTCCCTTTCTAACTTCTGCTATGCTGTCATTCATGTTTTTTAAAATGTGTGTTTCTGACAAACAGGAACCTTCTGATGCCTATTAGAGACAAGTAAGCAGCCTCTTAAAATAAGGGTGATGTTTTCTAATGGTACATCAGTACCTTTGAAAGTTTGCAAGGATTACTGTCCAATCTGCATGGAAAATTTTAGCACTAATTGAGAAATACATTTGCTACTGGCCTCAGGGTGCCAAACCTACTATTCTTCCTTAATGCATCTCCTTCACATTTGTGCTACTATTTCAAACCGCTTATTAAGGGAAAAATCATTATGGCACGAGTATGTCTTCAAATTTTAAACTATCTGTTCTTCCTGCTAGGGAAAAGGCACATTTGGGTAAAGCTGAAGACAAACAGGATTCTAAAGTGGCAGGTCATGGTTTTCCTCTTCTAAAAATTGTCACAGCTGTCTAAAAACTAGACCTTTATCAATCTTACCAGGCTAAAATAGGGAACTGAAAGAATTCCTCCACTGAAGTTAGTCAACCAGTTTATATCTGGGGGTGGGGTGGGGTGTGTCTCTTTTTAAAAAAAAATCTGACTTCTTGAGAAAGAAACAGTAGAACAGAAATGTGCCAATTTTGATGAAAGAATATTTGGAGTGTCTTAACTTCATGATATGTGCTTCTGCAACAGGGGGGTGTGAGGAGAAGAAAGATCCCAGAGCAGCTAATAGCCACTAACCAAGGCACGTGTTTGGGATAAGAACAGATCTGGTTAAATCATCAGTATGTTGAATACGGAGCAAGGACTCAAGGAAGCCCTGACATATCCTATGAGTGCCTTACAATGACATGGCTGGCTTTTCTAGGATGACTCTTAGCACTAGAGTAATGAACCCGTCTCATGGATGGTTAGATTTCTCGTGGATGTTTTAGAATATGGGAGACTCAAGTTGTTCTTCAACTGAAGAAGGGCAGGACAGTGGAACTGTGCCTCTCACATGTAAGGTGGTGTTTGCCTTGTCTTAAATAATCTGTGTTCAGCATGTCTCTCATTTTTCCTGAGGAAATATTGGCAATTCTTTATAACGAGAGCAGCCAAAGACTGAAATCTCAGAATTTTTCATGCATTCTGGGTTCCTGACCAGCTGTACAAAAGCATTCATTAAAGGGTCTTCCTTTGTAGAGGCAATAGGTTTTAATTATAAGGTCCTTTTAAGAATGTGAAAAATACTCCAGTTTATCGGAGAACAAGAGCTGAGCGTTGTCTTTATAGTTACTGCTACATGTAGATAGAAATGTTTTACTCCCCAAAAAGATTTCTAAACAATGCAATGAACATGTAAAAATATTTCTGTAATTTATATGGCATATGCAATATGGAGTGTGGCATAGATGTTCAAGTGGTTGAGTATGGAGTGGTACTCACGACTCCAGCACTCCAGAGTATCTAATCCTTCCCCTCTTCCTACTGCTTCTTATCACATTGTCAATCATATGTTCTTGCTTCTTGGAGTGCAATACACTAAGATTTTTTTTCTGCTTCTCTATCAATTTCCCTTAATCAAAACATGAAACCAATATGGTTAGAGTCACATTTTCAATCCATTGTATTAATGGGTTATAATTGTTCAGCACAGATTCTGCTCTTTCCTCCATAACTTAAACTAATCCTGAGGGGAGATCCAGAATAAACTTGTACTTTCAGTAAAATGCCAGTGAGGTCTGCACAATGATAGAACAAGGAATGAGAAATGAATGATGCATAATCATCTTCTAAAAACAGCACTTGGCATTGCTCAGAATTAACTGCTGACTGTTCAGATCTTACGTTTTTACTGGGTACAGCAGTGGAGGTCATTGCATTTTTTATTAGTGTCTGTATGACCATGAGATGAGAGAATTATAATTTGGCATCACTTCATCAGAAGGACATCTGTCCTGGTTTACAGCTATTATTTCTGTCCTTTGATATATTTTTAAGCTTTAAGGTGATCAGATTTCACTTAGTATGTATACTAAGGGAAAGTTGGCGGCTTATAGGCAGTGCATGAAATACTTGGCATCTACTGAAAAAGAAGTAAAAATTTATTCCTTTTTTTGTCTGCTAGTCTGCAGATGAAAAAAATTATTTTTCAAAGTATTTCTGTGTAGTATAATTACGAGATTTTATTTACTTTTTTATCTTTCTTATTTTACTTATAAAGTATGTGGGGCTTAGTATTTTTAGATATTTAAAATATAGAGGTAAATTAAATGGAATTTTATACCAGCCATGTACTGTGAGTTGGGCTGAGCTGAAAAATCTGAATCTGGTTTCACATCCAACTCTCCTTATGAGTCAAAGAAATATGATGACATTGGAATCATGAATTCTGGAACAGCACGCTCTGTAAATAAAAGGCAAGAATGTATATGGATGGAGAATACCAAATTTAGTTTCAGAGTTTGGATCTGATGTTTTGGTTCAGGTCAAAATCCCTTTATGTCCCTCAACTTTCAGTTGGGAAATGTAGGTATTGCATACCCTGTTGTTAGATTCCCAGAAATGAAGCAGTTCCCACTAGCTGCTTTCCATTTTTTCATGCTTTCCTTCCCATCATCGTTTTCAATAAATCTACAATGCAAACTGAAACTTGATATTTAAGATTGGGCTAAACTTGTCTAATGCTACCGAGATATTGAATTTAAAGCATGGGAAATTGTGTAGTCTCACTTCAGTGCATTTTGCCATTGATGGTATCTCTCAGTTTACTACTTAAATATTGGTGGTTGCTGAAAGCTGGATCAGAACCTGAAGTCAGTTTTCATTTTTCACCCTTACTTAGGCAAACTTCTCCGAAAATCAATGTGATATAAACAAGCAGGAATTTAAGCAATACTTCATAATGAGGTGTGTCAGAAAAAGGAGCAGTGTGTGGTACCAAAAGGCAGTGCTGGTCTGTGTTATCTCTTAGCTGGTTCTGGCAAAGCTCCTCCAAGGGATGACACATCTCTGTTAGTCTCATTCTCATGCAAAGCAAGTGGAAATGCTGTATGTTGGATAAAGCAGTGAAGATAAAGATGACAATAGAACTGAAATAAAGCAGCAAGGTCAGGTGCTGAGAAAAGAATCTGGTTTTACTCCATTTGTAGATAAAGCTGTGACTGACTTTAATCATTTCACTTGTACTAGGAATTAATTAGGACCTTAAGGTTTGACCAATACAGAATAATCACTCTAATAATCTACAATGTGCAACCTAGTTATACTGTGGAAAGGGCTGTAATAATTACAGGTTATAAATAACTTGGTAGACAAAACATGAAGACAGAGACCTCTCATTGTATTTTTATATGAAATCGCTACCTTTTGATCTTTTTTCCCTTTGATTTCTTATTGAAGAAAAGATAGTAATCTCACATTAATATACTGCCTTTCACCTCAAAGCACATCAAAAAGGTATACACACATAGTAGCAAGTGTGTATAATGTCTGTGAGTTTGTGTCTTACATAAATATGAGGCCTTTTATTTAATAGGAAGTAGCAAGGAGACAGAGGCTTAGAGCATGAAGTGGGGAAAAAAACCCCTCCAAAATAACCATTTTAAATGTGTTGGGCATTTAAGTCCCTAAAATAGAATTATCCAGGTTGGACTGGTTCTGGGAAAGGGATTCCTGAACTTTTTAGGTCATGTAGCACTCAGCATTTCTGGTTTATCAATGCAAAGCCACCAACTTCATGACAATATGGTTGTACAGATTGGGCACAGATCACTTCCTGGGGCCTCCACGACACTGGAACCAATCTCATCAAAACCATTGGGATTTTAAGTGATCTGCGAAGGCCAAAAGGATCAGTTTGATTTCATCATCTGGTTGACAGTCACACCCATCGCCATGGTGGTGGGAACTGTGTAGATGCTGATTTGGCACAGTAACTGTTGCAGGTCCTGTGGCTTTGGGCTGGGGCTCCCACTGTGAAGTACAGTGTTGGCCTGATCCTCCTGAGCTTGTGAAAACCAAGACCACAGTCTCAGGTCTGCCACGTGAGAGAAGGATAGAGAATGAAGGAGCGCTAATCCCTCCCTCAAGCTGATTTCTGTGTGGCAGGAGAGAAAATCATTTAGGAATGATTTTGTCAATCCTTACCTGCAATAAGCATTATGCAGGGCAACCAAAGTAGAGGAGCATCAAATAGCTCAGAATGAAAGGCCTGAGAGGCTCATGCAGTGATGCTAATGGACAGAAAAAACAGCTGTTGTGTTCCTCGTGGTCAGAATAGAAGCAACAATGCATGATCACTCCAATAACACACCAGAATATAGAAAATAAAAAAATATAGAAAATTTGTCATATCTATTAGTTTTCCTTCATACTCTTCTTTATATATTAGAAATAAACAAAAAGGAGGAGGCCGTGGGGAAATAAGAAATGGTGACCTTTGCAAAGGTTGCCAGTTCATAGATTTAGCAGACAAACTTAGTAATGGAAAATGATACACTAGAGTCTGAGGCAAAAGGAGGAAGGCAGAGTCTGAACATGGTTGGGGACAAAGAGAGGGAACACCTGTCAGGGGGTGCTCAGAGCCTTGCAGAAATGATCTGAGAGGAACATCATTGTGCATGGAACATAGGCAGGGACTTTAGAGTTTGATGAAATCTGTCCAAGCCTTTCTTCCTCCTCTGGACTTCAAAGAAATCATCATGTGTTACTCTAATGAATAACGGGGCTAAAAAGGTGAGCAGTAAATACCATTTTCTATTGTTCTATCATGTAAGTGATGCTTTACAAATCCTTTTAATCTTGGCTACGTCCACTGCATTATTGTGGGATAGCAAAAGCCCTGCCAATGTCAACCTTGCTTACGAAAAGCATTCATTTTCTCAGATGAGCCATTTCCTTTTGGCACTGGCAGCAGTTGACCCAGACTGGTTTCCCCAGGGCCCAGAGTAACTGTTCTCTTTGAATTACCTTTCCCAGTTGATAATTTGGCCTGATCCTGTGATCATAATAGCCAAGTTGGGTTATGTTTGTTTTTTTTTTTTCCATTACCATCATGAGTATCTCCCTTTGTTCTTTAATACCATCAACCTGGGACCTGCTTTGGAACCACCAGTTCAGTTGTCCAGAAACGCACCACAGTCTTTTGCATACTCAGTATCTTCTTCCTTTGGTTATACCCCTGCTTTAATACGGATGTTAAACACAATGATTGAGATAGGATACACTCTGTCTCAGACTGACAAATAGAAAAAAAACCTTCACTGGCTTGTCACCTACCTGGACAAGAATTTCTTGCTTTCACCAAGAAAAAACATTTCAAAAGCAGTGGGTCGTCAGTGGTGACAACTCTGATGATTGTGAGGGTAAGACATATCAGCCAAATTTCTTGCATTTTCTAGTCAGACTCAGAAATAGGGTATATTTTTAGTTGGGAATTTGTAAAAAGATATCTTAAATTATCTTACCCTTTGATGATACAATATAGCATCCAGAGGTTCCTTCAGGCCAGGCCGAAGGGTTTTGAAACAATTTACTAAGGTGAATTTGTGATAAGGAAACAGTAACAATTAGAGTGGAGGACCGGGCACTTAGGGACAGTGTTATAGGGGGCAACCAGATCCTAGTCAGGGGCACAAAACGTGGGGAAATGTCTGCAGAGGACATCTGTAGCACTTATTTTTATGAGGTGTTCTCAAGTACCACACTTGAGTGATTTCATTCAGATGTGATAAGCTGAAATTAATTTTGCCTTCACAGAGCTATATGCCTCTGTGGGGTGTTTTTTTTTGCATTACTCGTTATTCAAAGGTTGGCCTTGTCATTTGTCTGCAGAACGAAGTTCAGATACCTCTGGATCTTCTCTTCAAAACTGTGAAAACCACTCAGAGTACAATAACCAGGCAGTGTTCCTACTGTCTTTTTCTAGCTGTGCCTACAGCACTTTTAGAGCAAGAGGTTGTGAAATAGGCCACGTATGTCTGTCATAACTGAATTAGATATCCATCTCCTGCCTCCCCAGTTACCTCTAATACTTTAGCAAGTCCTTGGTTTTTGGCTTGGTTTATCAAATTGATCACTTTTTTTCTTCAGAAAGAACCTTGGATGTTGTCCTCTCTTCACAGGTCTTTTCCCAGACTAGTTTCTTAGCATTTCCAACACTTCCCATTAATTTCTTCCCACCTGTCACACCATACCAATAAATCCATGCAGTAAACATCTCAACAGTAGAATAATGAGAGAATGTAAATCAGCACAGAGCAGCTCAAAACCTGTCATGATCCCAATTTATGAAGCTCAGAGGTCTACAGATTTGGACCTCGATCACAGTCATTTCACAAAGAAATTTGCAGCCAGTTGTGTGTACCAATGTCTACTCTAAAACAATCTTCATAAGTAACTAAATCTATTGCTCAGTTTCAGGAAAATTCAGTGGTACCTCTTAATCATTTTTCTTACCTTTTCCTCCCATTTCTTAGTTAAAAATGGAAAATGCCTTGCCAATAAATCCTCATTTGAAATGAAAGTGCAAAGCACAAAGAAGTACTCTGTGTGTGGGTCTGGGGGTGTGTGTGTGTGAGTGTATGACAAAGAGACAAAGCTTCTGGAGAATTTCATTAAATCAGGTAATATAGTTGGGACAAGCAATTAGGATAATTTGATCTAGTTAAAGGATGTGGTTGTCCTACAGACCTTGCGTTATCAGAACTATAATAATACTTTTTTTATGCATCATAGTTTCTTCAACTCATGTCTTACAAACAAAGCAAACTCATATGCAGTAATTAATGTGGCACCAGAATTCTGTCAGCACAGGGGAAATTTGGATGACATGAGGGAGTGGATGTGAGAGACAACTCAGAAACAACCAAATGATTCACTGGAAACTAAATTAAGATTTAAGAATACACCTGTTCATCAACTTTGAGACAGCAATGAATAAATGTGTTTCAGTAATGATCCAAAGAAAAAACAAAACACAGCCTTCTATTATTGTTAGGGCTCACAGCAACAAGAACAGAAGAAAAAATGCCGTGAGTTCCGTGCTGCCTGTATTGGATTAACAAGTGAGTTATCCAAAAAAGATGGAGAACATGGAGTGAACCGATACTTCTTTTTATGCCTGATGAGGCAAAGCCTACATGCTTGACTTAGGCTGAGCAAGACCTATTTATAACCAAGCTCCTGCAGACTTTGTGGAAATTCTCTTTTAACCAGATGTTCATTGCAGCTTCTGGCCTTCAATCAGGACCATGCCTTTCTCTTCTACAGCAGAGCGAAGTGTGTGGTCTAGTGGTCGCAATGTGAATAAGTGTGTCAGAACCGTGACCTTTATTTTTTGCAAAGTGGATAAAAATTAGGGATTTTTAAGATTTTTTAAATTTAAAGTGGGATTACATAATTTTTATGTGTTGAAATCCATAACTACTACTTTCATGCTGGATAGCTAGCAAATACTCTGTGAGCAGTAAATAATTCAAAATTCCTAACACGAGCATGACTGATACGACTATCTTCCTTATGAATACAAAATTCCTCCAAATTATTTTCCTTTCAGTAAAAATTCTCTTCTTCTTATGAGATAACTGATTCCCATTTCTCTTTAGTAATAGTAATCTTTTGCCCCGGATCTTTGAAACCTGTGACAAATAGGCAGCATTCTCAGAAGCATGCAAGTAATGGAAACATTTAAATCCTGGCAGATGATTTCTGAGGAACAGCTTTGAAAGCAACATAAACAAGGCAGACTGGGAAAGCAGAATTGTGTTTTAACAACCAGGATATAGAGGCTGACAAAGTTAAAATGAGAGAGATGGAATTGAACTGCTTCAGACTAGTGAAGTAAACGGTAACTCACCTGTATTTTTCTGTTAAAGAAAAGCATAAAGACTGCCTCACTTTATCAGCACGTTGCCATTATTTCCAGTGGCATATACTGTACTTTCGAGTAGGCAGACCCTCACACTGAAACTCTGAGCCTCTAGGCTCCCCCGTGTCCTCTTGCTGTACTACAACCTTTTAAATAAACCCTCAGTATTTGTAAATCTGGGCAGGTTTTGAACAAACCTAGGTCTGTTTTTCAGTCGTGTCTTCCCTTACATTATCCATTCAAACAAGAATAATGTGCAGAAAAATACCAGTGTACTCATCTATATTTTAGTGAACTTGGACAGCTTTTTAAGTAGGAAGGAACGGAATCCTTCTTCTGGCAGAAACTATCTTGTGGAACGGGAAATCCCTCCTGTTCATCTTCTTGCATCATCCCAGTTGCTAATAAGAGTGGTGGTAAGACCAGGAAACTTGGTATGGCCCATGTCTTATCTATATAGTTCTGTAATCATGGTGTTTGCTAGAGCATACTCTAGGTATGGCTTCTTAGGCTGCTTCTTTTTTCAATATTGCCTATAGACAAGGATTTATGACCTTAATATTTCACAAACATTTTCTGGTTTGCAAACCAACCTTGAAAATAAAATTTGATTTTGAGCAAAATGCAAGGAAAACTAACTCTGCAAGAGGAAGCTGTTTGCTTCAAAGCCAGTACCAAACACTTTTTTTGTTGCAAGGGCATAATGTCCTTCCAGACAAAAAAGTCTGATACCTTACAAAACATTTGGGAATTTTCATCTTCTGAAGGAATTATTTCATGCTCTTTCTGTACAACACTTAGCACTGTTTTTCGTCCCATGACTGACTGGCGCAGCTCCATGCTATTTTTAGTATTTCCTCAGACTTTCATTGCTCAGTTCTCTTTAGTTTTTTTCCATTATGAACAAAAAACCTCATTATTTGTATGGCTGCTATAAAGTTATTACTCAAGGTTGTTTGTTCCATGGAAATGGATATAACTTAAAGACTGGGGGGGATCTGATCAACGCCTATAAATACTTAAAGGGTGGGTGTCAGGAGGATGGGGTCAGTCTTTTTTCAGTGGTGCCCAGTGACAGGACAAGAGGTAATGGGCACAAACTTGAACATAAGAAGTTCCATCTAAACCTGAGGCGGAACTTCTTTACTTTGAGGGTGACAGAGCCGTGGAAGAGGCTGCCCAGAGAGGGGGTGGATTCTCCTTCTCTGGAGATATTCAAAACCCGCCTCGACACGTTCCTGTGCAACCTGCTCTGGGTAAACCTACTCTGGCAGGGGGGTTGGACTAGATGACCTCCAGACGTCCCGTCCAACCCCATATCATTCTGTGATTCTGTGATTCAAAATGAGATGCTAACTTTCAAGTGTGTGTGCTGTTTCCCTGCCTGATTTATATGCCTTCTATTTTTTTAAGTCTTCCCTATCCTTAAGTCAGAAAGTCGGCCTATTACACTTACACTCCAACTGTCCCTAACAGGTTTTGATCTAATGCAAAAGATCTCTCAATTTTCATTTCATTTCCCATTGTATTTAGGGGCATTAGTTATTTATAACTAGGTAATTATTTTTAGTCATTTTACTGAAAAAGATAGGAAGAAAGCAACAGGTAAAGAGCAAGTAAAACCACTTTTGAAGAAAACAGAAAAAATATTGTTCAGAAAACAAAATTCTGACTTGTGTCTGAAGTAACATTCCTGATCCTTGGAGTCAACAGCAGAGCTTATATCGATGTCAGCTGGGCAGCACCAGTGCCAAAGGTTTTGTGATGCCAATGCAGAAGCTGAGCATGCTGCTCAACAGGTTAGAGGGGCTGGAGGGATACCCCTATTATTAACAGCATGGTCTTTCTGGCCTGGCCTGTATAGCAGAGTTAACCATAGTGACTATGGAGATGTCCTACAGCAACCACCCAGAACAGGAGCAAACTTGCTTACAATACAGCAAGAAGCTGTCTTTCTCCCTGTTATATGTATATATAGGTATACATATATATATATATACTGAAGATTTTGTTTTTCAAGCCTCAAAATAAAATCTGATTTTTAACTTTTCCAAATATTGGGTTCATAGAATTGTGCTCCAAGCCTTTTTTATACTGATCTAAAGCTTGGGACCTGAACTTCATCACAAATTTTACTGGCAGATCCAGAGGTATTTGTTCTTGAATTTATCTTGCATAACAGGACAAAGTGTTTTTCAGGAGCTAGAAAAATACCCTTATATATGTTCTACATTAACATCTAGCACATTTATAAAGAGTGCAAAAGGATAAGACAGCCAGTAGGTAGCAGCAATGGAAATAGAAAATACCTGTAGATCAGCATTATGTAAAACATGACTGTCTTTCATTTTTAATTTCCTTGGTTTTTAGAATTTCTTATGGTGTTTAGACAGGCATTTGACCAAGCTTGCCTCTTTAGACTAAATTTTATTTTGCCTGGGTGTATTCTGTTCCCCATAAACTCTTTCTTGCCCTGGCTAGGACAGATAGAAAATAAAAATCTGGAGGAAAGAGAAGAATCAGTTCTAGTTGCATTAATAGCAGCAGAGTCAGAGCTGACTTTCATATGGGTAATGTGAGAACACAGATTTTTCCTGACAGCCAGACAGAGAAGCTTTCGTGATTGGAAAAACCTGTAGTGAGTAATGAAAATATATGTATGTGCATATATGTATGTGCATGCAGCTGACAAAGAAAAATGGGTTCCTTCACTCCTTACTTTAGGAAATGGAGAATTGCAACTCTCCTTTAAGTAAAGAATTTCTTGGAGGAGATGAATAAACAAGTGCCTAGCAATCCATTGGTGAAGGCTGAATAGGGCTGAGATGAGGCAGGTGCCACACTGAATGGCATTATAAATCAAAAGGCACTGAATAAATAAAGCCACTGGTTGGAAGAAGATGATTATGGGTTTGCTAAAGTTTGACTTTTGTCTGTGATGAGTCTGAGGAGACCCATGGGAGGCTGAGAGGGTAGAGGAAGAAGGGGTTTAGAGATTTCTTATTGAAGAAGTAATGGAGGGTGAACTCCAAAGAGTCAGCTCTCTGACATGGAGGTACTAAATAATTAAAGCTGGCAGTTGTTTAGGTTGAAAATGGTTATACCAAAGCTGAAATGTGGTCAGCGTCTCCTAAAATAAGTTCAGAAAGGGGAAATTTAAACTTTTGAATACAAACACGTGTTGCATGAGTGTTAAAATTCCCTGGAAAGATTATATTAGTTGGTCTTCTACAAACGTCCTGTGTTTTCTATTCATTTCTTCATTCTTTCCTTCAATCATTCCAGCATTAACTACAGTGGGAAAAACTACTCATGGTCCTCCTTTAAGACAAAGCAAATTGAAAAAAGAACAGAACTAACACATACACATGCTTTTTGACTAAATACAGCATTGCATTTACTTTTTCCTTAATTTTTTTTTTTTGAATGGCAACTTAGGAAAAATAAAATATATACTTGGGTACTCCTCACACAAGTGCAAAATTGAGTAAACTGTGGAATCTGTTAAAATTTTGCCTGCTCCATTAGATGCACATGACTTAAGGTGAAGCTCAGCATATTTAAAAACTCGGACATAATCGTGCAGTCCTGAGGGAGCGAGGCTTAATAAGCACTCATACTTCTTCCCATTTTGTTATTACTAGATGATTGCTTTCTTATTCCACTATCTTAACTTGTATGACTTGACTGTTCAAATAGAAACTCGTTGACTTGAAAATGAGCCGCATTCAGTTGGCTCTACAACTTTTGCCTCGGAGGATAAGTTTTAATAATGTAAACCTCATGAAACCGCAGACATTTGCATAGGAAGAGAAAAGAATGAGGCAAATATTTCCACTTTGTCTTCAAGAGAACAAGGGGTATGCAGGGACATTGTATTTTTTTGTTTCCGTGTCTGCAGTTCTTAACCAAATGCTTTAATATTTCTGAAATCCTTATTCAAGCAAAATGATTAACTTCAAAGTCTTAGAAGATGGCCACGGGCCTGTAAAATCATTAGGATCATCTTGGTTGATGTGTTGTAGGACTGTGAATTGCTAGAGGGTGGTTAATAATAAGGTTGAATTTAGCATTGGAAACAGAACCAGACAAATAGATCTGAAACCTCCATTTTCTATGTGCAGTGAAGGAGTTACAGGACAGAGGGAGCACTGGAAAAATCTTAAATGGCCTAACAAAAATCCCTTGCTTTTGAGATGAGAAGCTTGTCGCTAATGCCAAAAAACCAGTCGACTTGGGCACACTGCTGAAAGAGGACACGGGCACTACATTAGAATCCAGCTGCAAATCACAACATTTGTTTAGTGCTGCGTGTGTGCACATACACACATGGACATAATTTGTTGTCTCTCCTGTGAATTCAAGGCGTGGCACAACACCCCTGGTGAGGGATTCCTAAATCCTGCTTGAGTTGGTTGTTTTGAGAGGAAGGAGCCCTGCCCCAATCGGTCCAGGCTCAGCATCTACCAGCCTGATACCTTACCTTGCCACAGGGCTGAGTGAATCATTACTCCACATTTCACTGCCTGAACACATCTATTTTCTTTCCATGGATTGCCCTGTTGCCATCCAAGCGCACTGGATTCTGTTCATTTCAGAGTGTGACCAATGTTCAGCCAGACACCTTGAAGTGTGACACATTATAAACAAAATCACTGGCATTTAGGACCTCCCTTTTTACTGGACATGAATAAGAAGCCAAAGCATTTGCTCATCTATCCTTTCCATGAAAATCCCTACATGACCATGTAGATGATCAGAGGGCTGGAGAGTTATTGTTCACCCTGGAGAAGAGGAGGCTCCAGGGAGACCTTTTAGCAGCCTTCCAGTATCTGAAGGGGGCCTATAAGAAATCTGGGGAGGGACTTTTTACAAGGGCATGTAGTGAGAGGACAAGGGCTAACGGCTAAAAACTGAAAGAGGGGAGATTTAGATTAGGTATCAGGAAGAAACTTTTCACACTGAGGGTGGTGAGACACTGGAAGAGATTGCCCAGAGAACCTGGGGATGCCCCATCCCTGGAGGTGTTCAAGGCCAGGCTGGATGGGGCTTTGAGCAACCTGGTCTGGTGGGAGGTGTCCCTGCCCAGGGCAGGCGGGTAGGAACTTGATGACCTTTAAAGTCCCTTCCAACCCAAACCATTCTGTGATTCTATGACTCTTGCAAATATTAGCAACTGTACTGGGTGCACCGAGTAACTTGTACTTGCTTTAAAATCCAGAGAAGGTGGATGGTGTGCTTCCTTTCTGTATTGTATCTTCAGAGGTGATGGAGATTGCCCGTAGGCTAAAGACCTGCTTACAGGCATCTGCAAACCTGTCCCACTGCAGCTGCATCTGGGTGGCAGTGGGAGGGCTATTGTGAGTCCCCAAGGAGTGGCCTGACAGTGCATCACCTGAGCCCGTGCGTGAAACCAGGGAATGGCACTCTTTGAGACTCATTTCTCTGATCATAATACTGTGTCTGGCAATTAATGTCAAAGTTAATTAATATAGCTAATTCATACACATTAGGAGATTCCACTAGAAATGCAGCTGTTTTCACCACCCTCTTTTATTAATGTTATCAAACAAAGATCAGCTGCCAATGTCTTACAGTTGGTACTGATCTGGGATGTTCTATAAAATGTAAACAGGGGCTTAAAATTTCTATTATTTTCCCTTCGTCAAACCCCTCTCCTTGCCACTCAGTCCATCTTCCCTTTGACAAATGCTCTCTCCCAATGCCAGCGTGCCCTGCCATTAACAACTCCTGCCTTCTGTAATATTAACCATCTCAGACAGCCTAATTTGCACAGCGCTTAGGAGGGGTTTGCTTGTTTGTTTTATTGACATGTAATAGAAATGGATGAATAAAATCTGGCGTTGACTGATCAGAAGCTTCTTGCACAAAACACAGCACAAAATGCAGTGCAGTCTGGATTACCTCCAAATTGAATTACTGTGTTTCAGAACTGATGAGGCAAATCTAGGATTTGATGGAGATTGGTATTGCAGAGCTATGGGCTGATCTTTCCAGAAGTTTGGAAGAGTCAAGAGAGAAAGTCAGACACCTGAACCTGTAGGAAACTGATGGCCAGAGGTTGTTTAGGAGGTTGACCCTTTAAAAATGGCTGAGAACCTTTTGCAAGCAGGGATGAAAGCAGCAAAAAGGCAAAAGGAGGATGGCAAGTGGATGGAAAACAAAGAGGGTTTTTACCCCCTGGAAGATACTGAAAGAAGGAAAAGCTCTCTCTGAAAATGATTTTTTTTTTCACTCTCTACATAGTAAACACAAATCTAACACTCTGTGGACAAAAACAATCAAAAGAAATCAATATGCTATAACAGAACTCACATGACAGGTTTCAGGTGTTTCAGTGCAATAATTTTTTTTACTTTTTTTTTTTCCTCAAAACATCCATACTCTGTTTTGTCAACACTCCACATGTATTTTTAATAATAAATAAAAGGCAGATACCTTGGCCATATCTTATATTTGGCTGTAATACTTCCACACTTCTATTGCAAGTCATATTTAGAAAAAATACCTTTTTTTCCTTGCAACAGAAAAATATTGTTGTCGTGACATGGGGGCTTGGGGAACCTTCCTGGAGCTGCTTTGTCCAGGGGATTTCCAGAAGTCACACCGGCAGACAAGTAATGCATTATTGAATCAGGAGCCTCCAGAATGTTTTGTGACGAAATGCACTTAAAAATCCCTAAAAGATACTGACTTTTACATGGCTGAATTAATTGCCCTTATATTATATTGATTTGTTAATGCAGTTGTTCAAATACTTTCATCCAACTATAAAGAAGAGATCCAACAGGCTCTAACTGGTTACATTTTCATAAAAACAGAAATACGGTGCCACGATGGCAAGGAGATAAATTTCTAATTGGATCAGGGACAGTGCAAACAATTTTAATTAGACATCTGTTTTTAAAGTCTCACTTCCCAGACTTGTAAGTTATGTGACAATTAATTTTCATTACAAAGCAGTCACAACCACAATTTGAGGTTGGAAACACATGAGTTTTCTTTTTCTTCTCTCCCTGAAATGCACAATTCAGAAGAAGACAAATAACGTAGCTTATTTTAGTTGTCTTAATTTGGAGAAATATAATAACGAATTAATCAAATCCCTTGCTGTTTTGGAACCTGATTGTAGTTTTAAGGATTTTTGCATTTAGGAATAAGAATCTTTTCAGGGGAACTTTTAGCTTAATATAACCCTTTTCAACTTATTGAAAGTCTCTGATGTTCACTGTATGTTTCATGTCTGAAAAGTTCTTTTATAAATAAATGCACACAATCAAAAACTGCTGTGTGCTACTCTAAATCTGGACAGAACAATTCCAAAGGAAAAGAGAGGTAATTTAGGAGGAAAAAGCAAGAAAAATTTTTCTTTACCCATGTTTACATGACAGATGGTGAGCAGAATCCTGGGTAATCTGTTAGTCCTTGTGAGTGAAATCAATTAAGTTTAGAAAAGCTATTTATTGCCAGGGAGATTAAAAAGTAATTAGCAATTATAAAGAAATCTGCAAGGGTCCTAATTATAATGAAGGAATGAGTTTAGTTTCTGGACAGGAGGGAGGTTTTAAATACAAGGGAAGTTTGTATCTTATCTGTTGTTTATTAAGAAAATAGCAAGCCCTATCTTTTGGCTGTTATGGGGATGATCTCTGGAAAGGCCTCCTGGATTTTTATCACGATGTTGACACAATAGCAAGAGCCCTAATACCAGTTTATTAAAACTCAACTGCAGGATTAAGTACTTAGTTAAGAACATTTAGCAACAGATAGGAAAAGAACTGAAGATCTTGCTACTATTGTATCTCATATTCTTTCACAGTTAATAAAAACTTTTCCTGCACTTGCTTTTACTTTTATTTAGTCATTTATCCGTACCAATTTATCTGTACCATCACAGTCATGGTTTTTTTTCCTCTGTTTCCAAGAGCTGGGCTTAAGGTACTTCTGAGAATAATTAATTGACACCATGAGGTATACATCTGGCTCCCAGACAGTGATTCAAAACTAAATTCCACCTATCTGAGCCACATAATATTTTGATAAGGTCTTGCAGTAAGCAAATCTTTCTCTTGCTTAAGAAGTCCATTCTTTTTAGGCATGCAGATCTTTTTAATGAAAGCACTCACTAAACTTACTTGCTTGTGGAGAGCTCTCCTGGTGGAGGATGGCTGGATGATACACAAATGCCCAAGCAGCTGTTCTGGGGGGCAAGGTGAAGTGAAAGCTCTGCAAAGATGCTCTGAAGCAGTTTCCAGTGCAAAGCAATTTACTAGGTGATCACCAGTGTCTTTGACTGCTAGAAAGCATGTATGAAACCCCAGCATAAAGGTAGTCATGGAACATTTTGTCAACTATACAGACATAAACCAGGGAAACATATAAGATGAAGCAAAAGGCAGCAGCAACAAAACCCTAGAGTTTATGGGACGTTGTGAAGATGTGTGGTTTGTTGAAGAGGCTTAGACATGCCGTGACGGGAGGTCTTCTTGGTCGCCCGATGTCCCGAGTGCCTAAGTTTCTTCCCTGCTGTGCCACTGTGGTTATTCCTGACTCTGATAGACACATGGTAAAATGGAAATTTAAGCCTCTGCTGTTCCCATGTGATGTGGTGACCCTTCAGTGAGACAGCTCCTGCCAGTAGTGATTGCTCAAACAGTAATAGGAGTTCTTTATGACTAAGGGCTTCTTTAAACTAGGTTTCTTTGTTGACATGTTGTAAGAAATGCTTTTCTCCACATAAACTACTCTCAGGTGGATATGCGGAACAAAATGTCACTATTTTTTTAGTTTCAGTTACCAGCAATCATCCTCAGAAATGTGTTTCGTTAAGATATGGGTGAGGTATGTATATATCCTCAACACCTCTGTGTCTTGAATAGTCTCTTCAGCACATTTATAAGAAAAACATCCATATATTTGAAGCCTGATATGTAATATTTAGAGAACTAAACTAAAATAATTGTGACAAGTGTTGAAAATTTTATATTCTAGTTGACTCTTTTCAGTGGCATACTCCATGCTCTTCAGTGGATACGTAAATAGCTGCAGTCTTACCCAAAGAAGAGTACTCTCAAAGTCTTTTGCATTCTTATGTAAGGCTTAAGGTTTTTTCTTCCCTCTCTGAAGACTTTTAAGCTTCGATATTTTTTTTGTTTTGCTTAAGATTTTGCATTTTTAATATATTGCTTCTTTTCCATCTTTAAGATATTATTTGCTTAATTAAATGCTTAGAAACTTCTGGTATGTTCATGCAACCAGCCCAAGAACAACTTTCCCCTGTTAACAGCTCTGTTTTGGGAGCCCATCTTGGTTAATATGCATCAAAACCAAATCTGTGAATGCTTTCCTCAAGCCGTTCAATATGTAAGCATATCCTATGTGTAAATGCCTTTGGCATTCGTATCTGATCATCTTCATTCTTTGGTCCTTCCCTTTCTCTCCTTTACAAATTCTGGAGTGCTATAAGGTGATTGTGAGAGGCAGAAAAGGATAGAAAAACCCCAGATACGAAGTTCAAGGTTTTTGAATCTTGTAGTCTTCCAGGACCATGTATAGAGATTTACATAAACGTTGCACAGTCTTAGAGCTGCTAGGTATTTATAGCTTCTATGATTGTCAGTGAAGCAGGTGAATGTTCAAGGTGCCTGAAAAGCAGGCTACTTTAATTAAATATTTTAATCATGGATTCAGGGACCCAATGTTTAGCATAAGCGTAAATAAAAAAGACAGTAGTAAGAGAACACTCTACTGCCCGCTGTTATCTGAGCTCTCCATCAAAATTAGTCCTTTGGAATCAAGCCAAGAAGTGTTATTTTTAAAACGCTAAAATGGCTCAGATCAATGTTGCAGTCCTGAATGAATGAAAGTCCAGTATTTTTCATATTCTTCCCAGTATTTTTACTGTTACTTTTATGGAAACTTTGTGAGGTCTTTCCTTCTTTCATACTACCTTATCCTTCTCAGCACATGAATAATTTCATGACTTTGTAAAGACCTAGAGATGAATTAAATTTGAGATGAAAGGGTAAGAGATTAATAGTGAAAAGGAAAAAGCTTTCTCCTTTAAAAAAGTGACTCTAATACTACAAATTCACTGCCAGTGCTTTTCTGAGAAGTATTTATGATCACAGATGTTTATAAGCCAAGACATTTTTGTAAAAACAATTATGTGTCTAAAGGACGGTTTTATGCATGGAAGGAACATATCCCTAAAAACTCATCTCCAGGTTTTATTTTTAGAACAGTGCCACAATATTTTAGTATAATTTATTAAAACCTTAATAGGCTGTTAGCTCTCAAGTTGTAAATGAAGCATGTAGGAGGAGAGGGATTACTACTGTACAGCTTCTGCAACAGGGAATAATTACAATCCTTCTAGAATAAGAAGGGGGTGGAAAAACACTGTGTAATAAGTTCTATATACTTTTTCCTTCCGGTGACAGACTGATTCAGTTTTTAAAATTGCATATTTGTAATCTTCTGCAGGATGTTTGTAACCAACCATGCGACTGGTCTATAGAGAAGGAATGGTTACAGCTGTAGAGGGCTCTTCTGTGGTTCCTCATGGCTGTAACTCTGAGAGTTGGCAATAGAATCATTTCTGTGTTGTCCAAGAGAGCTGCCTCTCTGGGGCACGATTTCGAAAGGACACTGAAAAATTCGGAATGAATTAGTTTGCTGGCTCCAGTTCTGTAAATTTTGTTGTTTGTTTATATTGTACCTACTATTATAGCAGAAACTGGAACTTTCTTGAGTCTGTGCTGTTTTTAAAGACTGTGTCTATCCCAGGGAGCTTGAAGTTAAGTTGGCCAAAGACGGGAGAGAAGAAGAGCTTGAGAAATGGCCTGTCTTGTCAGAAAAATATGCTAGCTTAGTGGCAGGCTCAGGAGGGAACACCCGACTTCCCCTGGCTCCTGCATGGTTGTCTTACTCACACTGGATCACTGTTGCTTGTGCACCTCATCCAGACCCTTTGAAGCTATCAGGGTGTTCTGTTCTGGAGTGCTAAGAAGTACTTCATGGACAAAGGCATTTTTCTCTAGAATTCATGTATACACCCTTGTTCATGACACTTTACGACTTCCATCCATTTTACAAAGACAAATTTTACTTTGTATCTAAAAGAGTTCAATTTGGCTTTCCTATGCCAAAATTGCCATTTATTTTGGTTTGGAACTCCCTTTTTTATTTTTCATTAGGTACAAGAATGAATAATGTCTTGTGGTTTTACAAATCCCATGAGGATTTTGAAAATTTCTTTTAACTATAGTTATAATATCAAAATGAATTTTGTTCCGGTGAGGAAGAAATTCCAATCTTTCTCATTTGTTCTTTATAATTACTTATGAATTATAGTGCCTCAAAGGAGCCAAGCTTTCTGGCTTTTGACCAGAGACAACTCATAACCACTCTATAAATTGTAGATCTCGAAGAGGCTGAACCTTCGTCTTTAGTCTTCTTCAGAAAACGTCTTTTAACCTGTGAATAACTAAGGCTGGCTAGTTAAAAACAAACTACTAAACTGCCTTCAAGTGGTTAACCTCAGGTATGTTAAACATAGACAGACAAGTGATTTCTCCCAAATACGGTTTTCATCTGTGCTCTATATGAACCCTAGGATAATGTTTTCTCAGAAGCCGAGATGTCCTCCTGAACTGCCCTACGCAACTATAGAAGAAAAAGCCTTTACAGAACAGAATTATTTTAAAAGGTTATCAGAGTTGATGGACATTTTGCCAAACAAATCCCCTCTGTGTGGAGCATAGAGGTGCTTTTTAACTTCGGACTGTTACCTTATTCTGTATAGGGCAGCAGGAAGATTTGGCAAACTGATGCTCCTTTTCTCTTTGATCTGGACTGCAGTTTAATTTCCAGCAAAAAGAAACCTCCTCTTCTTGTGCTAAGAACAGCTACTCCATTCCCAACAGCATCTCTGCCTCGGGTCTGCTCTGTCAGAAGAGGATATTAAGCCCTCTGTTACCCACCTCCAGCAATATTGCTACTACTACCAACATCATTGCTAGTAAAGGTACAGTAAGTGGTAAAACCTGGAAAAAGGAACTTTTAAAGGGCTTGTGGCAAGCAAAGCTTCCTCAGGGAAGACAGGCTTGATCCTACTGATTGCTAGAAAGCACTGCCTATTGCAAAGCTGAAATGGGCATTTACAGACAGTTTTTTCCCCGTCCTTAGTGTAGATAGAAAGACTTATTTTACATATGCAGACCCTTTGTTGCCAAACATCGGAGCACTAACTCTCCTCTGTAGCTCTAAAGGCTGTTGACTGTGTTACGGAGTCTATAAGCTGGCAACCAATTTACTTAGTTTGGGCACTATAAACTGGAGTATCCCCAAACTGGCAGACATAATTGAGGATGCTGATCTGAGAAATTGTTCTTATATCTATTTGCTCGTCATATAGGAGACTGGGAATCTTAGACTTCCTAGTCAGTAATGAGTTACTCCATTATTACAGCTCAATTAGCGCATTTAGCCTAATTATTTCATATTTGTACTATGATTTAAAACTGACGAGAGATGTTGTTAGCTGCTGGTGTGTGACATGGACTCAGACATTCATTTTGTTATTAGTATGCGGCAACTCAAAGGAAATAGAGGGCAAAAGAAGAAAAGAGAGGGAAAGCCATGAAAATAAGACAGTGGTTTCACTGAATTTCACTGAATTTTTAGAGTTGGAAGGGACCATAGAGATCATCTAGTCCAACTCTCCTGCCAAAGCAGGACCACCCAGAGCATGTCAGATCATGC